>VZQC01012850.1:15702-170639 GCA_009823505.1 Rhizomys pruinosus | reverse complement strand
ACAACATCATGAACTTTGCAGGTAAATGGATGGAGCTAGAAGACATTATGTTAAGTGAAGTAACACAGTCCCAGAAAAACAAACGACAAATGGTGTCCCTCATATGTGGATGCTAGTACCAATAACCCAGATATAAATATTTCTCATGGAGAGGGATGCATAGTAAAAGAACAACAACAGAAAGACTGCATCAGAAAACGGACTGAAATGGTGAATTGGGAAGGGGGGAGGAGTGGGAGAGGGACACGGGTGTATATTCTATTAATGCATATTTAATTGACGTGAGTTCAAGAAGTAACCACTTTTGCCTAGATACTGTCTACAGGATATATGGTGTTTTAGGACTTAGTAAAAGTAAATGTGTTTATATTAAACAACATTGGTTTACAGACTCTGATAAAAACGGTAATGCATCTGAGTTAAATGGAGATATAATTCGCTGTTTTACATAAAATCTGTAGAGCAATAACTTTGGGATTGTCACATACAAATGTTCTCTATAATTTCTCTGTTGTACAGTATCAACTTGTAGCATTCTCTTTAAGATGATTTAACATAAAAATTGTTTGCTTCCCAAGTTAATCATATATAGTCACCCCAAACAACATGGGTGAATTTGATGAAATGTGTGCCTTGATTCCACCCTATAGTTATGTATAATAAAACTGTCTTCCGGAGACTCATGGGTTAAAAAAAAAAGGGGGGGATACAGATAGACATGAAACCTTTTCATCAAAAACCTTTCAATTCAAATCTTAAAACTAACTACGGGGGACTGGAGAGATGGCCTAGCGGTTAAGAGCCCCGAAAGCTCTTGCAGAGGACCCGGGTTCGATCCCCAACACCCACATGGTGGCTGAGAACCGTCTGAAACTACAATTCCAGGAGAACTCCAGTTCCAGGGGAATCTGAGACCCTCTTCTGACCTCCGCAGCATTGCACAACATGGGTTAACAGACTTGCATGCAGACAGTACATTCATACACATACTGAAATAAATAAAAATTAATTTAAAAAAATTAAAAAAAAAAAACTACGGGAAAAGATTTGTGGTTTCCAACAGGACAAAATGTCACCAACTTAACAGCTGAGAAATAAAAGATACAGATTTGCATTGAGTAGGATGTACTAGAAAGTGCCAACTGAAAGGTTGACCCGTCTGAACCTTGAAAGGAAGAAAAGCCTCAGATTGCCATAAACATCGAACCCCTCTGTGGATCCTACATGTAACAACTAGTTATAATGAGTCCTAATGAAACTTACCTTCTAGGTGCCGCAAAGGTTTTGATATGAGAGACTTTCTTGCCTCCCCCCCATAGAACAAGGAGAAATATGATGATGATGAGGTCGCTCTCCAACTGTAAATTGGAGACAACTATTATAGAGGTAATCTCTTATAAAACCGGTAAAACTGCCTTCTTTAATTGACTAATAGACATAAGAACTGTGAAAAGGATTATTCTCTGTTCAGAACCAAATATAATACTAAAGTCCTTAAGCTATGCACTTAAGCAAAATATATTAATACAGGAGCTCTGACATCAGCAATGGATTATTCTACCAGGGAGATGTTGGCCAGGGGATCCAAGGCCCCACAAAAGGTAAAGGCTCCTTGCCTCTAAACTGGGATACCTGCAAGAAGAGAGGCGATAAGGCCCTGCTGCCGAAGACCTGACGTTAACATGGGAAAGATGTATTGAGACCACACATGCAAGTGTACAGATGGCCTCTGGAATACCAGAGAGTGTTACCAAAGGCCACTAAACCAATAAAGCAAATACGGGTCTCCTTGAGTCAAGCAAGACTCCACCGTCAGCACCAGCTACACCTCACCTGCCTGGAAATACTGTGCAGCAGAGGCAGCCATATGCCTGTATATCCCAAATCTAATTGGCTATTGGCTCTCTCCTTGGAGGAATAACCCATGGCTGATGCCACAAGCTTACATCCTCTACAGGTTAGGAGATGTTATAAGCCACAGTAAGACCCTGTCATATTTAACAGGAAAAAATGTAATTCATGGATTAACATATCATCCAAACATATGTGTCTATACCAAAGTAACCAACCATAATTATTAGTGCTGTTTAAATACCTATATATCTAATTGCTTGTGCTTCATTAGTAGGATCAAAAGGTTGTTCCTGGACAAACTGTGAGCCCATGAAAGGAAACAGCCAGAATTGACCAGAGTCCAAGACAACAGCTCCAGAGAGAGTGGACGGTTTTGCTTCTCATCCACCTGTGCCCCTTTTCTAAGCCTAGGGAACAATCTGCGGAAGAGGGGGCATGGTAGAATGTATGGGCTGCGACTGGGGTGAATGGTGAAACTACAGCAATGTAGTCTGGACACTCATTTGATCAACTTGATTGAACATACAACCCCTCACCCCCCGCTGGAAGGTGGGGCTGTGGGGGTTTGGGCACGGCAGCCTGCAAATTGGTTTTACATGAAGGATGCTTGTACTCATGGATTATCACTTATAGCTAAAAAATGAAAAAAAAAAACTGAGAGAAATATGCAGGACAGTTATGGCAGAATGCATGATCTGGGATGGGGTGGGGGTGGGGGTAAAGAAAAGGGAAATATGCCTGAACTGAATTGGAAAATGATGTATGAAATGCACAAAGCATCAATAAAATATGTTAAAAAAAAGAAAAAAAAAAGAAAAAAGACAAAAATATCATTTTCCTAAGATTTTTCTGTGGTATATATTATGGATTGGAAACAAGAAATAGAATACAGGTAGAGAAATTAGCTGTATGAAACAGTTTGTGGTTCAATTAAGACAGAGAGAAGGGGTATATATGTGATATATGTGTTCTTAGAACAGTTCCCGGACTATCAGTGATTGCTGATCTTCCTTCAAGACAGAGATTAACAAAATGCATTTTTAAGGAGCCAGAGAACAAATAGTTTAGGCTTCTCTATCTGCAAAGGCCTCTTTGTCTCTGTTCCCACTGATCAGTTCTGCCACTTTATGAAGAAGGCATTCAGAGATAATGCCAAAAACAAACGGGCTTTGTTTTTTCAATAAAATGTTATTTAAAAAACCAGACAATGTGGGTGTATTTTTCCTGTGGGCAGTTTGTCTATTCCTGCTGTGGAGTTTTAAGAACGCCAAGACTATGAAGTTCTTAAACAGCTAAAATAGAAAGTAAATCTCATTAATTCTATTTGATTATTTCCTTTTTACTCACACAGAAAATAAATCAAATTTTATAAACAACATAAGTGAAGAAAATATTTTTCTTGGATTCGTCATCTCTGGAGTAGAAACATTGCCATTAGTGTTACTAATATATTATTCTTTAATCATAGGTCTCATCATTTCCTCCCTCATAATATTGTGATTGAGGAAAGAAATGGAGCAATTTAACCTTGCAAAATGTTAACAGAAGTAGGTACAACCTGAGGTGTTTTGAAGAAAATTATTCAAGTCTATCTTGAAAAGTAATGGAAATACAAAAGGAGGACCATACATATTGTGATACCAGGCAAATCTCTAAAGGTTTCTTTCAAGCCCATGGATACGTGAAGTAAGGATCCACTGTCTTCAGCACAAGGGAATGGTATATACAGAATGGGTTAGCACAGCTAATGATTAGGTATATGAGAACAGCAAAAGGAAAGAGAGAAGAGACAAGAAGACCCTAAGGGGAATATGCTGTAGAAAGAAGAGGAGGGAGGGAGGGAGGGAGGGAGCCCAGTTTCTGCTTTAGTCAAAGCCATAAGGAGATTCATGTGTTTGTAAAGAATGTAACCAAGAAATTTTACATTTAAAGATGTTAATGGTATACCTCTAGGACTTATATTCATCTCAAGACTATGAGGCTATTGCCCAAGTTTCTGGGTTAGGTTTAGTATATGCACAAAAACAGCTGCTAGTATCAGGAATTTAAGTCTTTGATACAGATGTATGCAGGTCTACAAACTATTATAATAATAGAAAGTAAGGAATGAGGAATTCAATTCTATGTCTTATATTACATCAACAAATCACAGCACACATGTACATCAAAAATACATATCCTGTATTAAATAAAATGGTATGAGAAAGAGAAATATGTTTTAATAGGGTAGTGGTTAATATATATATATATATACTCCTTATACAAGCAAATGAAAAAAATTAAGTTTCAGAATATTTCTGTGAAAATAATTCCATGCTAAATGATACTGCCTTAACAATATGCTTCACTCCCAAAATGTATTTCAATATTGCTTAATTTTGTAATATTAATTTGATAAATGGTATTTATGATAATGCTACCTATAATTTTATAAGTTTTATACCTATTTATTTATTTATTTATTTATAGTATTTTCTATGTTTCTCGGCACACAAGAAATGTTCTAGGGAGATTACATTTTTAAGAACTATTCTCTTCAGGAAAATAAATAAGGCTGGTGGTTATACAGGTTCACAAGAATATATGTATGCACTATTTATGAAATTAAAATAGCTTTAGAAAAGATATAGTTAAGTGAAAAAGGAGGTTTTCTTCAACAAATGACTCAAAGTTCACAATGGCTGATGCTGCCATAGAAGGCACAGAGATCACTGTACCAGACAGGCCTGGACACAAAGACTGATGTTTATGTGCAACCAATGAAAGTCTAACTTTTTCTGAATCTACTCATCTAAGTATCATCATTTGTGAATTAGATTAACCCAGTTGCCTTAAAAATTGTCAGCATTTTTTTATTTTTTTATTTTTTGAAATTATAGCTACCAATTAAGTCTTAAGCATACCAAGAAAAACCAGAATCACATATGTTAAATTCAAGAGCTCAAACTTCAGAACTTTAATGAAATTATAGCAAATATAATGTTCATCTACAAGAGCCAATAACAGAAATGGTGTTTGAACATACAGAACCATAGCAATTAGACATCACAAAATTGAGAGCAAGTGGAAGGAATGTGAAGAGTTAGAAGAGGAGAGGGCAAGGAAAAATTGATATAAATACCATACTTGTGTATAAAGTTATCAATATTTTTAAAATGAATAAACACAGTATTGTAGAGATGCTAAAATTTTGACTGCAAAGTTCAGGTAAGACTTCATGAAAAAGGGACATTTTCCCTAGATTTTGATAGAAATAATAAACTGAATAATACAAGCTGAGTCCAAAGTACCAAGCAAAGCATGAACATAGTGGTGAACAATGACAGGCATGATGGCATAAACCTTTAATCCCAGCACTCCAGAGACAGAGACAGGCATATCTTAATGTGATTAAGAACAGCCTGGTCTACATAGTGAGTTCAAGGCCAACCATCTCAAAAAAAGAAGAAGAGGAGGGAAAGAGGAGGGAGGGGGAAACAAGGACAAGTAGGTTTGATTAAAGAAGTAAAATAGAGTGACAAATGAGGATATAAATCTAATTAGGAGGCTTGAAACATGAGCGTAGGGACTGTAGAATGGGATGAAGTAAAGACTCAAAAGAATAAACCAATGATGTTAGGCAGTCTGACTGAATACGAAGTCATGTTCTGAAGCTCACATGTTAGGACAGAGTCTCTTCCGGTTTAACCACAGTGAAAACTGGCATGCAAAAATTAAATGGCAAATAGGCAAGGAATCCTCAACAGCCAAACCCTTACATAAGCAGCCAACTTAGAGGTCCATGATGTTTAATGAGTCAATAGATATCTGAGCCAGAGGGTAAACAAGATAATTAGGAAAGAAATAGTATAACACAAGTCATCTCAAGTATTTTGGGACATTCACTTGCTTGGAACTCAAAAGAGTCTGAGAACTTGAAGAGGTATTACTCCTGTCAGGTAATGAAAGTAAATAGTTGACTCAGATATGTACAGCAGAGATCAAGAGAGTTAATGCTGAAGATGTTATGACATTAAATAGGTTTCAGAAGATTTAAAAGACAAAATTGTTAAGTGAGTCAAAATTAGGTTAAAAAGAGTTAATGTACTTTCTAAAGGGAAAATTCTTAGTAAGTTCTTCCCTGACAAAATGTTGAGTTAATTTACTTTTTTTATTCTAGGAGTGAAACACTGACAAAATGTTGAGTTAATTTACTTTTTTTATTCTAGGAGTGAAACAAATGTAGAAGTTTCAGAGATGCATTAAATGTCAACTCTGCAAAAGGTAGCTCAAATTACTTATTTAAATTATGATCACAAACTACAGATAGCGAATTAATTGTAGTATATTCTTATAATTTCAAATCTTGTTTGATTGGGGAGGAAACAATCTGTTCTCAATGACCTACAAGAAATATCACAGATCACATAATATCCGTCATCGTGAAGCAGGTCTAATAATCCCAGCATCTGAAAGGCTGGCTCAGAAGGAGGCCATTCTGCTCTAAATAACAAGTACTAGGTCAGAGAGGACTAAATAAAAATACTCTTTTTTAAAACACACACACACACACACACACATTGCAGGGGGCACATGCCTTCAAACCCAGCCTGGTATACAGAGTGAGTTCCAGGCCATCTGGGGTTATAGGGAAGAGAGAGAGAGAGAGAGAGAGAGAGAGAGAGAGAGAGAGAGAGAGAGATCCCAGACTTTTAGTTACTGTTTGACTTAAGATCAATACCATTTATATGCAATATACAAACTTAAATAAAAACATTTAAACATAAAATTTCCCACCTATCATGTTTCTGTTACTAATTATATTAATAAAGTACTATTTTTCAAATGATTAACAATTCAAGAGAGTTACTTAACATTTGACAATACTGAGGGTTTAAAGAAAACCCTTTGTGATTTTTTTCACTTGGTGCAGATAAACATGAATAAGTATCTTGTCATACTCATACTGTCCTTACATCCCCCGAATTCAAGTACCCAACAGTGGCTAAAGTCTTGGGCAAAGAGGGGCAAATACCTAGAATTTTATGACTGGATGAAGTCAATTTATTGTTTCTGTATATACAAATTATATATTTTTGTATAGTCAAACATAGACCAAAATAATTAATATCTTTTTGCACGTGTATGAAATTTAGTGGCAGTTTCTAAAAACTACATTTTTCATTGATGTATTAATATAAGAAAAAGACTTACATTCAGATTGTATTCTTGTTTCTGTACATTTAGGATAGTTGAAGGCAGAGAAAGCTACCTAGAGCACTGTCTCCCAATGCATCCTATAAAAATACACAATAACAGTAAGTTAGAAAAAGTAATGTTTTCAAAATACAAAGCAAAAAGTAAAATGTAGAAAAGGTTTAATCTAAAGGTACTATAACAAAACCCAAATCCTTCTTTAGACAAGAAGTATTTCCAAAAGATAATCTTGTCAAATTAAAAAGAAGATGGCATGGAAAGGTCATAAAAGTACAGGTAATTTATTTATTTTGTATTTATTTATGGGTGGGTATAAAACCTAGGGCCTTGTGCATGCTAGGCAATTGTTCTAATATTGATTTATATACCCTGCTGGATAGCTTTAGTGTCAACTTGACACACCTGGGTTGAGGGAGCCTCAATTGGGAAACTGGCTCCGTTGGATTGGCCTGTGACCACAGCTGTGGACTATTGTCTTGACTTTTGAGCAGTATGGAAGGGCCCAGCCCACAATGAGTTGTGCCACCCTGGGCAGGTGGTTGCGTATGGTGTAAGAAGGCAGGCTGGGCATGAGCCAGGGGAACAAGCCAGTGAACAGCATTCCTCCATGCCTTGTGCTTCAGCTTCTGTTTCCAGGTTCCTGCCCTGAGTTCTTGCCTTGGTCTCCCTGAGTGATGAACTGTGACCCAGGAGACGTAAGCTGAATAAACTCTTTCCTCCCCAAGTTGGTGTCAGTCAGAGTGTTTTGTCACAGAAATGGAAGATAAACTAGAACAGAAATTGGTACCAGAAGAGTGGGGTATTTCTATGACAGACCTGAATTTGGTGTTTTGGGGAAAGATTGTGGAGGCGTTTGAAACTTTGGGCTGGGAAGATCACTGAATGCCTCAAGATCATGGCTGTGTAACTTGAAACAGTTTTGCTGAAGATGGAGGCCTGGGTTCTGAAGTTTCTAGTTTCAAAGGGGAGCAGAGATCACCAGAACTATGTAATCTGTGGGTTCTGGTCAGTTGGGGCTGAAGAATCAGCTGTAAGTAACGAGAGACCAGAACCTGAAGTGAGATCTTTTTTGTACAGGGACAATAGATACTGGTTAGCTGGGGCTGAAAAATCAGCCGTAAGTAACAAGAGACCAGCATCACTGTGGTGAAATCTTCTGGGAAGAATGTCTTCAGGGTCAGCACACAGAAGCTGTGCTCCAGAAGGTGCCTGAGCCTCGATCTCAAGCCAGAAGCAGGACTTGGTAATGTGTGTCTCCTATATAGTTCCGGTGTTGAAATTTGAGGGGGTCACAGAGAGCATCCGAGGCTTGGCAGTGTGAGAGGTCAGGAAAGACCATTGGTGGAAGTGCATCTCGGTTGCAGTGAAGAACCCAGGATTGCAGGGGTCATGAAGAGAAGCTGAGGCTTTGTATCAGGAGATGTCAGAAGAGAACATTGGTGAAGGTGCTGCCTCAATTTCAATGGCGACCCCAGCTTTTTGGAGATGCCAGGACCATGGGACAACCACCAAGAGCAGTGGCATGTGTGGAATGGAGTTGGCCTGGGTCTGTGAGCTGAGCTTTGTGTGCCACGGATGGCAGAGTCATAGAGGGGGAGCCGCCAAAACCCTTTGGAGCCCAGAAGATCATGAGTTAGTCCCAGGTGTCCAGCCTTGAGATATGTTGCTGGACTTAGGTTTTGTTTGAGAGTACCTGGTTCTTCCCTTTGAAACAAGACAGTACTTATGTTGGATTTTACAGCAACCCACAGTTAAAAGACTTTTAATAGACTGTCAACTTTTAACTGTTTGGACATTTTAAGGACTGTGGGGCTTTTAAGGTTGTACTGTCTTAGGTTGTGATTAATGTTAACATCATACTTTGGAGATAAGAACTGGAAAGGTGGTGGTTTAATAGTGATGTGTTTTGTGTGTCAAGTTGACAAGGGGTCAATTGTGCTGGATAGCTTTAGTGTCAACTTGACACACCTGGGTTGAGGGATCCTCCATTGGGGAATTGGCTCGTTGATGGCCTTGGCTACATCTGTGGATACTGTCTTGACTGTCGGAAGCTAGTGTGGAAGGGCCAGCCCAAATTGAGTGTGATGCCACCGGCTGGAGTGGGTAGGTTTTGTAGTGGTATAAGAGGCAGGCTGGCCATGAGCAGGGACGAGCAAGCCAGTAATCAGCTTCCTCCAATTGGCTGTGATTAGGTTCTGTTTCCAGTTTCTACCACTGAGTTCCTGCCTGGCTCCCGAGTGATGAACTGTGAAAGAATGTATAGCTGAATAAAACCTTTCCATCCGAAGGTTGGTGTCATGTCAGATGTTTGATAGTCACAAGAATAGAAGATAGAACTACGAACATATAATGACCTCTAGCACAGGCACAACATGTTCGCTAAACAAATGGTTTTATAGAAAATAATTGGTGTGGCAGAGTTCAGCCTGTGTACTACACAGCACAAGACCAGCCTGAGCCCTGCTGGATTGGTGTACTTCAACCATTGTACCGTGCAGAACACCCAACTGCAAAGAGACCAGACAAAAATGGTGGGCAGAGGATCTAGCTGTGCAGCAACATTGAGTCACAGAGCCCAAAGAGAAAAGACAACAAATTACATTCCAAGACCACAACACCAAAGTTGGAAAGCTCATAATTAATTACATGAACTCTACAACCCTGAAGAATAGCTACGATGAGATTCCCTCACAAGGAAACCAAGAAATGGAGTTTAAGAAAACATGATAGAATATTCTTAACAAAATTATGAGAACTAAAGGAAAGAATGAGAAAACTAAGAAGTCCAAGAGGGTGATAATTGACAATCTCAAGAAGAACTAAGGGAGAAGATTGAAAAACTCAAAGGGAGTAAAAAAAAAAAAAAAAGGAAAAAAAAAGGAAAAATAAAGAGGAGAAAATGAAAAAACTCCAGAAGAAGTGGAAATGCCGAAAAGGATCCAGGCTGAAAGGGAAAAAGTAAACGATCAAGGAACCAAGGACCTACAAGATGGGGAATTGAAGCTCCTCAGAAGGAGTAAAACAACTAAAAGAATCAAAATCGAACTGAAAAGGAATGAACATTATCCTAATCAAGAGGAAAGAATGGGAAAAAGGTCTCAGAAGCGGGCTGGAGAGTAGCCTAGCGTTAAGAGTAAGCACCGACTGTGCTTGCAGAGGAACCAGTGTTCGATCCCAGCACCCACATGGCGGTAAGAGACGTCTGTAATCCAATTCCAGAGAACTCCAGTTCCAGGGGAATCCGAGCCTTCTTCTGAATCTCGCGCATTGCATAGCCAGGGGTGCACAGACCGCCATCGACAGTACATCATACACATAAATTAAATAATTAAATTAAAAAAAAATAAAAAAGTTTCTCGAGAGAAGCGAACTGGGAAGAGAAGAAAAGAAGATATAGGACGCTAAGATAACATACGACCAACTAGAATGCTCAAGTAAAGATTATGAAAAATTTAAAAAACACAAGAGTTGAAACAAACAGAAATATGGTCACTATGAGGAAAAAAAAAAAAAAAAAAAACACCTCGGCATCACAGGGATAGAGAAAGAAGAAGAATCCCAAGACAACAGTATTGACCATATCTTCAACAGGATAATAAAAGAAAATTTCTCCAAACTGAAAAAAGATAAACCCATACAAATACAAGAAGCACATAAACACCAAACAGACAAGACCAGAAAAGAAATTTCCCATGACATATGATTGTTAAAACACTAGATGCTCAAAACAAAGACAAAATAATGAAAACCACAAGAGAAAAACAACAAGTTACATATAAGGGGAAATCCACTAGAATCACAGATGACTTATTGGCAAAAAACTATGAAAGCTACAAGAATGTGGACCAAAGTATTCCCAATACTAAACGAATTTAGATGCCAACCCAGACTACTATCCAGCAAAAATGTCAATCATAGTTGAAGGAGAAAGAAGAATCTTTCATGACATGAACAAGATAAAAAAATACATGTCTAAGAAACCAACACTTCAAAAAATCCTGGAAGCAACCCAAAGAACAGAGGAAAGAAGCAACTATCCCTAAGGAATTAAAGAGAGAAAGCAACAAAATTATAACAGAGTAAATATAAACCTACACCAATAATGCAAACAAAACCAATAAGGTAAAAAGAAGCAACACACATCTCTCAATAATAACCTTAAATACTAATGGTCTAAACTCCCCAATCGAAAAGTGTAGACTGGGAGAATGGATTAGGAAACTGAACCCTTCTACTATATGCTGTCTACAAGAAACTCATCTTACCCTCAAAGACAGACACCACCTTAGAGTGAAAGGATGGAAAAATAATATTCCAAGCAAATGGTATCAAGAAACAAGCTGGAGTGGCTATTCTAATATCAGACAAAATAAATCTCAAAGTAAAATTAATCAGAAGAGACAAAGAAGGCCATTACACCCTTGTCAAAGGAACAATGAACTATGAAGACTTCACAATCCTAAATGTCTATGCACCCAACTCTGGTGCACCAAATTTTATAAACACAACTCTGCAGGACCTCAAGACAGAGACTAATCCTAACACAATAATAGTGGGAGACTTCAACACCCCACTGACCCTCTTGGATAAAACAATAGGAAAAAAGTAAACAGAGAGACATCAAAACTGAATAATACAATACACTAAATGGACCTCACAGACATCTACAGAATATTCCACCCAAATACCAGAGAATATACTTTCTACTCAGCACCTCATGGAACATTCTCCAAAATTGACCAAATGCTGGGGCAAAATGGAACCTCAATAAATATAAAAGGATAGAAATTATTCCATGCATTTTATCAGACCACAGGGAAATAAAACTCAATATGAACACCAGAATAAATCCAACTAGCAACAAGAACACATGGAGACTAAACAATGAATGGTCCAGGGAAGAAATAAAGAGTGAAATAAAAGTATTCATGGAACTGAACTAAAAAGATAATACAAAACCATACAACCTGTGGGATACTTTAAAGGCAGTATTAAGAGGGGAATTTATAGCTCTAAGTGCCCACATCCAAAAAGAAAATAGAAAAGAAACAAGTAAACAATCTAACACTGCAGCTAAAAACACTTGAGCGACAGTAACAAATGAAACCTAAACCCAACAGACATGACTAAATAACAAAACTCAGAGAAGAAATCAATAAAATAGAAACAAAACAATACATAAAATCAACGAATCCAAAAGTAGGATCCTTGAAAAAATAAACAAAATTGTCAGACATCTTGCCCAGTTAACCGAGAGAGAGAGAGAGAGAGAGAGAGAGAGAGAGAGAGAGAGAGACTCCAAATCAATAGCATTTGTGATTAAAGTGGAAGAAAACAACAAAGAAAAATCCAGACAATCATACAGGAATACTTCAAAAATCTCTACTCAACTAAATTTGAAAACCTCAGAGAAATGGATGAATATCTGCAATCCTGGGAACCAACAAAGCATAACCAAGAAGAGATTGACAGTTTAAACAGACCCATAATATTTGAGGAAATTGAAGATGTAATTAAAAATCTCTCAACTAAAATAAAATCCAGTCCATATGGTTTCAAATCAGAATTCTATAAAACAGTTAAATAGGTCCTATAACCACTGCTACTCAAATTGTTTATAATGAAACAAACAGAGGGAGTTCTCCTCAACTCCTTCTATGAATCCAGCATCACTCTGATACCAAAGCCAGGCAAAGATGCAAGCAAAACAGAAAGCTATAGAACCATCTCACTAATGATCATAGATGTAAAAAGTCTCAATAAAATACTTGCAAATTTCATACAGACTCACATAAAAAAGATCATCTATCTTGATCAAGTTGGATTCATACCAGAGATGCAGAGATGTTTGAACATACATAAATCAATAAATATCCTAAAACACATGAATAGACTGAAAGACAAAAACCACACAATCATATCAATTGATGCAGAAAAAGCCTTACACAGGATCCAGCATCCCTTCATGTTTAAAGTCCCACAGGGAATAGGACTGAAAGGAACTTTCCTCAATATGATCAAAGCCATATATAGCAAACCCACTGCCAACATCATCCTAAATGGAGAAAACTTGAAACCATTTACCTTAAAGGCAAGAACCTGGCAAGGCTGCCCCTATCACCACTCCTCTCCAACATAGTTCTTGAAACACGTACTAGGGCAATAAGACAAAGAAAAGGAAATTAAAGGAGTACTAATCAGAAAAGAAGATAAGCTATGCCTTTTTGCAGATGATATGATAGTTTACCCAAGGGGTGTTAAAAACTCCACCAGAAAACTTCTAGAATCGATTAAGAGTTTTAGTAAAGTGTTGGGCTACAAAATTAACCTAGAAAAATCAGTAGCTTTCTTTACACCAAGAATATACAAGTGAAGAAGGAATATAAGAGACCTTTCCACTCACAATAGCCTCAAAAATAATAAGATACCTGGGAACAAACCTAACCAAAGATACCAAAGACCTCTACAACAAAAATTTTAAGCCCCTGAAGAAGGAGATCAAAAATGACATCAAAAGATTGAAAGAACTCCTGTGCTCATGGATTGGGAAAATTAACATAGTAAAAAGGTCCATTTTACCCAAATTGATATATAGGTTCAGTGCAATCCCAATCAAAATCCCTATGAGATCCTTCACAGACTTGGAAAAAAATCTTAAATTCCTATGGAAAAACAAAAGACCCCAAATACCTAAAGCAACCCTGAGTGAAAAATGCAATATAAGAGGGATTGCCCTACCAGACTTCAAACTGTATTACAGGGCCAAAGTCATAAAGACAGCCTGGTACTGGCACAAAATCTGATCTGTTGACCAAATGGAACAAAATTGAAGATCCAAACTTGAGTTCATACAATTTCAGCCACCTCATATTTAACAAAGGGGCAAAAAAAATCCCTCAGTTGAGGAAGGATAGCATCTTTAGAAAATAGTGCTGACAAAATTGGATAATCTATAGTAGAACAAAATTAAACCCCTACCTCTCACCCTGTATGACAATCAACTCCTTGTGGATCAAAGATCTCAACATGAAGCCTGAAACCGTGAAGGTGATAAAAGAAAAAGTTGGCAACAATCTACAACACATAGGCATAGGAAAAGACTTTCTAAATCAGACAGCAGCTGCACAGTTGACAAATGGGACCTCATAAAACGCAAAAGCTTCTATACAGCTAAAGAAACAATCAAGGAGGTGAAGAGAAAACCCACAGATTGGGAAGAAATATTTACCAGTGACACATCTGATAGAACATTAACGTTAAGCATATATACACTACTCAAAAATCAAAGAAGGAAGAAGACAAATGACCTCCTCAAAATATGGAGTAAAGAGCTGAACAGAGTCTTCACCAGTGAGGAATTAAAGATGGCTGAGAAACATCTTAAAATATGTTCAACATCATTAATAATTAAGGAAATGCAAATTAAAACCACTCTCAGATATTATCTCACTCCAGTGAGGGTACCTAAGATCAAGAAAACAAAAGCCAACAGATGCTGGAGGGGTTGTGGGGAAAGGGGAACACTCATCCACTGCTGGTGGGAATGTAAACTTGTACAACCAGTATGGAAAGAAGTGTGGAGAACCTTTAAAAGACTTGGAATGAGCCTACCACATGACCCAGTCATACCACTCCTGGGTATATACCCCAAAGACTCATCCTACCGGAAAAATACATATACATCCATGTTTACTGCAGCTCTTTTCACAATAGTGAAGAGCTGGAACCAGCCCAAATGCCCCTCAACAGATGAGTGCATGACAAAAATCTGGTATATCTACACAATGGAGTACTATTCAGCATTAAAGAAAGATGGCATTATGAACTTTGCAGGTAAATGGATGGAGCTCGAAGACATTATCCTGAGTGAAGTAACACAGTCCCAGAAAGACAAAGGGAGAATGGTTTCCCTCATTTGTGGATGGTAACACCTAATCCCCCAGAAGAAAGGGAAGCTGAATGACATTATGGTTATATTTCTGTTTATCAGAAAGCAACTATGTTGTTATAATGTGAATCTCTCAATGGGCTCTAGAATCCACCCACCAATTATTTTCAGACTCAATAATTACTACATATGGGTGGAGAGTATGTATCCATATTTTAGAGTAATATGAAATTAATGGAGGAAATTGTGAATTACTATACTTAAAAAAGACTGAGAGAAAGATGCAGGACACTTATGCAAAATGCTTGATCAGGAGTGGGTTGGAGTGGGGGGAAAGGAAAGGGGAATATGCCTGAACTGAACAGAAAAATTACGTATAAAATACACAAAACACCAATAAAAATTAAAAAGAAAAAAAGAAAAATAATTTTTAAAAAAGGCAGAAGTAAAAGCTTGCTTATAAATGCAACAAAGAAAATATGGTGGAAAATAAATTTCACAAGAACAAAATATAACCGAATAAAGATTAGGAAAACATTACCTAACAACATAATGACAAGAATACTTACCTTGCCATAATTTTGAATCTTAATGGTCTAATTCTTCAATGAAAGTGAAACTGATGGATTAGATTACAAAAACAAGAAACTATTTGTTGCCTGCAAGAAGCACATTTCCCTGGCAAAGAAACAACCTGAAAATGAAAGGATGTAAGGTAATTTTCTGCAAAAGAAGAGGCAGAAGCAGGTATATACAAACATTACTATCCCACAAAGTACACCTCAAACCTAGGGAAACACAATCCAAGTAGTTTCAGAAGAGAAGATTTTTTTCCTTGTTGTTATAAATCTCTACATTAAGAAATCAAGGCGTGCCCAAATTGATGGCATAGGCTTATAATTTCTGCACTCTAGGCAGAAGCAGGCCACTTTCTGTGAGATCAAGGTCAGTCTGGTGTTCCATGAGATTTCAAAACCCAGCTGAGGCTACAGAGAGACTGTATGTCAAAAAGAAACAAACCAAAAATCTAGGCCTATGACATGGCTCAGTGAGTCAGCTCCTTGGCACCAATCTGACAATCTAAGCTCAATCCCTGAGTCTGACATGGTGGAATGAATAAATGGACCCCAGTAAGTTGCCCTCTTACTTCCCTTCCTGTGCTGTGTCATGTGTTCACCCCAAATATATATGTAAAAAAATATTAAAAATCAGAGAAACTTTACCTACCCAAATGTTCTACAGTAAGGTCTTAATAAATTAAGAGCAAGACAGGCCTCAAATCATTAGACACAAGCAAGAAGTTCTGAGCTGATATTAATAAGATCTGGGATTGATTAAGGGAGAAAAAGAGAGGGAGAAGGCAGATGGAGAAGACAGAAAGGGGATGGTGACAGGAAGGGGAGACAGAGATAGGGTTGAGGGAGGAGGAGGATGAACAGGAGGAGGAAGAACAGGAGAAGGAGGAGAAAACATGAGGGATGGGGTATGTAATGGCAGAGGGGTTCAAGGAGGAAGAGGAATGGGAGGCTGGAAAAGTTTAAGGGCCTGGGAAGGGGAGAAAAAGGATGAAGAGAAGCAGAAGGAGGGCAAAAAGAAAAGGTGTAGAGAGATCTGGATTAAGAAAGGAGGATGAGGGATGAAGAGAAGGAAAAGAAGAGGGTAATAGGGAGGTAAAGGGTTGGGAGAAGAAAGCAGGATGTAAAAATGAGAGGGAGAGAGAGCAAGGAGGCTAAGTGAAGAAGGGCAAGAGAGGAAGAGAGGGAGAGAGAAGCAGGGGTGAAGAGAAGGAAAGGAGGGAGGTAAAGGGTTGGGAGAAGAAAGTAAGATGTGAAAATCAGAAGGCGAAGAGCAAGGACACCAAGGGAGGAAGAAGGGCAAGAGATGAAGAGAGGGAGAGAGGGGGAGGGGTGAAGAGTAGGAAAGGAGGGAGGTAAAGGGTTGGGAGAAGACAGCAGGATGTGAAAATCAGAGGGAGACGAGTAAGGACGCCAAGGGAGGAAGAAGGCCAAGAGATGAAGAGAGGGAGAGAGGGGGAGGGGGGGAAGAGTAGGAAAGGAGGGAGGTAAAGGGTTGGGAGAAGACAGCAGGATGTGAAAATCAGAGGGAGAGAGAACAAGGAGACCAAGGGAGGAAGAAGGGCAAGAAGTGAAGAGAGGGAGAGAGGGGGAGGAGTGAAAAGAAGGAAAGCAGGGAGGGAAAGTTTTGGGAGAAGACAGCAAGATGTGAAAATCAGAGGGGGAAGAGAACAAGGAGGCCAAGGGAGGAAGAAGGGCAAGAGATGAAGAGAGGGGGAGGGGTGAAAAGAAGGAAAGGAGGGAGGTAAAGGGTTGGGAGAACAAAGTAGGATGTGAAAATCAGAGTGGGAAGAGCATGGACGCCAAGGGAGGAAGAAGGGGAAGAGATGAAGAGAGGGAGAGAGGGGGAGGGGTGAAGAGAAGGAAAGGACGGAGGGAAAGGGTTGGGAGAAGAAAGTAGGATGTGAAAATCAGAGGGGAAAGAGAGCAAGGAGCCAAAGGGAGGAAGAACGGCAAGAGATGAAGACAGGGAGAGAGTGGAAGAGGTGAATAGTAGGAAAGGAGGGAGGTAAAGGGTTGGGAGAAGACAGCAGGATGTGAAAATCTTAGTGGGAAGAGCAAGGACGCACGCCAAGGGAGGAAGAAGGACAAGAGATGAAGAGAGGGAGAGAGGGGGAGGGGTGAAAAGAAGGAAAAGAGTGAGGCAAAGGGCTGGGAGAAGACAGCAGGATGTGAAAATCGGAGAGGGAAGAGAACAAGGAGGCCAAGAGAGGGAGAAGGTCAAGAGATGAAGAGAGGGAGCGAGGGGGAGGGGTGAAGACAAGGAAAAGAGGGAGGTAAAGGGTTGGAAGAAGACAGCAGGGTATGAAAATCAGAGGGGGAATAGAACAAGGACGCCAAGGGAGGAAGAAGGGGAAGATATGAAGAGAGGAAGAGGGGGAGGAGTGAAGAGTAGGAAAGGAGGGAGGTAAAGGGTTGAGAGAATACAGCAGGATGTGAAAATCAGAGAGAGAAGAGCAAGGACGCCAAGGGAGGAAGAAGGGCAAGAGGTGAAGAGAGGGAGGGAGGGGGAGGAGTGAAGAGTAGGAAAGGAGGGAGGTAAAGGGTTGAGAGAAGACAACAGGATGTGAAAATCAGAGGGAGAAGAGCAAGGACGCCAAGGGAGGAAGAAGGGGAAGAGATGAAGAGAGGGATAGAGGGGGAAGGGTGAAGAGTAGGAAAGGAGGGAGGTAAAGGGTTGGGAGAAGACAGCAGGATGTGAAAATCAGAGGGGGAAGAGCAAGGAGGCCAAGGGAGGAAGAAAGGCAAGAGTTGAAAGAGGGAAGGTGAGGGCAAAGTATGAGAAAGAGAAAGAGAGAGAAAGGGGAAATGGGGAAATGGAGAAGATATGAAGAGAGAAAAGTAAAATTGAACCAGATGAAGAAGGAGAGAGAAGGAGATACAGAGGGAAAGGAGATGGGAGGTGGGACATGAGGAGCAGAAATAGGAGAGGGGACAAGAGGAGGGGTGAAAAGGGAGAGGCAGAGAGTCAGGAGTATGCAGGAGGGGAAGAAGAGGGATGACAGCAGGAGAATCAGATGATGGACAGAAGGAGGCAGGCAAAGGGAGGGATGAAGACAGGAAAAAGGAGGAAAGGAAGACAGTGCTGGAAAGGAGATGTAGACAGCCCTTAGGAACAGGAGAGTGAAACAGAGGAGAAGTTGACAGTGAGGTGAGAAGTGGCGAGGGAAAAGAAAGAGAGGCAGAGGAGGAGAGTAGAACAATGGAGTAGCTGAAATGTACTGGAGATGGAAGGAGAAGAAATGGGTTATGAGAGAGGGAGGAGAAACAGGGAAGAGAAATGACAAACAATGAGGGAATGTCCAGGAGAAGGAGGGGGAAGGAGGGGGAAAGAGAGGTAAAGAGAAGGTGAAAGAAGACTGGGAAAGGTACAGTGGAACAGACAGGAAATGAAATGCGGAGGACTGGATGAGGGACCTCAGGAAGAGAGAGAGAGTGGAAAGCTGAGGATGAAAAAGAAGAATGTAAAAGTTTGGGGAAAAGTACAGAGGGCAGAGATGGGAGGAAGTAAAATTATGAGGAGAGTGAAGAAAGGAGATAGACGAAGGATAGGAAGGAGATATAAATGGTCAATGGAGAGGAGGATATGGCAGGGAGTGGGGGAGGAAAATCAGACTGAGAGCAGAACAGAAAGGGAGAAGGGAGTGGAAATCAGGAAAGGAGAGGATAAGGGGGAAGAAGTAGAAGGAGAAGGGATAGAGAAAGGAGGGAGGGATAGAGAGATGAAGGGAGGGAGAGGGGAGAGAGGAGTGGATAAAAGGGGAGAGACAGAGGGTAGAAGGGGGAAGGATAGAGAGAAGGAGAAGGGATAGAGACAGTGGAGGAAGGAGAAAGAGAGGAGGCAAAATGGGGAGGGAGTAGAGAGAGAAGGAGAAGAGGCAGACAGGGGAGGACAGAGGGAGAAGGAGAGGGAAAGAGGGAGGAAGTAGGAGAAGGGAAGGAGACAAACAGGGGAGGAAGGAGAGGGAGAAAGGAAGGAGACGGGGAGGAATTAGAGGGAGAAAGGAAGGAGGCAGACAAGGGAGTAAGGAAAGGGAGAAGGGGAGGAGGCAGACAGGGGAGGAAAGAGGGAGAAGAGGAAGAGGCAGACAGGAAGAAGAAGATGGAGAAGGGAAGGACGCATACAGGAGGAAGGCGAGGGAGAAGGAGAGGAGGCAAAGAAAGAGAGGTAAAGGAGAAAGATTGAAGGAGAGGCAGAGGGAGATAGGGACATAGAGGTGAGGTCAGAAAGGAAAAGAAGTGAGGGAAAGGAGAGGACGAGGGAAAGAGAAATGAAGAGGTCAAGGAAGAAAGGAAGAGGAGAGGGAGAGAGGAGAGGAGGGACAAAAGGATAGGGAGAAGGTGATGAGAGGGAGTATTAGTCACCTTTCTGTTGCTGTGATAAAACACCATGACCAAAGGAACTTATAAAAGGAAAAGTTTATTTGAGCTTACGATTGATGGTTCCAGGGAATTAGAGTCCATTGTGGTGGGAGGCATGTTGGCTGGAGAGGCAAGCCGAGGGTCACATCTCGCAAAGAGCACAGGAAGCAGAGAGAGGGCGACTGGAAACCTCGAGGCTTGCTAAACTCACTAAGCCTGCCCCAGTGACATACTTCCTCTAGCATGGCCACACCTTCTAAGACCTCCAAGAACCTTGCCACCAACTGGAGACAAATGTCTGAATACTTAAATCCTATGGGGGACACTCATTCAAACCACCACAGAGGGTAAGAGAGAGATGGAAGAGGCAAGAGTGGAACAGGGAGTAGTGAATAGAAGGAAGGAAGAACTTGATTGAAATGGATAGGGAAAGACAGGGGGGAGGGGAGAGGAGAAGAGATACAGACAGGGAGGCAGAGGAAATAGGAGTATGAGGGTAGCCATCAGGAAGAGGGTGAAATGTGGTAGAGGAGAGGGGGAGGAGAGGGTTTGTGAGACCGGAAGGTAAAGGAGGTGAGGAGTGCAGATAGTGTGAAAGATATGGAGTGGAAAGAAAGGGAGGAGGGGGCTGGAGATTTGGCTCAGAGGATAAGAGGACTACCTGCTCTAGCAGGATATTGGGGTTCAATTCTCAGCACCCATGTGGCAGGTAACAGCCATCAACAACTGCAGTTCCATGGGAATCTGATAGCCTTTTTTGACCTCTGTGGGCATTGCACAACACGGGTACAAGGAATATTGAGAGAACAAACACAAGTACAATGAATATTGAAAGACTCCAAAGCAATGTATAAAGTAAACAAAAGATAATGAAACTAGACAGTGTAGCTGAAAAGTAAAGGAGGCAAACAAATGAAAGGTATTGATATTGCAGCACTGACAAAAAGGACAGAATAAAATTACTGAAAATTGTATTTCAAGAAAATTTTCTATAACCAAATATATGTAAATATCCCTACACATTAACAATGTAAAATAAACTCTTAAGATCCCCTTTCTAAACATGCGTTCTTTAATGCTTTCAGCTGCCCTAGCATCTTATATTTATTTACTTTATTTTTTAAATTTTTTAAATTTTATTCATTTCTGTATGTGTATGAATGTACTGTCTGTATGCATGTTTGTGCACCCATGTCATGCAATACTGCGGAGGTCAGAAGAGGGTGTTGGATTCCCATGGAACTGGAGTTCTCCTGGAATTGGAGTTTCACACGGTTCTCGGCCATCATGTGGGTACTGGGGATCGAACCTGGGTCCTCTCCAAGAGCAGTCGGCGCTCTTAACCACTAGGCCATCTCTCCAGCCCCCTTATATTTCTTTACTTTAATCATAAAGCTTCATTCTCCTTGCCATGTGGCTGACAACCACAGTCCTGAATGTCCTCATGCCCCCCCCCTTGCTTTTCTCCCCCTCAAGGCAGCTACTGAGATTCCCAGCTTGCCCTTGCCTGCCTTGAGGAGTTTTCTTTAAAATTCTAATAAAATTGCCCTAAAGGCAAAAAAATAAATGATGTAACTAGAGTCTTTCAAAGCTCAAAATCTTTGTGGTCTACCTGAAAAAAAGATGGGATAATCTATAAAAGGGTGCAAGAACTGGAATGATGAAATATTCATAGCAAATATAAAATGCAAGGAGAAAATGGAGCAATGGTTATAGAATACAGAGTAAAATTCTGATCAATAACTTCCATAAAACAAATGAACTCTTCAAGTATCATGGCTATTTAAATAGCTTCAAAGTACAAAATAGGAAACTGTATACAAGACCTTCTTCAGTCATCACTAGAGCAAAGATCAGCAAACTAAGAAGCATGGGCCACATCATTCCATTATTTCATTGTGTAGAATAAGAACTTCTTAAAAAGTTTTTAAATCACTGACAGACAACCAAAAGTGTATTTCATGAACCATTGATGTTTTACGCAATAAAATTTCAATATATAGCTGGAGAGGTGGCTCAGTAGATAAGAGCAATGTCTGCTCTTACAGAAGACCCAGGTTTGGATCCCAGCATCCATGTGGAAGCTATCAACCATACGTAAGTACAGTACCAAGGGAATCTGGCACCCTCTTTTTACTTCCTCAGGCATTGCACAACACAGGTGGACCTACCTACATGCAGACAATCATACACATAAAATAAAAATAATAAATGAAATATTTAAAGTTTTTTTGTTATCTGCATGTAAGGAGATATAGGAACATAGACACACTCATTGCTACATTTGGAAGGATTTTCTGACACATTATCAGAGCTAAATATTTGTGAGAGCCTTTGCGACCTGAAAAACCTAAGATATTTAATTTTTGTAACATAATCATAAGGTTTGCCATTATAATAAGGAATAGAAATTTTCCAGTAATGGGATACCTGTAAAAATTTAATGAAAAGTCTATGAAGTATTTCATAGACAGAGAGGAAATGAAGCAGTTATATAAATAAATGGATGGATAGAAGAAAAATTTTAAAGAACAAAACACTCAGGCCCACAGAAAAGGAAAAAAAAAAAAAAAAGAAAACCATCTGGAGAAAACTTTATGTTCAAGTGTTGCATCACTTTTATAATTTGTTAATAAATTTCTGGTTTATACTGGATATCTTTCCATAACAAAGTAAATGTTAGTAATGTATGTTAAGACAAAGTAAAAGTTTAAAAGCTAATATATGAGAAGAAAATAATAGGCATCAGGGAAAATTTAAAGAATAAAATTAACCCTGGAAAACCAGAACTGGGATGATGATACCTCAGGGGTCAAGTGCATATCCTGTTCTTGCAGAAGATCAGAGTTCAGATTTTATGTTGGATAGCTCACAACTGCCAGTGCCTCCGGCTCCACTGGATTCAAAGCTTTCTTCTTGATTCCACAAGCACCTGTACTTAGATGCACATACCTACACAAAGTCACATTATAAAATTTATAAAGTTGAAAACTAAAACTCAGGCACAAACATAAATAAGATGTGGTAACTAATGTTCATTGTCAGTTTTCCTGGGTTTGGGATAACCTACTGGACACACCTCTAAAAATGACTATAAGAATGTTTTCAGAGAAACTGAGTGAACAAGACCCATCCTGAATGTAGGTTGCACCATCCCACTGGCCACAGTACCAAACTGAATAAAAAGAGGGAAAGCATGGAACCAAGGGACTGGTAAGATAGATCAATGGGTTAAAAACACTTGCTATCCAAGCATAAAGACTTGAATTCAAAATCCTAGCACGAAAATAAAAATAAAAAAAAGAGCACTAGGGGACAAAGACAGACAGATTACCAGGAAAATGTTGGTCATTCAGCCCGGCAGAAATAGGATTCTGGTTCATTGAGAAATGCTTCTTAATGGAGTAAGGCTGTAAGTGACAGTAGTCACACCCAAATCTTCCATTGGCCATCACATTTGTGAAGCTTATGCATTCATGCACCCAGGAGTATCAAAAAACGCAAAACACAGAAACACACACACACACACACACACACACACACACACACACACACACATGCTTGTGCGCATATACACTAAAACATGAAAAAAAATTGAAGGTGAAACACATCAGAATCACAGCTAATTTCTCAGTCCAAACGATGAAAGCTAGAGGAACGTGGACCAAAGTATTCCCTGTACTAAATGACTTTAGATGCCAACCCAGACTACAATATCCAGCAAAAACGTCAATTATAGTCAAAAGAAAAAGAAAAATCTTTCACAACATCAAGAAGCTGAAAGAATACATGTCTAAGAAACCAACACTTCAGAAAAATCCTCGAAGCAATCCAAAGAATAGGGGAAAGAAGCAACTATCCATAAGCAATTAAAGGGAGAAAGCAACAAAATCATAACAGAGTACATATAAACCTAGACCAAGAAAGCAAACAAAAAAAGGTAAAAGGAAGCAGCACACATCTCCAATAATAACCTTAAATACTAATGGTCTAAACTCACCAATCAAAAGGCATAGACTTAGAGAATGGATTAGGAAACTGAGGCCTTCTATAAGCTGTCTACAAGAAACCCATCTCACACCCAAGGACAGACACCACCTTAGAGTGAAAGGATGGAAAAAAATATTCCAAGCAAATGGTGCAAAGAAACAAGCTGGAGTGGCTATTCTAATATCAAACAAAATAGATCTCAAAGTAAAATTAATCAGAAGAGACAAAGAAGGCAATTACATCCTTGTGAAAGGAACAATGAACCATGAAGACCTCACAATCCTAAATGACTATGCACCCAACTCTGGTGCACCTAAATTTATAAACGCAACTCTGCAGAACCTCAAGACACAGATTAATCCTAACACACTAATAGTGGGAGACTTCAACACCCCACTGAGCCCCTTGGATACAGCAACAGGACAAAAAATAAACAGAGAGAATCAGAACTGAACAATACAATACACCAAATGGACCTCACACACATTTACAGACTATTCCACCCAAAAACCAGAGAATATACTTTCTACTCAGTACCTCATGGAACATTCTCCAAAATCGACCACATACTGGGGCAAAAAGGAACCTCAACAAATACAAAAGGATAGAAGTACTCCATGCATTCTATCAGACCACAGTGCAAAAAAGCACAATATGAACACCAGAATAAGTCCAACTAGCTACATAAACACATGGAGACTAAACAACATGGTCCTGAATAACGAATAGATCAGGAAAGAAATAAAGAGTGAAATAAAAGTATTCATGGAACCGAACAAAATACAATACAACACAACAAAACCTGGGGGACAAACAAAAAAAAAAAAAAAACAGAAAGTGAACAAGTATACAATCTAACACTGCAGATAAAAGCACTTGAGAGACAACAAATGACCCTTAAACCCAACAGACAGGAAGAAATAACAAAAATAAGAGCAGAAATCAATGAAATAGAAACAAAGAAAATAATACATAAAATCAACAAATCCAAAAGCAGGTTTCTTGAAAAAGTAAACAAAATAGACAGACCTCTAGCCCAGTTAACAGAGAGAGAGAGGAGAGAGAGAGAGAGAGAGAGAGAGAGAGAGAGAGAGAGAGAGAGAGAGAAACCAAATCAATAGCATTCATGATGAAAGGGGAAAAATTGCAACAAAGAAAAATCCAGAGAATCATAAGGGAATACTTCAAAAATCTATACTCAAGTAAATTTGAAAACCTAAGAGAAACGGATGAATACCTGAAATCCTGGAAACCAACAAAGCTTAACCAAGAAGAGATTGACAGTTTAAACAGACCCATAATATTTGAGGAAATTGAAGATGTAATTAAAAAATTCCTAACTAAATAAAACGCCTGGTCCAGATAGTTTCATGGCAGAATTCTATAAAACATTTAAAGAGGTCCTACAACTATTGCTACTCAAACTGCTTAGAAGGATACAAACAGAAGGAATTCCCCAAAATTCCTTCTATGAAGCCAGTATCACTCTAATACCAAAGCCAGGCAAAGGTGCAAGCAAAACAGAAAACTATAGAACCATCTCACTAATAAACATAGATGCAAAAAGTCTCAACAAAATACTTGCAAATTGCATACAGACCCACATCAAAAAGATCATGCATCATGATCAAGTTGGATTCATTCCAGAGATGCAGAGATGGTTGAACATACATAAATCAATAAATATCATAAAACACATGAATATATTGAAAGACAAAAACCACAAGATCATCTCAATTGATACAGAAAAAGACTTACACAAGATCCAGTATCCCTTCATGTTTAAAGTCCCAAAGGGAATAGGACTGAAAGGAACATTCCTCAATATGATCAAAGCCATATATAGCAAACCCACTGCCAATATCATCCTAAATGGAGAAAACTTGGAACCCTTTACCTTAAAGGCAAGAACCCAGCAAGGCTGCCCCTATCATCACTCCTCTTCAACATAGTGCTGGAAATACTTGCTAGGGCAACAAGACAAGAGAAGGAAATTAAAGGAGTACTAATCAGAAAAGAAGAAGAAAAGCTATGCCTTTTTGCAGATGATATGATAGCTTACCTAAGGGATGCTAAAACTCCACCAGATAACTTCTAGAATTGATTAAGAGTTTTAGTAAAGTGTCAGGCTACAAAATTAACCTAGGAAAATCAGTAGCCTTTCTTTACACCAGAATAAACAAGTGGAGAAGGAATATAAGAAGACCTTCCCACTTACAATAGCCTTGAAAATAATAAGATACCTGGGAACAAACCTAATCAATGATACCAAAAACCTCTACAACAAAATCTTTAAACCCCTGAAGAAGGAGATAAAAAATGACATCGAAAGATGGAAATACATCCCATGCTCATGGATTGGGAAAATTAACATAATAAAAAGGTACATTTTACCCAAATTTATATATAGGTTCAATGCAATTCCAATCAAAATCCTTATGAGCTTCTTCACAGACTTGGAAATAAAAAATCCTTAAATTCCTATGGAGAAACAAAAGACCCCGAATACCTAAAGCAACCCTGAGTGAAAAATGCAATACAGGAGGGATTGCCCTACCAGACTTCAAACTATATTACAGGGCCACAGTCATAAAGACAGCCTGGTACTGGCACAAAATCTGACCTGTTGACCAATGGAACAAAATTGAAGATACAAATTTGAGCTCCTACAATTTCAGCCACCTCATATTTGACAAAGGGGCAAAAAAACCCTCAGTGGAAGGAGGATAGCATCTTTAGCAAATGGTGCTCGTGAAATTGGATCATCTTCTGTAGAAGAACAAATTTAAACCCCTACCTCTCAACCTGTACAAAAGTCAACTCCAAGTGGATCAAAGATCTCAATGTGAACCCAAAAACCTGAAGGTGATAGAAAAAAAAAGTTGACAACAACCTACAAGACATAGGGGTACAAAAAGTCTTTCTAAATCAGACAGCAGCTGCACAGGAAGTAAGGTCAACAATCAACAAATGGGACCTCATAAAACTCAAAAGCTCCTGTACAGTGAAAGAAACAATCAAGGAGGTAAAGAGAAAACCCAGAGTGGGAAGGAATCTTTACCAGTGATACCTTTGACAGATTATTGACATCAAGAATATATAAAGTACTCAAACAACAGGGAAGTAAAAGACAAATGACCTACTCAAAAGATGGAGTAAGTGCTGAACAGAGACTTCACTAGTAAGGAAGTAAAGATGGCTGAGAAACATCTTACAAAGTGTTCAACATCATTAATAGTCAAGGAAATGCAAATTAAAACCACTCTCAAATATCATCTCATTCTAATATGACTAGCTAAGATCAAGAAAACAAAATACAACAGATGTTGGAAAGGTTGTGGGGAAAGGGGAACACTCATCCACTGCTAGTGGGAAAGTAAACTTGTATAACCACTATGGAAAACATTGTGGAGAACCCTTAAAAGACTCGGAATGAGCCTACAACCTGACCTGGTCATAACACTCCTGGGTATATACCCCACAAACTCATCCTACTGCAAAGATACATGAACGTCCATATTTATTCCAGCTCTCCTCAGAATATCAAAGAGCTGGAACCAACCTAAATGCCCCTCAACAGATGAGTGGATGAAAAAAATGTGGCACATCTACAGAATGGAGTACTATTCAGAGGTAAAGAAAGATGACATTATGAAATGTGCAGGTAAATGGATGGAGCACGAAGACATTATGCTGAGTGAAGTCACACAGTTCCAGGAAGAACAATGGAGAATGGTTTCCTTCATTTGTGGATGCTAACACCAAATCCCCCAGACTAAAGGCAAGCTGACTGACAACATTGCTATATTTTTGTTTATCTGAAGGCAAATATGTTGTTATAATTTGAATATCTCAACAGGTTCTAGAATCCACCCACCAATTATTCTCAGACTCTATAATTACTGTATATGGGTTAAGAGTATGTATCCAAATTTTAGAGTAATATAAAATTAATGGAGGAAAATGTGAATTCCTAAGCATAAAAAAGGCCTGAGAGAAAGATGCAGGACACTTATGGCAGAATATGTGGTCTGGGGTGGGGTGTGGTTGGGGGAAGGGAAAGGTGAATATGCTTGAACTGAATTGAAAAATGATGTATGAAATACACATAACATCATTAAAATGGAGAATAAAAATTTGTAGTAAAGAAATAAAAGCACAAAACTCAGCTGAACACAAGTACTCACCTCTGTCTGCTTCTTGAGAGAGGATGCAGGACTCTCCACCTCTTGCCCCTGCTGTTGTGACGTGTCTGCCATGTTGGACTGCATTTTTTGAACTCTTTCATCCCCTGCCCCCCCTCCACAAAATCCTCTAGTCCTTAATTTGCTTTTTATAATGTATTTGCTTTCAGGAATGAGAAAAGTAAACTGGCACCTTAGAAAATACATAAAACGATTAATAGCACAAATGCAAAATAAGTACTAAAAAGGAAAACATTCCTACATAGCACACATACACGTGTGTACAAAACAAACAAACAAAAGAAAACTACATTTCTGCAATCCCAGGCTTCAGATTCCTAGTCTTCAGAGTTCCCACACTTGTACCATTCACTGAAGAGCTCAAGTCTTGGGCTACCACACTGCAAGCCACCAAACTAGATTTTCTTTTGAAGTTGGGAATATGAGAGACAAGTTGTCTCTATACATAACAGGCTGAGAACAAATTCAGGAAGCTCATGTACCTCTTCTCTCTAGACCTGCTCCTCATCCTCCCTGATGCTCCCCTTAGACCTCCATGACTGCCATTTTCATTCCCTGCCCCTTTTCTCCCTCCTAGCCCTGATACCTCCTGGATTCTCCTCTACCTGCCCCCTTCCTCCTTCCCTGCAGGCATTCTTCCCTGTTAATCACTAACTACTCTTTCCTCCCTCATGCTCTCCTTGCTTCTCCTTGCTTCCTCCATGTTCTTTCCACCTCTGTGCCCCTTTCTTACCTCCCTGGCCCTCCTACCCAGTCCCAGTTCCTGCTTCTAACTTCCAGTCCCTCCTCTGCTTCCCTGACCAAACCAACTCATTTTCTTGCCTTGAATCCCTTCCCCTTGGGATTCTTCCCACTCCCTGCCCGTTCTTTTAGATCCCTCAAACTGTGCCCCTACTGTCCATTCTTCCATTCTTCCTCCCATTCTTTTTGGAAAGGTAGGGCTCTTTGAGATAATGTCACCCCATAGCCCAGGCTGGCCTGAAACCATATGTACAGTCCATGCCCGTCTTTAAGGCACAGAGATCCACCTGCCTCTTTCGCAAGAGTGCTGGGATGAAAGGCATGTGCCACCACACCCAACCTCCCTCACCATTCTTCCTCCGTGCCCTTCCACTCCATGCTGCTCTACCCCCTCACTGCTCCTCTCTGCCCCTGCTTTTACTCAAACACTTTATGTCTACTGGTTTGCCTACTTGTGTCTAAGTGTACCCCTGGGTGCAATGAGGAGGAGCGTCAGAAGATGGCCTCTGTTGCCCTGGAAATGGAGTTATTGAAGGTTGTTAGCCACCTGGAGGGTGTTGGGAAACAAAGCCAGTTCCTCTGCTTAAGCAGTAAATGCTCTTAACCTCTGACCCCACACCCTAGCTTGCTTCCCTCTATCAAACTATGTGCTCCCCTCCCCACTCAATGTCCAGTAAAGCCACCCCTGCCCTCCTTCTGAATCCTACTTCCAAATTTCTTGCCACTCATACCCCCCTGCCATTCCTTCTAACTCCATGCTCTTATTCAAACTTCCTACTACTCCTTCTACTCTGTCCACCCCCTCAGCCTCTAATTAACTCCCTGCTCCTCCTCAAACCCCTGAGGTTCTTTCCCACTCCCTGCATGTCTTTTCAAATCCCTGCCCCTCAAGCCCTCTGCAACCCTTCCTGCCCTTCTCCAACATTCAATACTGCTTCTAATTCCCAAACATTCCTCCTTTACTTCTGCTCCTCTCTCCCACTCCCTTCACCTCCTCCCACCTCAGCATCTCCTTCTAAATCAAGGTATCCACTCTTTACTCCTTCCCCTCTTCTATTTCCCAGCCTGTTGTACCACACCACTTCCAAGTTACCAGCTCTCCCTCTAACCTCGCTGGACCACCCTTCTAACTTTCTGCCATTTCCCCCAACCCAGCTGTTCCTCCTTTCTCCTTGCCCCACCTTCTAACACCCTGTCCCTCATCTGGACTTATGACCAGTCTCCCTCACTTCATGACCCAATTACCCATCACTACCTGTCCTTCTTACACCCACTCCTTATTCTCACATATCTGACCCTTCTCATCCCCACCTGCCCCTCTTCAACTTGGTCCCTGCACCCTGCTCCCTGCCCCTCATTCTTACTTTCTGTATCTCCCCTTTCCTTGAATCCCTCCATATGTCCTACTCTTCTTCCCTCCCTATTTCTGCCCATTCCCTCTCCCTCTTTCTACCTGCTGGCCTGGCCACCCCCATGCCCATCCCTCTAACTCCCTGCACCTCAATCTCTTCTCCCATCTAGAGTACTCTTTCCCCATACTTGAAACTCCCCTTACTGTGCTTCCTTCCATATGTCTGTCCTCCCCTCGTACTGCCCCTCCTTCTAACTTCCTGACACTTTTCCTGCACTCTATTCCTCTTCTCAACACCATGCCACTTTTCTAAAAAATCTTATTGATGATGTATATCAGCGTACATCCTGCATATATGTAAGTACACCCCTGTCATGCACTGCTTCTGGAGACCAAAAGGTGTCAGATACTCCTGAAAGTGTGGTTAGCTGCCATGTGGTTGTTAGCTGCCAAATCAGATGCTGGAAATCAAACCTGGTCCTCTGCAAGAACAACCAGTGCTCTTAATCACTGAGTCATTGCTCTTCCATCTAATTTCTTTTTTTAAGTAATGTTTCGTGTGTTTCAGGCATCATTTCTCAGTTCAGTTTAGATATATTCTGCTTTCCCTTCCCCCCACCTCACCCCAAATCACTCACTCTCCTATGGTCTATCCTGCATCTTTCTCTCACTCTTTTTATGTTTAGGAATTCACATTTTCCTCCTTCAATTTTATATTACTCTAAAATATGCAAACATACTTTTCACTCATATACAATAATTACAGAGTCTGAAAGTAAGTGGTGGATCAATTCTAGAGCCCATTAAGAGATTTACATTATAACAACATAGATGCTTTCAGATAAACAGAAATATAATAATAATGTTGTTCAGCCTGCCTTTCATCTGGGGTTTGTTGTTAAGCATCCACAAATGAGGGAAACCATTTGCTCTTCTCATTTCTTGTCTCTTATTCTAAGTACTATTCCTTGCTCTCCCCCTCTGCTTCTCCTATTCTTTGTCCCTCCATCTAACTTCCTGCTACTGTCCCAACTCTGTGCCCCTCATCCCCTGTTGACTGCCCCTCCTCTCTCTTACCCCCTCCTTTACATACCTTCAACAGTTACCCCACCTTTTCTCCTTCCTAACACCTACACCTGGCTATTAAATCCCTCCCCATCTTGTCTTCATCCCTCCCTCCCTGACCCTATGTCTAGCTTCCTGCACCTCTTTCAACCTCCATGTCCCTGTCTCTCCTCACCTCCCTGCCCTTGTTCCTAACTCCTTGTGTACTCCCCGGCCAGCCTTTCTTCTTTCTTTTCCTTTTCTCCCCTCTATGCTCCTCTGGCTCCTCCTTGCCCATCATTCTAACTTCTTTCACATCTTCAAAATCCCAGCACTTCTTTATAATTTCCTGCCACTCCATCCCACTTCTGCATCATCTTCCATGTTCCTTGGTCCTCTACCACCCTACATGCTGTACCTTCTAAAGTCCTACCCCCTCTTTCCCCCTCCCTACATCTTCTCCCTTGCTTTGCTTCAGCCACTCTCCTTTTACCTACTTGGCACCACTATCCTTCTTCCACACTCTGTGCCCCTCTTCCCATCATCCTTTCTCCTCCCTTCCCAATTCCTGTCCCTCATCCACCCTCTCTGCTACTCCCATCACCTCCTAACTCCATATATAGCCTTCCCCTCCCTGTCCCTCTTTTCTTACTCCATGAACATCTTCCTCTCCCTTCAGAATCCTTGCTGTTCTTGTCCACTTCCTGCACATCTCTCCACATCTTCCACCATCCCTGCCTTTCATCCCACTCCTTGCCTGCGGATCTGCACAGGCCATCAACACTTCACCTTCTAACTTTTTGACCAGCTTACTCCACCCTCCTTCTTCCTTTCCTGCACCTTGTCCACCTTCTCTGCCATGCCTTCCAACTTCCTGTACCTTTCCCTGCTGTTAGGAGCATAATTAAGATGTGTGAATTTGAGGTAATTTAGCACTAAGTAGCTTAAGAAAGATATGTGGATTTGAAGTGATCTTAGATGTAGACATGTGTGAATTTTGCTTAGAGGGTGGACATGAATTCACCCTAGGCCTACTAAAACAATCAGACAGGAACAGAAAATAATAGCAAAATCCCGGAATCCAGTGAGAAAGGTCCCAGGCCAGGCACTGGAAGCTGAAATTGGTAAGCAGACTGTGGCCCTCAATGCCCATTGAAGGAGACCTGGGCATGAACCTCAAATAGAAAAACACCTGTCCATGGAGAGAAATCTACGTTTGAGCCCCAGATGACTACTTGGGACCAAATGTACTCACCTCAACCCTGCTACAGACAACTTAACCTAGGGAATGAAAAAGGAACTTGTTCTCTTACTCCCTTCCAGGGGATCCCCACCATGGGACATGCCCAAATCCCCTGCTCTCAGTACCCCTCTGAGGAACTGGGTGTTGAGATACCACCTCACATTCCCTTCCCAGGGACTCAAGCTGTGTGAAGCTCCAGCCACAGCTATCATCAGTTCACAGATGCCAGTCAGACCTGCCTGCTCAAAGCTGTCCCAGATGTCCAGTTCCAGGCCCACTAAAATCAGCAGTCCTCTGGATCTCCCCAGCTTGGACACAATCCACAGCTTCCTGGGTACAAAGAAACTGCTGCATCCAGGAGCAGCCTTGGGGTGTTTAAGCTAGAAACAAGACAGATTAATAAGTGGATTGATTGACCTGCATGTGAAAGAATAAATTAGGTTGTTTAATAATACTTGTGCCCTGGATTCCTTTGGACTTTAAGACCATACTCCTGCCACCTGCTCACCTCTCTCTGCCACTCTTTCCCACTTCTGGCTCCTCTTCTTTTCCCCTACAACTTGTCCCCACCCTGCCTCTTTGTCACCCTCTATGTCCCTTTTCTACCTCCTAGCCTGTTGTCCCTTTCTTCCCCCAATCAAGTTTTTTGCAATTCATACATTTCATAGTCCAATTTAGGTTCATTCCCCTTTTCATCCCCCGCCACACCCTAGTTCATGAGTTTTGTCATACATGTCTTGCATCTTTTATTTCAGTCTTTTAAAAGTTTTTTGATGCAGCAGTTTATTGTTTTAGGCAGAAATTTACTATTTCAGTAAGTTCTTTGAGCCTGTCCTTTTGTTGTTATTCCCTCCAATTTGTATTGCTCCAAAATATGCATGTGGGAAAATCACACATGTACCAAAATTATGATTCTGAAAGTAAGCGTTACGTTAATTCTACAACATGTTTAGCAATTCATATTTCCTCTTTAATTTTATATTACTCTAAACTATGCATACATGCCCTCCTCCCATATACTAAAATTACAAATCTGAGAATAAGTCCTACCCATCTTTCTAACTCCCTGCTCCTCTTGTCCCATCCATGACTCTACTTCCAGCTCCAATTTTCTACCTCTCTACCCCTCCATTCCACTCTGTCTGTGCTAGGTTTCTGATACTTTCCCCCCTCCTTGCCTGTCCTCCCTATCTTTGACCTTCCTTTTATTTTGCAGCTCCTCTTCTTCCTTCTCTGTCTTCTAATATAATGTCCATCTTTCCCCTTCCCTACACTTTCTGACCCCTTCCCATCTCCCTCCTGCTCCTTCTAACATCCTGCCACTCTTTTCCCCTTCCTGTTTCCCATCACTCTTTCCAGCCACTCCTATTAAGGCTCTGCCTCTGTTGCTAAATCCTTGTCTCTTCTTCACCCTCCTGTCCACTATTTCTAAATCCATGTCCATTTTCCCTTCACTCAGCAGCTCTAACTCCCTGCTCTTCCTCCCATTTCTTGGTCATTTTCACCCTTACTTGACCCTCCAAATCCCTCTCTGATTCACCTAAATTCCTGCCTCTCTTTTCACATCCCTATCCCTCCTCTCCACTCCTTGTTCCTCCTGCTTAGTGCTTGATCTAACTCCCTGTCCTTCCTCACTTCTTCCTTCCCCTCCCTATCACTTCCTACTCCTCTTATCCACTCCCTATAACTCCTACCTTCCTGTATCTTTTTCTACCTCCCTGCCTTTGCAACTCCGTGGCTTCTACTGTCCTTCTTCCCCCTGTTTCTACTTCCTTGCCCATCTTCTCCATTTACTAAGCTTCCATCTGCCTCCTTCCTGTCCCTTTTTAATTCCCTGCACATCTTCCACTCTTTCTGCCCCTCTTGCCTAAAATTCCCTCTCCCTGCCTCCCTTTTTAAGCTCATCTCTTTCTCATTTCCCTTCACAACAATCCCCTGATCCATGTTCTAAACTTCTGCTCCCCTTACTACCTCACTGTTTGTCCCTTCCCTGCTCCTCCTCTGCCCTCCCTGCCCCTAATTCAAAGTTTCTCCCTATTTCTCACCCCTGTTCTATGCTCCTCCTGTTAACTCCTTGGTCTTCAAAATGCTTCCCTTCAATTCTTGCCACCTCCTTACTCCTCCTTCCCCTCTCTGCACCTTATCCATCCTTCTTGCTCCTCCTTACCATTTACTTGTCTTTATACACCCTCTCTTCCCCACTGCCTCCTCACAGTCCCTCATTCTTACCCTATGCAAATATTCACCAATCAGTGTCACATTTTCCCTCTCCCTGCTTCTTTCCCTGACTTGCACTTTCCTGTCTCTCCTTCCTGCCTCACATTGCCTTCCTTCCCCTTTCCTGTCTCTTTCCCCCTCCCTGCCACTGTTTCCCTTCATTCCCCTTTCCTGTCTGTCTTTCCCCCTCCTTGCCTCTTTCCCCTCATTCTCCTTTCCTTTCTCTCCTTCCCCTCCCTGCCTCTCTTCCTCTTCCACTTTCCTGTCTCTCCTTCCCTCTCATTGCATCTCTTTACCTTCCTTGCCCTTGCTATCCCTCTTTGCCCTCCCTAACTCTCTTTTCCTTCCTCCCCTTTCCTGTCCTTCATTCCTGCTCTCTGCCTGTCTTTCACTAACTTCCCCTTTCCTATCTCTCTTTACCCTTCCCTGCCTCTCTTTCTCTTCCTTCCCAGTTCCTGTCTCTCCTCCCTCTCCCTGACTCTCTTTCCATTCCTTCCCCCTCTTGTCTCTTTCCCCTTTCCTGCATCTCTTTCCCTTCTTTCCCCTTTCCTATCTATATTGCCCCTCCCCGCATCTCTTTTCCTCCCAATTTCCTGTGTATCCTTCCTCCTCCCTGCCTCTTTCTCCCTTCCTTCACCTGTCCTGTCTCACTGCATATTTTTCCCTTCCTTCCCCTTACCTGTCTTTCATTTCCCCCTCTCAGCCTCACTTTCCCTTCTTACCTTTTTCATGTCTCTTTCCTACTCCATGCCTCTCTTTCCCTTCCTTCCACTTTCTAGTCTCTCATCCCCCACATCTTTTCCTTCCTTCCCCTTTTCTATCTTTCTTTCCCCCTCCCTGCCGCATTTTTGCCTCAATTTTCCTATCTCATTTCGCCTGCCCTGCCTCTCTTTACCTTCCACTTTCATGTCTCTCTTTACCCCTCCGTACCACATTGTCCCTTCCTTCCCCTTTCCTGTATCCCCCCTCCCTGCTTCTCTTTCGCTTCCTTCCACTTTCCTGTCTCTCCTGCCTCCTCCTTGCCTCTCTTTCCCTTCTTTCTCCTTTCCTGTCTCTCTTCCCCTTCCCTGCTTCTCTTTCCTCTCCTTGTCCCTCACACCATACCCTTTCTCGCCTCTCCCTTCCCTTCACCTCCTTGCCAAGGCTTCTAACTTCCTGTCCCTCCTTCCTTCCTTCCTCTGCCGCTCTCTGAACCTGTCTGTGTCACCATCTAACCATTTCTCTTCCCCTTATCTATCTGCCATGCCTCCTTCTTTCTGCCCCTTTCTCCTTTCCTCCCCTCCTTCTACTTGCATCACTTTCCACCTCACTGCTCGGGTTCTATCCCCACTTCCTCACTGCTCTTCCACCCTCTTCTTCTCCCCCAATCTCCTTCTGAAACCCTTTCCATCTTCCACCACTCTGGCCCACCTCTCAGTTTTCTGCTCCTCTTCTCCCTCCTTCTAATTCTCTGCCCTTCCCCCTTTCCATGCCCCTTCTTCTGAACTTCTTGCCCCTCTTATCCCATATAGCCTGTTCCTCTTCCCCTCTTCCCCCTTCTTACATTCCCCTTCTTCTAACTTTCTGCAATTTCTTCTCCAATCTCCCTTCCATCCCTGTCCTATTAACTACCTGCCCCTCCTTATCCAAGCCTGCCTTACCAACTCTATGCTTATTTTCGATAATCTGGGAACCTCTTTCTAAATTCCTGCCACTTCCTGATCAAGTTTCCCACTCCCTAGTCTTCCACCCTCCTCCTTTCCCCTCCTAATTTTCTCCCACTCTTTCTGCCTAGCTCCCTCTTCTCACACCATCCTGACCCTAATCCCACATCACTGCCCCTTCTCAACCCACCTTGACCTTCCTTGCCACTTTCTGATATTCTTCATCGCTCTGCTCCTATTCCCCAGCCCTTACACTCCTCCCTACTTCCTACCCCTCTCCCCCCAACCCTCCCCCTCAGCCTACTCCCTGTTCCTAACTTCCTTCAATTTTCCCCTCTACCTATCTTATCTCTCTTCCTCTTACCTATGCTTCTTTTTAACTCCAATCCCCTCTTATCCTACTCTTCCCTTTTTAACTCCTTGTTCTTTCTTCTAGCTCCCTGACCCTCCTGTCCACTTCCTTCTCCTCTTCCCCCTCACTCCCCCTGCACCTCCTGCCTGAAAATCTTCCCCTCATTACCCTTTTAACTCACCACGCCTCTTCCTCCTCTCTGGCCCTCCTCTAGCCCTGTCTCTCTAAACATATCCCCAAAGTTCCTCTTTCCCATTCCCTGCACTTCAAAGGTCCTTGTTCCTCCTTTTACCTTTCTGCACCTCATTCTAACTTCCTTCTCCAACTCCTGGCTTCAAGTCCTTCCTAACTACCTGTTTTCCCAACTTTGGCACACACCCACTTTGGGTCTACCCACTTCATTTCTCCCAGCTCCAGTCCCTCCAACTTCCTGTCCTGCCCCTCTCCCCTTCCCCTCATTATTTTGTCTCTCCTATCTACTTGACCCTCCTTTTATCTTCCTGTCTTCTGTATTTCCAGTAACCTGCTCCTTCTCCTGCCTGCCTTCCTATCATCTGTCTCCCCATCTGTCAGTCCCTTTCTACTCCCCCTCCCCTTCTGCCCCTTATTTGTTCTGCATTCCTTCCTGCACCCTCTCTCTTCCAGGAGGCCCAATCACTTCCACATTCTTTCCTGCACCCCTCCTCCTTTCCAGCAGCCCCTTGTCTGTTCCCGAGGTCTGTTCCTCCTGTGTTCCATCGTGAACCTAACCCTCCTTCCAGTGGCCTCTCATCCCTTCTGAAAATCCCAGTCACTTTTGTACTCCCATCCTCCCAGCCCTTCCAGTGGGCTCCAACCCTTCAACTCCCCCATTCCTTCTGCTGCCATCCCTTCTGCAGGGTCCTTGTTACTTCAGGAGGTTTGCCCAGTCACTTCTGGAGGGCCCTTTACTTCCTGGGCCCCATCCTTCTCTGTACCTCCCCACTTCTATAGTCACCACCCCTCCCTTCTGCCCCACCTTCCCTTCTGCTCCACTCCTTTTGGCTGTGTGTCCCTTCCTCAGCTCCTCCTATTGGCAGCCTGCCCCTCCCTCCTGTTCCTTCACCCACTCTCTTCCCTAGTTCTTTCCCTTAGTCCCTTCCCTCTGTTTTTCCCCACACTCTCCCTGCCTTACCTCTCCCTTTTGTGCCCCTACTGGCCCCTCCCTGTCCTCTTACCCTCTTCCATCCTCTTTTTTTTATATTTTATTTATTTTTGTATGTGTATGAATGTACTGTCTGCATGTAGGTCTGTGCATCCGTGTCGTACAATGCCTTGGAGGTCAGAAGAGGGTCTCGGATTCCCCTGGAACTGGAGTTACAGATGGTTCTCAGCCACCATGTGGGTGCTGGGGATCGAACCCGGGTCCTCTGTAAGAGCAGTCGGTGCTCTTAACCGCTAGGCCATCTCTCTTTACTCCCACCCCATCTCCTTCAATGTCCCAGTTCTTTGAAGTTCAAGTCTGTCTACATCCCAGTCTGTTCTCCTTTGAAGTCTCAGGCCCACTTTTCCCCCTTTCTGCCACTTAATCTCTTTTCTCGTTTACTTTTTCTTTCTTTCTTTTTTTAGTTAGATCTTTCTTAAAGATTCAAGTAAGAGTAAAACTCATAATTGTTCTGTTTTGTCTCATTTTTCCAGGGTGGAGGCAGCTGAAATCTGTCCCAGGGCTCTAGCTGCTCGCCAATCTCACTCTCAGTCATGAGCAACTGTTAAAGCAAAACTCTCTCCATATATATAGCCCAGAAACAGGGTTTCCTCACATGATATTTGTGATCATGCATCTCCACCAATCAGTGCTGGCTGTGAGGTTTCTGGTCTCCTATCTTCACAAATCAGTGTTGCCGCTGAGATTTCTGTTCTTGTGCTGGAGGAGAGATTTATGGTCTTGCATCTTCACAAATCAGTGTTGGTCACGAGATTTTTGGTCTCGTGCTAGTCCCGAGATTTCTGATCTTGTGCTGGCCTCGAGATTTCTGGTCTCCTGCTAGCCATGAGATTTCTTGTCTCTTACCTTGTAACATAGTGTGGTGCATTTTTTCTTTTTTGACAGCTCAGCGTCTCTGTGTAAACAGCCTGGTCTCAAACCAATCATTGTGTTCTCTTCAAAATCCCATTTCCTCATGCTGAGATTTTAATCATGTATCAGCCAAGTGCCTCCCAGTCAAGACAACATGCCTCATAATTTTGAGGCAAGAACACTTTTTAAATAGCCTAGACTTGGCTCACTCTCACTACTCCCCCAAACTGCTGCCCTCCCAGCCTCAAAGTGCTGCTATTCCACACAGAAGTAAGCCACTAAACTGCTGCCATGTCATGTTTACTCTGTGTGTGTGTGTGTGTGTGTGTGTGTGTGTGTGTGTGTGTGTGTGTTTCTCTTTTTTAAACAAGGTTCCTCTTGGTGCAGGCCAGAATCAAATATATGCATTGAGTGCTCTGCAATCTCCACATCTCACTGTAGGGATTATAAACCTTTGCCAACTCCCTGCTCATCACAGCACCCTGCTTAGTCATGTTTAGTTTGGGCTTTTTGTTTTTTTATTTTGTTCTTCCTTTTCTTACACATGGTCTCTCTGTATAAACTAGGAATCTTCCCTTTTGCCTTCACTTTCTTGTATTCTGTCTTTGTGAGGGCTCTGCCACAGTAGACAAATATAAAAATATCTATAAATGATAACCTTCTTTGAAATTTGGAAATTACAACATTTTTACCCTCAAAGCAAAGATTAATCTTTAGATGGTAGGCGAGAATTGAATAGAATTTTGGGGGTAAAATGTCAAACAATATTTTCTAGGGTGATTATTTAATGGATTATATAAAATTATAGAACCCCTCCTTTTAGGAACAAACAAGGTCTCAGGGAACCAGTAAGGGAAATACAAAAAGGTCAAAGGGATATTTATTTTTAAAATACATAAGAAGCTTACAAAGAAGCGAAGAAGCTTCCTCCCACCTACCACCAACACTGCTCACATTTTTATTTACTTACCAAAATGAACTTCTTCCAACAGGTGGTCTGAGGAATGCCCTGCACACTGAGGCCTGTCCAAGAATTTCCAGAGACCAAGCATTTCTTCAAGAATTACAACAATCTAATCATTTCTTCTGGGCACCTGAAAACAAATGGATGCCTGAAGTAACACATGGTCTCCTCTCCTAAGGTAGATAACTTCTCTCCTTGTGAGCACCAAGGGTCTCCTAAGGAGGACTAACAGTTGCTGATCCTTGATTCACAGGAAGAATTTTTGTCCCCTCCTATTCTTGACTTAAAGTGCGTCAATTGTCTGAGCTAGCCAATGAAATACAGCTCCAAGAAGCATGTCCAGATATAAACTGTTTACTTTGTTTCAAAATTAGGGAACACATTCTACTGATATTCTTGAATTTTTCTTTCATTTGCTCTTAAAGAAAACTGTTGGCTGGAAAACAGGAAAGAGTCAACATTTGTGATTGTTTTTCTCCCTTTGCTTGCAAATCAAATTTAAAGTACCCAGTTTCTGATATCTAGAAATCTAATAGAGTCACTTGAACACATTGACTAGGTGGTAGGTAACAAGTTAGTCTTGTTTTGGAATTTTTGTTCATTTCCTTGTTTTGTTTTGTTATTTGGGCACCGGACACCACAAGTGCACCTATCTATATGCAGCCAACACATTATACTTAAAATAGTTTTACTACCAAAGTAAAATTTATATAACATTCATTTGACAATTTTAATTATTTTAATTATTTTCTTTTTTTCTATTTTTCTTTTTTGGTGTTTTTGAGACAGGGTCTCCCTGTAGCCCCAGCTGTCCTGGAACTCACTCTGTAGACCAGGCTGGCCTTGAACTCACAACGATCCACCTGCCTCTGCCTCCCAAGTGCTAGGACTAAAGGCGTGTGCCACCATGCCCGGTTCTATTTATTTTTTTAAACATTTTACTTACAAACAGAAATTGAGTTTATTCAGTCCAATGTCAGTCAGATAGTTTCACTTAGTGGAATGTGCTGCATCAGTTCTACTAGAACCTTTTTTTAAATTTCATAAAGCATTTCTATGCAAATTATACCATGGATAGTAGTAAAGACCTTCTAGTTAATTTCATAACTGAGTCAGGCAAAGGAACAATTATGGTATGCTTAATTTCAAAATCTTCCCAATTCAAAGTGTAGACAGAGAGCCTTAATACTGTTTTTTTTTTTTTTCGACAGTACCTCATTTCTCACTAGTGAAGATTCCTTAAGCAATAGAGAGTGCAATGCGAACCGAACCTCACAACATGTTATGTTTCCAAGACAGGGAGCATCCTGAGTGTATATCCCTGGATAGGACTCCTATATAAAACCTCACTCACCCATGGCTCAGGATCATTCCAGAATAGGGGTGAATGATTGTAAGAAATAGGGCTACTGCGTAAACTTAAGGAATCAGACTACTGGAAGCTTTCACATCAGAACTTGTAGAAATGTGTCATCAGGCATAGGACCTATGCCAATTGAGACAAGATCTCAGAATGGAGCAAGAGAAATGGGTAGAAGACTTGCCCTGAATTGGGAACTACAGGAGCCTGATTACTGCTGGGCAAGGGAGAGTATCCCTTACTTAAGATTTCTAGATATGCTGACTAGACTCCAGTGGATGAATCTGCACAGGACTTCTGGTACAAAAGCTAGACTGGACAGGGCTTAACTTGAATGATGCAATATATGAGTTCTGATGGAGGTTTGGGGCATGAGGAGGGTAAATTTCATTAGGATCTATTGTGTGAAGCATACAAATTCTCACTAAAAATTACCATTTTTATGTCAACTAAAGCCTCAATAATCCTTCACTTGCTCATCTATAAAATAGCAGGTGCAAATAATCCTTAGCTGAGACTGTTATGTAGAACAAATGAGATAACATCTTGCTCAATAATTATCATTTCCTCCCATTTTCTCTAATGGCTCACATGTTTGTAATGTTGAAAATACAAAATACTTTCATTTCCAAGGTTATGTAATGCTTAAAATTGTCCTAAATGGCAAGCAGAACAGAGATGAATAAAGGGCCCTAACTTTCAGCAGGATTAAATGCATTTTCATATGCCTGAATATCAGTTTCAGATCAAACCTCAAAAACTTTTCTGTCATTGTTGTTTATATCATTAATATGACTTAAGGAGAGCCTGTCAGAAAAACATCTACAGGATATTACTCTGGAACTTGGGATAACATCAAGTATCTATTGAGAAATGAAATGGGAACAGGGATGACCTTCCTGATCAAATCTGTCCTATTTGGTTGAATTTTACACATAATGCAGTCTTTCATACATGGCTGAACGTTACTTGCTTCAGTCTCTTGAAATCATAAAAATTTATGAATATTAAATTTAGATTTGTGATAAGGATCTAAACATACGGTACACAGTACAGATGTTTAAAATCTATTCATTCATATTACCCAAAGCATGTAAGCTATTTAGTTTTTAATGTTCCTTAGTATTTTAATACCTATGAAATATATTTTTTTTCCTAATAGTTTGGCAATGTCAGAATGTGATGCTGCGAATAAAACAAAGTATTAAATGAAGAGCAGTGTGATACATCGAAAATGTCTTCTTTTGTAAAGCATTGCTCAGATTCTTCTTCCTTCTCAAGGTACAGTCTTTGTTTACAAGTAACTAACTAGAACTTCTGCTTAGCATACACAAAACAGAACTAGGATTTTCACAGGAAAAATACTAAGGTATCATTTAGAGTCCAGGGAGAGAGGACCCCAAAGCAGAGTCTGGAAAGGCCCTGTGTGAACTGGTTTCAATTAACCACTGTCACTTTTGTTTTTGTATTTGTTTTCTCCTTCTCCCCTACCCCCGCCTCCTTCTTCTCTAAGATTCCTTCTAAGCTACTGGCTTTTTTCTGATGCACTTTTTTTTTATTCAAAATATCTTTAATTGCCTTGGCGTCTAAAATGTTGAAGATTGCTGAAATTGGAGATATGCCTCAGTGGGTAAGATCACGTGCTTCTCAAGTAAGAGAATCTGAGTTCAAATTCCAACACCCATGTGAAAAGCTGGCTTGTACCTGTAGCCCCAATTCTCGAGCTATGGATGGGACATAGAAGAATTGCTGGAGTTTGCTGGAAACCATCTGGGTAAAGTGAAATAAGGTGGACCATGACAGAACACAGGAAATGTGACCTCTCCTTCAAACCTACACACACACACACACACACACACACACACACACACATTTCTATAACACACACATTTGGACACACACAAAGTTTAATTTCGCTATTTTATGGCAGGTCATATGAATAATCTTGTTCAAGTAAGCTACGAGGGATGTGGGCAGAAATAAATCTTAGCAGAGTCAATAAGACAAACTTAAGTTTCACCTAGATGCTGTTTAAATCAAACCATATACATTAGGAGAAACATTTGTAATGCCCAATTAAATAGGGAAATTTTCTTCTTTTCTCTGGCTTACTCATGTTATATCATCATTTTTGCTTCTTTTTCTTATAATTTCAAGTATTCTCATTTTTTTTTTGTCTATCCATTCATGTGTATGAATGTACTGTCTGCATGCAGGCCTGTGCACCCATGTCATGCAATGCTGCAGAGGTCAGAAGAGGGCGCCGGACTCCCCTGGATCTGGAGTTCTCCTGGAATTGGAGCCACAGATGGTTCTCAGCCGCCATGGCCATGTGGGTGCTGGGTAGCGAAACCGGGTCCTCTGAAAGAGCAGCCGGTGCTCTCAATCGCTAGGCCATCTCTCCAGCCCCAGTATTCTAATTTTTTATTTGCCTCTATCTTTATCATTCTTCACAGACATTTCTGGGGTCTTCAATACACAAACACTATCCTGGCTGATTCATGTCTCTTGGAATTATGATGTATCTTCAGTTTAAGCTAGTAGCAGGGATGGACTTTTATCTCAGAATTCCAGTTCTAATATCTATAGAAAAAAATGGATTTTGATAAGAATTGAATGTTTTAATATAAACTAATGCCCAGCACACAGTAAGCAGTTTATATGTGTACTAGCTATTAGGTTATTCCTGAGTGCTTCCTGAGCATTCTCATTCCAGACTGCATTGGATTCCCCCTGCCCCACCTAGAATCAATCACTTTTCCCATAGTCTTTCTTTTGTGCTTGATTCCATTTGTGTTGCCCTTATTCCCTATTATATTGTAGTTACTTTTGGCACATGAGTATCATCCTATACTTTAAGCTCCTTAGAATAAGGGCATGTAAACAGGTCTTTCTCTGAACCCGGTGCTATGGATAAGGTCTCTTTATACCTTGTGTTTAGTAGATGCTCCAGAAATGCTTACTTAAGTGAATGGAAAGCATGGGCCAGGAATAAAAACCCAAAACTGTTTGTAAAATCAAAATTCTTTTCTTACTTGTAGAAAATTTAGATTTATATGTTTTTACTTTGGCTTCAGTGCTATGTCATGCTTCTTTGGTATGAACAGAGAAAAAGTTTCCCTATTAGAGGTTACTTTTCAACACTCCATAAATGTGGATCAAATGTCTCCTGGGTCATTTAGTGGCTCACCAATGGGAGAGTATTAAGCAAGATTAAGTCCACTAGGAGTGTTCCTCTTCCTCCTCCTCATCTTCCTCCTCCGCTTCCTCTTCCTCCTCCTCTTCCTCCTCCTCCTCCTCCTCTTCTTCTTCCTCCTCCTCCTCCTCCTCCTCCTCCTCCTCCTCCTCCTCCTCCTCCTTCTTCTTCTTCTTCTTCTTCTTCTTCTTCTTCTTCTTCTTCTTCTTCCTTTCTTCCTTTTCCTTCAGTTATTAGGATGAAACCCAAGGGTTTGCACATGCTAGATAAGCCCTGTATATCTGAGCTACAACCAAAGTCCTGGCAATTGTTATTTTTAATTAAGTCCTTTGCACTTCAAAATATTACTTTGGAGTAGACATGCTGGTTTCAAGTATCAGTGCTTTATATGTAATGGTATAATACAAGTTAATCTCCACAATGATGTGAAACCAAGTTCTATTTAACAAAGAGATTAAACCATGGTCCTCAATTCCTATTCTTGGATTCTTTTCCTAAAACTCCATTCCCTTTGCTTTAGTCAGCCTCCCAATTCTTACAATCCCTTCTCTAGCCTCTGATATATAGTCACAATTTCTTCTACACCCTCTGTTCTAGTTTGTCTTCCATTGCTGTGACAAAACACTGTGATCAATATCAACTTGGGGAAGAAAGGGTCTACTCAGCTTACATCTCCTGGGTCACAATTCATCACTCAGGGAGTCCAAGGCAGGAACTCAGGGCATGAACCTGGAGGCAGGATCTGAAGCACAGGCCATGGAGGAATGCTGTTCACTGGCTTGCTCCCCTGGCCCATGCCCAGTCTGCCTTCTTATAAGGTACACTAAAACCTGCCCAGGGTGGCAACACTCATTGTGGGCTGGGCACTCCCACACTGCTCCACAATCAAGACAATACTCCACAGATGTGGCCACAGGCCAATCCAAAGGAGCCAATTCCCCAATTGAGGCTCCCTCAACCCAGGTGCTTCAAGTTGACACTAAAGCTATCCAGCACACCCTCAGAGGCCTATCTGGCATTATAATTTGTTGGGTGAAGAGAGAATATTTTTGTTTGTTTGTTTTCTAGGGCCATCATAGCACATAGGCATTGTAACTTTTAAAACTAATTTAGTTTACATCAATCTAAATTAATGTTTTAATATCAAATAGATTTCCCATAGGAAATAAAGGAGACAGAAGGAACAGAAAGAAAGGGAAACTGAGAAATACCTTTTACCATTTAACCTACAATTAATACAGGAAGGGGAAGGAGGATAATCTTTATAAAAAATTCCATTGAGAAAATGCACAAAAGAAGTCTTATATATGATAAGCAACAGATGAGCAATAGTAAATGACCTTCTTCATTGTTATTTCGATACAGAGTTTTGCTAAATTGTCTAAGCTGGCATTGATCTCATATATCCTACTTAGGGCTGGAAATTTTGATATTGCTGCCTCTGCCTATCAGGTATTTGGGATAAGAGACAGGCCTGAATCTTCAGGCCTCATGATTCTTATACTTTATTTTCTGCTTTTATCTAAATGATTCAAGAGCTGAGAATATAATGGGCAATGGTTACAGAAATCTAAAAGGGTCTCTTCCCATTTTCAGCAGAAAAATCTCTTATTTCACTAGGACATACAGAAGATTTTTTTCATCATATAAATCCTGGTGTTAAGCCAATTCTCTTTCTCTTCTGTCCATTTGGAGCCAAAATTCCTTTCACATGAAAGTCCAGATGCATGTAAATAACTAAGCCATAGGGGAGAAAATATATACAGTGTAGTGGTTGTACTAAAATTTCTCATTCTTTTCTCTCTGCTCCTGTTGTACATGCCTGGGGAGGGTATTAGTATCTTTAATGAGATTCCTTTAAGCCATCCCTTTATGTTGTATCCATGAAGAAGAAGCTTGTCTTGACTGTGAGATACATTTGTATCTCAAGAGAAAGTAAGACACTTAGTAGATTTAAACTTTCTTTGGAGCAACTCTTGACAAGTGTTAACTTGGGGTATATCACATTCATGTAATCCTATCAGCTACTATGACTTTCAGTTTTCAGATGGACCTAGTAAAGTAAGAAATTCATTTCCTATTGCTTTTGTATTTGCAACAGCAATATATCCTTTAAGACGAAGTTCTGAGTTGCATTGTCCTCTAGTATTGTACTTCTGTTATACAATCTGCCCTATTCTGTATTAATTATCCAATTATCCATGAGTGGTGCACATTACAATTTTGAATTTCTTCTGAACAACCTCTCTTGTAGAAGATATACAGAAATCACCTCAGTACCCAGAAGCCAAGTGCTGTAATTCTCAGCACAACACCTGTCTTGGAGCTGAAAAAAATCAATAACTAAATGTGACTGAAACTAGATTACTAACTCAATCTTCTATTCTCTAAGGGAGAAGGAGATGCATCCTTTTTATACTGAAGATCCTGCTGAATAAGACACTGAACTTTGTTATTGCTATGAAGAATCTGCCAAGAATGAAAAATCTTGCCCTTTAGAAGGGATTTTGTTTTAATTTTTATTTTTTTATAATTTATTTTAATTTGAATTGTTCTCTCTTTATTTCCTGGTCTTGTTTTGGAAATTGATGAACTAAATTGTGCATATCAAGACTCTCCCTTCATGTAGAAGTTCAAAAAGAAACAAATTTTACTTTGTTATATAATTTGGAGGACCTAGAGATATTGTCCCCCAAATGGACAATAAAGTTACTGTGTGGTTTGAATGAAAAAAAAAAATGCCCTACACAGACTTGTTTAAACAATTGATCCACAGTTCATGATGTTGTCTTGGGTAGGTTATGGAACCTTTACACAGTGTAGCCTTGCTGTGGGAAGTAACCGACTAGGGGAGGGCTTCGATAGTTTATAGTTTCACTTCCAGTTTGTGCTCTCTCTGCTTCATGTGTGTAAATGAAATGTGTTGAACCAGCTTTCTATTCCTGCTACTATGCCTTATACATCATAATGGATAATGGACTCTGACTTGTCCAGAACAATAAGCCAAATTATTCATCTTCTTCATTAAGCTGCAACATAAAAATAGCTAGTACAGTTGCCTTTAATAAATTCAATTTTAATTGCAATAGATCGTGATATAAATTAAAGTCATCATAAGGTAGTGAGGTGATTCTCAATCCTGACTGCAAATGAGAATCATCTGGATAACTTTTTAAAAAACTACTGGTGCCTCAGGCCCACCATCAGTGATTCTTATTTAATTGGAATAGGGAGGAAGCAAGTGTTTTATTAAAAGTACCCCAAATGATTCCTACTGTCTGGTTGAGAAACTTTGCTTTAAAGAGAGAAATTAACTTGGAGGCATCAGGACCTCACTCACATCAAATAAAACTCCAAAGAGAGAATTATCTTCCATATGGGGAAGAGTGTGGTTAGATAAGGAAGCTTTGGGGAAAACCATGTCTTTGAGTCCTTTTCTGATCATCCTTTTAAAACCGTATACCAATGTCTGAATTACTTCTTACTTCAACTGCTTCTATTCAACCTATTTAGTATTTAGAATGTAAGCAACATAGGAATAGATATTTTTGCCTTCTTTGCTCATATCTGTTAGGCTATTATGGAGCACCCAGCACAGAGTAGCTATATAATAAACAGATATAAAATAAATGAATAAATGAATGAAAATGTAATCACAAGAGCAAGTATTCTTATTCATTTGACCAATAAGTCAAACTGCAAAAACAATGCAAAATTACTGTTTTATCTAAGTATATAAACATCTCCTAGTAATTATTTTATAACAGTTGAGGTTGAATTATATGTTTTCCTTAGAAGAGAAAGAATATGCTGTCCTTAAAATGGTATGAATCTTGTGGCAGTAGTAAGTTCCCAGTATATTATCAAATTGGCATACAGATTATATATTTAATTGATATATGAAATACCTCTAGGGAGAAAATGAATGTTGGACTATGCCTGGTATTTACCTCCTACGACATCTATTTTATTTTTCATTAAAAAATATCATTTGAGTTTTCACAATAACTTTGCAAACTTCAATAACATATGTTCACTATTCATCATCTCTGTATTCCATGTTACTCATTTAAGATTTTGAGTCTTCAGGGGTTTATTTGTAAGGCTGTCAAGGGTCTTTGGTCTTTGATTTTTAACAAGCAGGCCCTTCTTATCCTTGACCAATATCTCTTGCCTCCTAACTCCTAGGTAGTATTTTCAGTCTCTGGAATGAGGAAACCTAGATCATCTTCTTTACAGAATAGGAGTAAATGAATCATTTTGTCATTGCCAACTCAGTTTTCAACGTTTTAAAACAGGAAGAATAAAAACAAAAGAAGATAGGAGAATTCTAGGATCTGGGAGCTGAGGTTTGAACTCAGAAGCTGCAGGCATCTGGTGCTCGAAAATGGTCAGAGGATACCAGCATGCAAGCTAAGCAAGCAACTCAAACAACCCCACAAGCCACCCGTCCCCATGCCAACTGAAACTCTGGAGAGAGTAGCTTGCATCAGAGGGAATACAGTGCTCAGATGGTGTCATCTGGGTTGTTGCCTACTCAGATTTTATGGAAGAGAAAGGGAAGAGTGAACTATACCTTCCAATATATAACCAAAATTGAAAGCCTGAAACCTAGACAAGCCAATACTCCATACATAAGGAGAATACAACGAAGGACCCTGAAAGAATCAAGGAAAGCAATCCTTCAATAAGGTGAAGAGGCATTCCATATTAGCATCAAAATACAGGCAAAAGGCAAACCACATGCTGAGAGCACAATGAAAGAGCAATATAGGAAAAGCACAGAATAACTCCACATGAAACTCTATGGAGCCTGTGGAGGACTCCTACAATGGAATCTCCCTAGAAGTAACCCAGGACACAGATCATAGAATAACAATCACAGATATATTCAAAGAAATCATAGAACTAAGGGGAGAGAATGAAAAACTCAGAAAGGACCTAGAGGGAGACAATGACAAACTTTGCAAAAACTAAAAGGAGAAAATGATAGACTCCAGAAAAAGCTAGAGGGAAAAAAAATGACAAACTCCAGAAGGAAGTGGAAAAACTGAAAAGATCCCGTGCTGAAGTGAAAAAAGGAAACCAATGACCAAAACAAGGAGCTATAAGAAACGTTTGGGAAGCTCCAAAAAGAAGTGGAAATAATAAAGAAAACACAGGAAGAAATGAAAAAGAAAATTGAAAAGTCATACAATCAAATGGAAAGAATGAGAAAAAGCCTTAGAAGCAGAATGGAAGAAGCAGAAAAAAGAATATCAGACATAGAAGATAACAGAACAATTAAAAAACTCAATTAAAGGTTATGAAAAAATTAAAAGTACACAAGAGTGGAACAACCAGGAAATGTGGGACATTATGTATAGATCAAACCTCTGCATCATAGGGAGAGGCGAAGGAGAAGAATCCCAAGAGAATGGTATTTATCAGATTGTCAATAGAATAATACATGAAAAGTTCCCCGAAATAAAAAAAAAAGACAAACCCACACAAATACAAGAAGCACATAGAACTCCAAATAGACTAGACCAGAAAAGAACCCCCCCACCATATCATAGCTAAAACACTAGACTCCCAAAACAAAGACAAAATTCTGAAAGCCACAAGAGAAAAAACAACAAATTACATATAATGGGAAACCTATTAGAATTACAGCTGACTTTTCAGTGAAAACAACAAATTACATATAATGGGAAACCTATCAAAATTACAGCTGACGTTTCAATGAAAACTATGAAAGCAAGAAGAACATGGATCAAAGCATCCCCAGTGCTAAATGACTACAAATGCCAACCCAGGTTACTATACCCAGCAAAACTGTTGATTCAGGTTGAAGAAAAGAGAAAAATCTTCCATGACATAAACAAGATGAAAGAATACATGTCTCAAAATCCAACCCTTCAGAGAATACTTGAAGCAATACAAAAGACAGAGGAGAGGAACACCTACCTCCAGGCACCTTGAAAGAGAAATTAATAAAAGCAGAAATGCAGAAGTAGAAACCTAGATGAAAAATGTAAATGGATAATTAGGTGAAAGGAAGCAACACACACCTCTCAATTATAACCTTAAATATTAATGGACTAAATTACCCCATCAAAAGGCATAGACTGGGAGAATGGATTAGAAAAGAAAACCCATCAATATGCTATCTACAAGAAACCCATCTATCCCTCAAGGATAGGCAATAAATTAAAGTGAAAAGAAGGAAAAAAATATTCCAAACAAATGGTACCAAAAAGAAAGAAGGAGTTGCTATTTTAATATTAGACAAAATAGACTTCAAAGTAGAAGCAATTAGAAGATACTAAATGGACCATTACATCCTTATCAAAAGGAAAATGAACCATGAAGACCTCACAATCATGAATATATATGTACCAAACTCTGGTGCACCAACCTTTATAAATGAATCTCTACAGGAAATCAAGACACAAATTAACCCCAGCACACACATAGTAGGGGACTTCAACACCCCACTGAGTCCTTTGGACAGATCAAACGGACAAAGAATAAACAGAGAGACATCTGAACTGAACAATACAATACGTGAAATGGACATCACAGACATCTTCCGAATATTCCACCCAAGCACCAGAGAATATACATTCTACTCAGCAAGCCATGGAACATTCTCCAAAATTGACCACATACTTGGACACAGAGAAAACCTCAACAAATAAAAAATTTAAATAATTTCATGCATTCTATCAGACCATAGTGCAATAAAACAAAATATCAACATCAGGATAAGCCCTGCTACCTACAAGAACACATGGAGACTAAACAACAGACTCCTGAATAATTAATTGGTCAAAGAGGAAATAAAGAAAGAAATAAAAGCATTCCTGTAACTAAACAACAATGACAGTACAACACACCAAAACCTATGGGACACTTTAAAAGCAGTCAAGAGGGAAGTTTATACCCTTGGGCACCTACAAAAAAACCCAAAACAAAACAAAACAACAACAACAAAAAAAAAAACCGGAAAGAGCACAGATAAACGAGCTAAAACTTCAGCGAAAAACACTTGAAAGGCAACTACAAACAAACCCTAAACACAACAGACAGGAAGAAATAACAAAAATCAGAGCATAAATTAATGAAATAGAAACAAAGAAAATAATAGAAAAAAATCAATGAATCCAAAAGTTGGTTCTTTGAAAGAATAAACAAGATAGACAGACCCTTAGCCCAGTTAACCAAAAAAAAAATAAAAAAGAGGAAGTCCAAATCAATAGGGCTCATGATGATAGGGGAAATATCACAACAGACAATGAAAAGATCCAGAAAATCATATAGGAATAATTCAAAAACCTATACTATACTAAATTTAAAAACCTAAGAGAAATGGATGAATATCTGCAATCTGGGAAATTGCCAAAGCTAAACCAAGAAGGGATTGACAGCTTAAACAGACACATAATATATGAAGAAATTTAAAATGTATTAAAAGACTTCCCAATTAAAAAAAAAAAAAAAGCCCAGGTTCAGATGGTTTAACAGCAGAATTCTATTAAAGATTTAAAGAGGACTTACAACCATTATTACTCAAAATGTTCAGAAGGATACAAGCAGAGTGAAATCTCCCAACTTACTTCTATGAAGCCAGCATCACTCTAATACAAAGACCAGGACTAGCATGCATCCAAAAAAGAGAACTACAGACCCATCTCATTAATGAACTCAGATGCAAAAATTCTCAACAAAATCCTTGCAAAACCTATACAGACCCAGATCAAAAAGATCATTCACCATGGTCAAGTTGGATTCATACCAGAGATGCAAGGATGGTTCAACATATGAAAATAAGTAAATATAAAACACATAAATGGACTGAAGGACAAAAAGCACATGATCATCTCAATTGATGCAGAAAAAGTCTTTGACAAAATTCATCATCCCTTCGTGATTAAAGTACCAGGGGAAATTGGATATAAGTATCATTCCTCAACATAATCAAAGCCATATATAAGAAAACCACAGCCAGCATCATCCTAAATGGAGAAAACTTAGAAGGATCCCCCATAAAGGTAGGAACATGACAAGGCTGACCCTTTTTGCCACTCCTCTTCAATATAGTGCTTGAAACACTGGCTAGCGCAATAAGGCAAGAAAAGGAAATTAAACGAATACTAATTGGAAAAGAGGAAGTAAAACTATCCCCTTTTGTGGATGATATGATAGTTTAGCTAAAGGATGCTGAAAACTCCACAGAAAACTCCTAGAAATGATTAAGAGTTTCAGTGAAGTGGCGGGGTACAAAATTAACCTAGAAAAATCAGTAGACTTTCTTTACACCAACAACAAGCAACTGAAGAAGGAATACAAGGAGACCTTCCCAAACATAATAGCCTCAAAGACAATAACTAAGAACAAACCTATCCAAAAATTCCAAAGTTCTCTACAACAAAAATTATAAACTCATGAAGGAGAATATTGAAGAAGACATCAGAAGATGGAAAGACCTCCCATGCTCATGGATTGGAAAAATTAGTATAGTAAAAATGTCCATTCTACCCAAATCAAAATACTGATTCAATGCAATTCCAATTAAAATCCTAAGGACATTCTTCACAGGCTTGGAAAAAAATTCTTAAATTCATAGGGAACAACAAAATACTCTGTATACCCAAGGCAACCCTGAGTGAAAATAGCATTACAGGGGGGATTTCTATACCAGACATCAAACTATACTGCAGGGCTATAGTCAAAAAAACAGACTGGTACTGGCACAAAAACAGACCTGTAGACCAATGGAACAAAACTGAAGATCTAAACTTGAGAACATACAATTTCAGCCACCTCATATTTGACAAGTTTGCCAAAAAGAATCAATGGAGGAAAGACAGCATCTTGAGCAAATGGTGTTTTCAAAACTGGATCACCACTTATAGAAAAATATAATTAAACCCCTAACTCTCACCCTGTACAAAAATTAACTCCAAATTGATCAAAGACCTCAATGTGAAACCCAAAACTCTGAAGGTGATAGAAGAAAAAGTTGGCAGCAACACACAAGACATAGGTGAAGGAAAAGACTTTGTAAATCAGACAGCAGCTGCTCAGGAAATAAGGTCGACAACTGACAAGTGGGAGCTTATTAAACTCAAAAGTTTCTGTACAGCAAAAGAAACAGTCAGGGAAGTGAAGAGAAAACCCACAGAGTGGGAGGAAAGGTTCAGTGCTGATACATCTGACAAAGCATTAACTTCCAGAATATATAAACTATTCAAAAACACAAAGAAGAAAACAAACATCTCACTCAAAAGATGGAGTAAAGAGCTGAGCAGAGACTGCACAAGAAAGGAAATAAGATGGCTGAGAAAAATCTTAAAAATGTTCAACATTGCAAATAATTAAGGGAATGCAAATTAAAAACACTTTAAGATATCATCTCGCCCCGATAGGGCTGGCAAGGATCAAGAAATCAAATGCTACCAAATGCTGGAGAGGGTGTCAGGAAATGGTAACACGCATCCACTGTTGGTGTGAATGCAAACATGTATAAACGCTATGGAAAGCAGTATGGAGAACCCTTAAAGACTCAAAATGAGCCTACCACCTGACCCAGCTATACTACTTCTGGGAATATATCCATCGGATGCTTCCTACCACAGAGATATATGTACAGCTATGTTTTGCAGGTCTCTTCATAATAGCGAAGAGCTTGAACCAACCCAATATGGTACATCTACACAGTGAAGTTCTATGTAGTGGTAAGGAAAGATGACATAATGAAATTTGCAGGTAAATGGATGGAACTGTTATATTTTATGCTGAGTGAAGTAACACAATCCCAGAAAAACAAAAGACGAATGTTATCCCTCATCTGTGGATGCTAGTACCAAGTACCTAGTTGTAAGACAAACTGAGCAATGTTGAAGTTATATTCCTCATGATCTAAAGACAACTGTGCATTGTGAATCCCTAAACAAGTTCTAGATCAGACCTAACATTTATTTTCAGACCTTGGTACTTTGGTATGCGATGGTGGGTATGTGTGCATTTTTTAGAGTAATATCTGATTAAAATGGAAAGATTCGAATCAAGAAATATGATAGGAAATAACATACAGTTTTTTTTCCAAAGGATACAATTTTAATATAGGTGCATCATAATAGATTGGTGTAACTTAGCCTTTCTGTGTGCTTAACAACCATACTCAAAGTTCACACCATTTGGCTGAGGGATCTAAGGGATAACTTTGTTCCTTACCCTCAGAGTTCAACCAAGTCTTAGGGCATTATGCATGGAGGCATCTCTTGAAATGTCCTACAAATGTGGGCCACCAGTTTTCTTTTTGAGACAGGTCTTATAGATCCACTAATGGGACATCAGCCAGTGCTCAGTCTATAAAGAGGAAAGTCTGTTCATGCTTCATAAAAGGAAGCCTGGTCTAGCAAGACCTGATTTTCTCCTCAAGTGGATGGAACTAGTAAATGAAAAGTTGAAGGGAGCAAGGCGCTCCTACACTTCTCCCCCCCACAAAAAAAAAGAAATCCCAAGAGACCCTAGAGGACCAGATCCTCAACTGCCATTGAGAAAACTAAAACCTTGGTTAATCTGGGCTGTGTGGCCTTAAGCATCCACAAAGAAAGTACAGCCAGAAATAAATAATCAGTAAGAACAGAGAAACCATACTACAGACATAAAACTTGAGATTTTAGTAAAAATACAAAAAAAAAAAAAAAAAGAGAGAGAGAATACTGTGGTCTGGCCTGCCTTCAATTCTTAATGGCAAGTTCATCTACCCTGAGGCTGCCAACACGTTAGACACTCCTCAAAGACATGAGACACAATTTTTTTAATTTTTTAAATTTTTATTTATTTTTGTATGTGTATGAGTGTACTGTCTGCATGTAGGTTTGTGTACTCATGGCGTGTAATGCCGCGGAGGTCAGAAGAGGGTCTCAGATTCCCCTGGAACTGGAGTTCTCCTGGAATTGCAGTTACACATGGTTCTTAGCCACCATATGGGTGCTGGAGATTAAATCCGGGTATTCTGCAAGAGAAGTCGGTGCCCTTAACTGCTAGGCTATCTCTTCAGCCCCGAAACACAGATTATTAACCTTCCAATATGGACTGAAGACTCATGTATCTCCAAGAATCCTCCAAACCTTCAATGCCAGATGGGAACTACTGAGATACCCAGCTTGTGGACTAAACAGCTAAGGCAATTTCAGCCTCATCAGAATATAGACTGCCATTGCTGGACTACCTGGCTTGTATCATGGAGGCCAGTACAGGTGTATCAAGATAGGATGCCTGATTTCTGGACTTCATTTAGGGGATCATGAGAGGGAAAGACCCAATGTGGAGCAAAAAGTGCAGGATTGATGGTTGTTTGGGATTGCCGATGAGAAAACTTCAAGCACCTCTTTAAGGAAAATATGATATCTTTTAGGGAAAAAGGTCCTCCAATTCAAGTGATATGTGTATGTATGTATGTATGCATGTATGCATATATATATATATATATATATATATGTGTGTGTGTGTGTGTGTGTATGTATATATACTGTAGCAATACAAGTTGGAGAGAACAACAACAAAAGAACTGAAAGAAAAAACCTCTGTACAGACTCAGAAAAAAGATGCAGGACATGTAGGGCAGAGACTTGGTTGGGGTGGGGGACATGGAAAGGGAAGTGACGCTAGATTCGACTGAGAAATGATGTATGACTTATGGAAAAAGTTCAATAGCAATAAAAAAGAAGATAAAAATCAAAAGGAAAGCATTAAACCAGGAAGCAATTTTACTACCTCATTCTATAGATTATTTGCTCTCTATGAGTTTGGAAGAAGAGATGAGAATTTGAGCCTGAGGTTGAAACTATTCTGCAATCAAGAATTATATCTCTCCCCTGACTTCAGCCAAAGTGTAAATAAAGAGCCATCAAGAGTAAAGCATGTACTGCCTTCTCTTTTTGAGAATCAGGGCTTCTCAGGCTTAATTTGTTTGGCTGTCCTCAAGTCATGAAACCAGCAGATTAAAAATGGAAACAATAACCACATCATAAACAATGATACAAACTTAAATGGATTGTGCCAGGAAGCACCTTAGAGGAGGATATTTTGTCAGCTATGGAGTCTCTGTTGTAGGAACCTTTCCCAATTTTCCTTCTTTCTACCTACTGGTACTTTCCTCTCATAATTAAACCATTTATTCCACAGACATTTATCCTCTGCCTCAATACCCTCTATCTGTATCAATTATTAATGTGCATAAAATCATCCAAGGATCTTGTTAAACTGCAGGTTCTGATTTACTAGGGGTCCACATTCTGAATTTCATGCTGTTTTGAATGAACCTCACCTTGAGTAGCAAAGCATTCTTCATGTTCAACTTAACTTTCTTCTCTTTTATTTTTTTTTATTTATGTATATGTGTGCATGTATGTGGGTGCTCATGAAGGCCAGAAGAGGGCATGAGATCCCCTGGATATGGAGTTACAACTTGTTGTGGGACACTCAGTGTGGGTGTTGAGAATGGAACTTGAGTATTCTGCAAGCTCAGGAAAAGCACTTAATTGGTAAACCATCTCTCCAACCCCTCAACTAAACTTTCTGCAATGAATGATATATTCTACAGTTTACACTGCCCAGTATGGTTGTTACTGACAATTTATGGTTATTGAACAGAAGAAGTATGGCTATAGTGTATTTAAATAACTAAAATTTTAATTGAAATTAATTTTAATTACCTTATATTTCGATAGGCACATGCTTCAGGGGAGCTATATTGAGCAGTGAGGTATTAGAATTGTGACGAACCCAGGAAACACTATCTGGAAGATTGTTTGCTTATGATCATTTTCTCCTCCTGCTCTTAAAATCTTTCTAACTCATCTTTGGCAATGATCCCTGAGGTTGAGAGCCACAGATTTAAAATAAGTATACTATTTAAGGATAAGCAATCTGCGGTCTTGTTCGCTGCACATTGTCTAATTATGACTTTCTGTATTAATCACATTTTGTGTCATAAGGGAAGGTCTCTGGTGAGAGTTAAAAGAAGTATTAATTCTAAGTTTAGAGGTTCTACTGGAAATATGTCACTTACTCAGATGAACTCATAGGTATGATAAGTGCATGAATATGTCCTACTAAAGCTCCAATTTGACAAGAATCTTATAGGGATTGGACTCTTGGTGGACCCAGTGGATGGATCGACATTGAAGGGTGTGCAGGGACACAAATAGGACTCTATATGCTATATATGAGAATACATCAAAATGAGAGAGTGTGGTGGAGGGAAGCATGGAGGGGAGAGGGGATCTAAGCATATCAAAATAAATTATTTGAAAACTGCAAAATTTAATTATAAAAATAGTAAGTTTAAAAAAACTATAAAAGTATTTTATTTATTCTTTTTAGTTTTTATATTTATGACTGTATTGACTGCATGTATGTAAGTGCGCCTGTGTCAATCACTGCCCAGCGACGTGAGAAGAGGGCATTGGATTTCCCTCAAACTGCAGTTATGGACAGTTGTTAGCCACTATGTGAGTCCTGGGAATCATACCTGGGTCCTCTAAAAGAGCAGCTAGTCCTTAACCATTGAGCAATCTCTTCATCCCCCTTAAAATAATTTATAAAATGGCCAAATAGTACATTTTTTAGGCACTGCAAGTTACTTAGACTCTGTTACAAGTTCTCAATCGTATCAGAGTACAGTAAGGAAAAAAAGAAAAAATAATACCTAAATGGAGGAGGTATGTCTCAATTAGATTCAAACAGTAATCACAAAAGCAGTTATCGAGTTGAATTTGGCCACTGAGCTATACTTTGCAGATCTCTGTTTTAGTGTTCCATTTTGTAGTTATATAAGGAATATCTCAATTGAAAGCCTATTTTTCAGATCAAAATCCATGTATTTACTTTAATTTAATTCTAAAATACATAAAACATTATTTTGCTTTTAAAGATTTATTTTTAATTATGTGTATGTGTGGGGGTTTGGGTTTATACACTTGAGTAAAGGTGTCCAAGAAAGGCAGATTTCATGGAGATACATTTACAGATATTTGTGAGCGATTTGGGTTCTGGGAATCAAATTTAGGTTTTCTGGAAAATTAAAAATTTTCTCTTAGCCGCTTAGCCATCTCCAATCCGTAGATTTGTTTGTGGTCCATAAAAGTTCTATAAGCAAATTATATTTTGAAAATTGAAACCTAATGTTCTGTTATTGTATTAAATTATTTCTTATGAAGATTTATTACTATTATTGTAGTCGATAGCTGTTACACAACACATAAAATATATTTTAATTTTTTTGGGGGGGGCTGGAGAGATAGCCTAGTGGTTAAGAGCACCGAATGCTCTTGCAGAGGACCTGGGTTCGATCCCCAGCACCCACATGGCAGCTAAGAAACGTCTATAACTCCAAATCCAGGAGAACTCCAGTTCCAGGGGAATCCGAGACCCTGTTCTGACCTCCGCGGCATTGCACGACACGGGTGCACAGACCTACATGCAGACAGTACACTCATACACATACAAAAATAAATAAAATTTAAAAAATAAAATAAAATATATTTTAATGTTTTTTTAGTTATAAAATCTTCATTGTACTACTATCATATCATGAAATTATGTTCTGTGTTCTCTTATGCAGTAAATATTTTTTGATTTTTTTTTTTTGTTTTTACTTTTTTTATTTTTTTTGGTCTTTTCGAGACAGGGTCTCCCTGTAGCCCCAGCTGTCCTGGAATTTGCTCTGTAGACCAGGCTGGCCTTGAACTCACAAAGATCCACCTGCCTCTTCCTCCCAAGTGCTAGGATTTAAGGCGTGTGCCACCACGCACGGCTAGTAAATATTTTTTGAAATAATAACTTCTACATATGTGGATCTGTGTAGTATTGTTATATTATCTTAGCATATGTACTCTAGCAACACAAGGAAAGATATGTAATCAGTTTCTATTTATCTATGTTTTATTGTTTTTCATAAAAACTGCTTGAACTAATTTAATATATGTTTTATTAAGTTGACATTTCCGAAATTATCTATCTTGAAATGATGAATGCCATACCAAGACATTATTATTTTGTGTCATTAACCATTACTAACAGCAAGAGTTTACAGAATAATCCCTAATTGTGCTGAGAACAAAGTATTTTTCTCAAACATGAGCAATCTAAATATAATCATATTTAATAGATGCAAATGATTTCATGTTCCTTATGAACATACTCTGCAAAAATATAACTTATTTTACCAGTTTAACAATCAATCATTGTGAAATAGCTATAAACAGGGCTGGAAAGATGGCCTAGCAGTTAAGAGCACTGACCGCTCTTACAGAGGACCCGGGTTCGATCCCCAGCACCCACATGGCAGTCGAGAACCATCTGAAACTCCAATTCCAGGAGAACTTCAGTTCCAGGGGAATCCGACACCCTCTTCTGACCTCCGCGGCATCGCACCACATGGGTGCAGAAACTTGCATGCAGACAGTACATTCATACACATACAGAAATAAATAAAAAATAGCTATAAACATACTTGGTAAAAAGTATAAATATTTCTGGGAGATCTCCGGAGACCAGCTGAAGCAAGCGCAGGTAGGTAGGCAGAAGCTGGGTGCTTCAGCAAGGCTGATTGTTGTTTGATTTAACTTAGTTATCTTTGGCTTGATTGGCTTTTGTGGCTGTGGTGGCAGAATTATCCTCCCAGTTGGTATAAAAGGTAAGCTTCTGTGAGTCTTGAGTTCTGAGATCTCCTGAGACCAGCTGAAGCAAGCACAGGTATGTAGGTAGGAGCCGGATGCTTCAGCAAGGCTGATTGTTGATTGACTTAATCTAGTTAATCCATTAATCCAGTTGTATTTGGCTTAATTGGCTTTCGTGGCTGTGGGGGCGGAGTTATCCTCCCAGCTGGTATAAAAGGTAGGCTTGTGTGAGTCTTGAGATCTGAGACCTCTCAAGACCAGCTGAAGCACAGGTACCAGGCTCGCCCCCTGCCAACTGGGATTACGAAGGCATCTGAAGGAGGCAAGAAAAGCAAGCGTTCAACACAGTGAAGAGGCATTTCGGACTCACATTGGAATACAGGCAAGGAGAAGCCCATATGCCAGGAACACGAAGAAGAGACAAGATGGGAAAGGGGCAGGATAATCCCGAGCCAAGCTCTACCAACCCTATGGAAGATTCCTACGGGGTGGCACAGAACACAGGTATCAGAAACAAATTGGGAACATACTTAAAGAACTACAAGATTATAAAGAGCAAATCAAAGAACTAAGAAAAGAGAATGAAGAACTCAAGAAGGACCTAGAGAGAGAGAATGACAAACTCCGGAAGGAAGTAGAAACACTGAAAAGATCCCATGCTGAAAAAGATAAGGAAACCAAACCAGTGAAGCAAAGAGCTACAGGAAGAGATTGAGAAGCTCCAATAAGAAGTAGAAATACTAAAGAAATCAGAAGAGGAAATGAAAAAGGAAATCAAAAACTCATCCAATCAAGAGGAAAGGAATGGAAAAAGCCTCAGAAGCAGAATGGAGGAAGCAGAACAAAAAATATCAGACGTGGAAGATAACATGGAACAACTAAAAACCTCAAGTAAAGATTATGAAAAATTTAAAAATACACAAAAGTGGAACAACCAGGAACTGTGGGACACTATGAAAAGATCAAACATGAACACCATAGGAATAGAGGAAAGAAGAATCCCAAGAGAATGGTATTGATCAGATCTTCAACAGAATAATAGATGAAAACTTCCCCAAACTAAAAAAAGACAAACCAATACAAAGACAAGAAGGACATAGAACTCCAAACAGACAAGATCAGAAAAGAAATTCTCCACGTCACATCATAATTAAAATGCTAGACACCCAAAACTAAGATAAAATCCTTAAAGCCACAGAGAAAAAAAAACAAAAAAAAAAACAGTGACCTATAAGGGGAAACCTATCAGAATTACAACTGCCTTCTCAATGCAAACTATGAAAGCAAGAAGAACCTGGAGCAAAGCATTCCCAGTGTTAAAGGACAATAGCTGCCAACCCAGGTTACTATACTCAGCAAAAATGTCGATTATAATTGAAGAGGAGAGAAAAACCTTCCATGACATAAACAAGATGAAAGAATACATGTCCGTAAAACCAGCCCTTCAGAGAATACTTGAAGCAATTCAAAGGACAGAAGAAAGGAGCAACCATCCCCAGGCACCTAGAAAGAGAAATCAATAAAAGCATAACTGCAGAAGTAGAAACCTAAACCAAAACTGCAAATGGATAATAAGGCAAAAGGAAGCAACAAAAACCTATCAGTCATAACCTTAAATATTAATGGACTAAATTCCCCAATCAAAAGACATAGACTAGGAGATTGGATTAGGAAACAGAATCCATCAATATGCTCTCTACAAGAAACACATCTTACCTTCAAGGACAGGCACCACTTAAAGTGAAAGGATGGAAAAAATATTCCAAGCAAATGGTACCAAAAAGAATGCAGGTGTTGCTATTTTAATATCAGACAAAATAGACTTCAAAGTAAAAGAAATCAGAAGAGACAAAGAAGGCCATTACATTCTTATATAAGGAACAATTCAACAAGAAGATTTCACAATTATGAATATATATGCCCAAAATTCTGGTGTACCAAACTTTATAAACAATTCTCCAGGACCACAAGTCACACACTAACCCCAGTACACTCATAGTAAGGGACTTCAATACCCCACTGAGTCCTTTGGATAGGTCACCAGGACAAAGAATAAACAGAGAGACATCTGAACGGAACAATATTATACACCAAATGGACCTCATAGACCTCTACCGAATATTCCATCCTAATACAAGAGAATACACTTTCTAGTCAGCACCCCATGGAACATTCTCAAAAATCGACCACATTCTGGGACATAGAAGAAACTTCCACAAATACAAAAAGAACTTTTTCTCAAAACAGTCAACTTCCACATGGAGAATATTGATAAAGACCGAGAAAGAGATGAAAAGCATGTTTGGCAGAATGCATAAGCTTTGGTGGGGTGGGGGATGGGGGGACAAGGGTCTATATTGGATAAATAAATTTAAAAAGTATAAACATTTCTGGAATACTAGTGAGAAGGCAATATATAACACCTGGTAAGAAGCAATTGACAAAAGTGGCAAAGAAGCCAAAAATGGCTTTGGCTCAGGAATATGGTAAGACTTTGCAAACTTGGGATGCTCTGAATTAGTGGTCATTATTACCCTCAAGGTAGCCAGTGGTTCAAATAATTGCTTCCAAAGAGGACACGTCGACCACAGGATGGATAATATGATTAATATGATAGGGAGTAGCTGTGAGATGGTGCTAGAATTTTACAAATCACTTTAAAGCATATTGCTTAAGTCTCCTTATTATAGCATAGAAATGTGTTCTAAGTATTTTTAAGAAAATCATTGCAATTATATTTGAAAAAAACAAATCTTATTCTAATATTTTTCTTATACATACTTAAATTGTGACATCTTGCTGAAGTATAATTTTATTCAAAGATGTTGTTCAATATTTCTGAAACACCCATGTACTACAAGTTTACAAGTCTACTGAGGGAATTTCATAAGAGAAATCAAGTCCCTATTCTCATGGAAAACATTATGTTAATTATATTTTCTATTTATTCCTTGAGAATTTCATGTATTTATAGAATTCTTGTGTTGGATTTTTGACTGCTGTGACAAAATATTTGAGATAACCTAAGGAAAGAATGAGGGATTTATTTTTGGCTCGAGCGTTTCAAGGTTTTAATCTATGATTGGTTAGGGCCATTCTTGTCAGTTTACTTCAAGGCAGAAATATGGAGGAAAGGCAAGATGGAGGAAAGCTGCTTAACTCATTGGCAACCAAGAAACAGACATTAAAAGCGCTAACGGCAAACCAAATATTCAAAGGTATAGCCCCTGTGACTACTGCCTGCAACCAGAGGCTGCCCCCGAATAGGCCATTCAACTAAGAACTAAAGGAATGAATACATTCCCTTGAGAAAATCTTTTGTGCAATTTTTTTGAACAAATTATATATCAATACCACCATGAACTAGGTATCAGTCTCTCTACACATTAGTTGTTTTGGCAGACACTTCAGAGCTAAACCATTACAGATTTTCTCTTACAAGTAATGTGCTCTTATCTCAAAATATGTGAAAAGTAGTTAGATTTCAAAACAATCAGAGAAAATATGGTATGGTGCTACATAACACTAATTCCAGTGTGCGGGTAGCTGAAACAGGAGGATCTCAAATTTGAGGCCAGCCTGGAAAAAAATAGGAAGACTATGTCCCAAATGTCTTAAAAAACAAGAAACAGAAAATTAAATAGAACTACAATAAACTTTTTATTATAATTTTTACTAGTCTCTGATAGGATTATGATATGGTATTATTGTAACACTTTCCTCAAAATATTACTCTTGAGGGGATTTGTGTGAAGGGTTTGCACTTTCAATGTTCTATTTTTATTTTGTATTTTTTATAGATGGTCATATCTAAGAACAATAAAAATGTTGACATTTTATTCAGTAGCTCAGCTCTGAAATAGCCAGACTATGATTGCATATAACTTGAGAAATGCACCTCTAATATAAGGAGTATGTGTTTGATCCTAAATAGAAAAAATATCTGGAAAATGCACCTACTTTGAAACCATGACTGTCATAAAACTAATTTGTATATACTTGAGTGCAGCTATGAGTGGCTTTCTACTTGGTTTTATATATTTATATTAAATCTCAACCATAGAAAGCCCATACTGCTCTCTTTATTGATTAGCAAATAGTTCGTTAATTATAATACAAATGGGTAGTGGATGAGGAAGGAATGGATGGAGAAGTGTGTAAGATCATGAATTTTGCTTTCATTTGTGCAAGAAAATGGTTTAATATTAAAAAAAGCTCCTTAAGCAGAGATTTAGTGTTTAAACTGCAACATAATCATGAGAGAAAAATCTGAATTCTTTGCTTCTATCACACTGCCCTTTGCTTAGTAGCCCAGATTATACAGTCTTAAACTAAAAGGAATCCAGTGGAAAAGCACAGAAAAGACAGCAGGAAATTGTTCTGAGTTAATTATAGTCGCACATAGGCTAGAGAGGAGGAAGCCATTCTAGATAATTAAGTGTAGTAGGACATACATTTAAATGAACTGAGATAAACAATATGGAAGGTAATAAACACAACAGATAGTATCAGAGTGAAAGGAACAATGACACTGGCAGCACTACTTTAGATTTTCAGAAAAATATATATTTGAGAAAGTGACAGGAGACAATTTACAATGATTAAAAAAAATACTGTAGAAAGAATGGGGAATGAATACACAAAGGAATTAGAAACTAAAAGTTTTGATTTGATGTGGTGGTAGAAACCTGTGGTAAGATCTAATTAGAATGCTGAGGAAGGATGTTCATTTGAGCCTAGGAGCCTGAGAATAACCTGGTCAGGAGAATGATGAAAGAAATAAAGAAATAAAGAAATAAAGGAAGGAAGGAAAGAAGGAAGGAAGGAAGGAAGGAAGGAAGGAAGGAAGGAAGGAAGGAAGGAAGGAAGGAAGGAAGGAAGGAAGGAAGAGAGAAGGAGAGCTCAAAAAGAAAGCAGGAAATAGAGACAGAGAAACAGGAGGAGGGAGGAAAGGAAAAGGAGGGATGTGAGAAGAGGGGAGGAAGGAAGAAAATGATGGAGGGAGAGATGAAACAAACCTCAAGTCCTTGGGGCCAAAATTTGCTTGACTAGTGCTATGGTTTGGATAGGATTTGTGTTTGGATCACGCTGTACCATGCTCTATTATCTCATATTTATAAAACAATGAATGTTCAAGCTTTCCATTGCCCTGTGAGACAACATTTTACAAGAAGCATTTGATTCCATTTTGAATATAAACACAGACAAAACTCTATCTCTTGAATGGATCCATCTGATAATACCCTTGAGACAAAGAATGATGAAAAATAGTTTCCAGTCTATAAATTCATTTAAATAAATTATGATCATATGAACAGAAAGATGTATTAAGATTATATCAGAAAACCAGACCCAATAACACATTGAATAGGCTAGACTGAGGAAAAGGTACAATACCCTCTTTTGTGTCCTACAAAGAGAAGGATGCTACATTGCAAAGGTGACAGCTCCACTGCTTTCTCATCTGACTACCTGGTGTATGCATCAAGGAAGAGATATATAGAAAATGTCCTACCGTTCCAGGACCTTCAGTTCAGCTCAGTATCCAGTGCTGATATAACATACTCAAAACGCTCTGTCCTAATTGCCCTCTGTTCATTCCCCTGTTCATCTATTTGTACCTGCCTCGCATTTCATCTATCGAGACTTGATTCTATCCTTTATCGCTATGATTTCCATGGTCCCACCCCTTGTTTCTGTTGCTTGATAGGACCCAGAGCCTCAGATTAAGCCTGTGACCCTGAAGTTTGGCTCTACAAGAGTACTTCAAGCAGATTTCTAGCATGGTTAGTATCTGATACCCCCTCAAGCAAAGACTCTGAACCTATCAGATTCTTCTGCCTTTCTGTTAGGCCACTTTGAAACTACTTGAACTATAAGTGGCCTTTCCACTCTTTATAGTCATTTTATAACATACATTTATACATATCTACATATATTTACTATGATATCTAATGTGTAATCTGAGTGTAAATATTACCAATTAAGATTCAAGTAAAATAACTTTAATTTGTCTCAGCAGGTTGCGAAGAAAATCAAAACTACTAGAAAATTGGTGCCATTGAGCCACCATATGTCATGATTTTATTCTTATTCAATAAATTGTGATATTGTGAAAGTCACAAGCATGATTGTCTATTTCTGATGTAGTGTGTTCATGATAGTTATCCTTGCTGAAGCTTATTTTGAAATATAATCTCAATTGTGAGAATATTGAAAGGTGGTAGGGCCATAATCAGGTAATTGGGTCTGAATTTCTTTTGCCAGGACTAGGTCTGTTACTACCAGAGCAGGTCATTACAAAGTAAGCGCTGTGTTTTGTACCATTCACCCAAACCCATATCCCCTTCCAATTATTTTCCACACGTGAAAACATCATGAGAACCTATGCTTATAGGTTTCACAGTCTCCAGAACTATGAAGAAAAGGACTGGGGAGATGGCTCATTGGTTAAGAGCACTGCCTCCTCTTGCAGAAGACAGGGGTTTCATTTCCAGCACTGCATGGTGGCTAGCAAACATTTGTAATCTCAGTCCCTGGGGATCTGACGACCTCTTCTGACCTCTGTGGGCATTGCAAAACACAGGTGATTATAAAACAAAAATAGTAAGTAAAACAATTTTTTAAAAGAAGAATTACCCAAAATAAACTACTCTATAAACTTCCTGGCCTGAGATATCAAAATAAAGCCAATAATTTGAGAAATATCAAGGAAGTTTGATTGTTACATATTAAGCAAGTGGTAGGATATTACTATATGACACAAGAGTATATTCATTGGTGAAGCGTTTTATTGTTACAAAGAAATCAGAAGTTATTGGAAGGTTATAAATAGAAAGATTGCATACTCCAATTTGTTTTTTTTTTCTATTAAGATTTAGAATACCTAAATGTATTATCTTCATCTTAGGAGATACCAACTTTTCTTGACTACTATACAATAGGTCCATAAGATGTGGTTAGTTTCTGATCTTTCATGGCTGGCACGCAGATACATTTAAAAATACATCCCATTACTCCACAGAATCTGTATTAGACAAATTATATTAAGTATAAACTCTGCTATTCTTACCTGTGAGAACTGTGGAAGCATTTAAGGTTTCTGAATCTTCTCCTTTTCTTTACCTCTAAAATGAGAATATTAACAGAGCTTACATTCCTATACTTGCTGTAATTATTGAGTCCATTAACCCCTAAAAAGTGTTGAACTACATATCTGAGACAGTGTGGGCATGTAATGAATGTTGACTGTATTATCAGAGTATCAAAGGCATGCCTGGCCACTTCATAGATCTATGGCCTAGGGTAAATTACTGAATCCCCGTTTACATCAATGTATATTTCCAGTCTGTAAAATATGAGAGATAATAGCATCCTCCTGTATTAGTTAGGCTTCACAGGCAGAAAGATAAAAATAACTGTGACTTAAAAAATGGAAGTTTATCAGTCATGTGAATAGAATTTTAGAAGCAGGAAGAAGAACAAGACTGGCTTCATATTTCTCACATCAACAGCAACACAATTCCCTTATATCCATATGATCCAGAAGCCCTAGCAATTGGGTTTCCATCTTCAAGGCACCACATGTTCCCAGGAGACAGCTAGTTCTAATCACTCAGTCTATATTCCATACAAAAGGGAGAAAGAGACGTAGGCGAAGGGGGCTTATATGTGTGTTGAGGCAGTACCCTTTAATTAGTCTTTCCTCCACTCTGACAAAAATCATAAATGTTCCAGTTGTATGTAGACTAGAACTAAGCATGTCATATGCAGCTGAAGGGGAGGCTAGGGAATTTGTTTAGTACGTGACATTGCTTCCCCACACAAAGTGTTCTCCTCATGAAACAAGAGAGTAAGTTTTGAGGTGTAGCCAGTAGACACAGTGAAATATCCCTATATAGGATTGGTTTAAGAAGTAATAGAAGCATAGATCCTAGCACAGTTCCTGACATATAGTAACTGCTTAATAAAGAGGACACAATACATGTTCTATTTAGAAACTCTATTCTAAAAGCACTTAAAGAACAAAAATAACCTGTGAATGCTGTGATGCTTGTAGACAGAAACAACTCAAACAACAGTGGTTTTTGCAGAGTCATAGGGTCTTAAAAGGCTTGATTGAAAATCAATGGAGTTTCAACCTAAAGGAAATACTACTGTCTTAATTATGATGCTCTTTCCTACTAAAGAGCTGAATAATTTTATAATTCATATTGCAGTACTGAAGAAAATTTGAAAGCAGTAAATTTTTCCCTAGGAATTGGACTCTTCATGTACCCAGGGTTAGACAGGACAGACACAAAGGAGGGAATGGGCTGCTTTTCTGTGGATGACCTTTTTAGAATAATAGGGAAATAAAAAGAAAAGAATAGAATCTTCAGATCAAGCAGTCATTAAGGTCCAGCCTGAGGATGTCAGTTCTATTCTTTCTGACAGGATTATCATAATGGTTTTAGAAGTCTTTCACTGGGATTTTTCATTTTAAACAGATACATAAATTAAAGGTGTATTTAATATTGTAATTAAAATTATGTTTTCGGAATTATAACATGATTACATTATTTATCATAAAGCTATTAGTTATTTTTAATTTCTTTAATGTGTCAAGAGAAGTAATTTAACCAGACATAAATACAATGACTATTACATGACCTCTTAAAGGCACATTCAAGTACTCATGTTCCTTGTGTCTTAATTTGAATACATGAATAGCAGACTGCTTAATTTGAATAAAAATTTTAAAGGAAAGTTTCACTTGTAAATTGAACCATGTCTTGTCATTATTCTTAAACTTTTTTAGTGCTTTTATTGATGTTTTGTGTATTTCAGACATCATTTCTCAGTTCAGCTTAGACCTATTAACCTTTCCCATCCTCCCACCCCACCCCAGATCATGCACTCTGCCATAACTATCCTGCATCTTTCTATCAGTCTTTGTTATCTTTTGGAATTCACATTTTCCTCCTTTAATTTTATATTACTCTTAAATATGCATATATACTTTCCACTCATATACAGTAATTACAGAGTCTGAGAGTAAGTGGTGGATCAATTCTAGAGCCTGTTAAGAGATTTATAACAACATAGATGCTTTCAGATAAACAGAAATATAACAATAATATTGTTCAGCTTGCCTTTCATCTGGGGGATTTGGTGTTAGTATCCACAAATGAGAGAGACCATTCGCTGCTTGTTTTTCTGGGACTGTGTTACTTCACTTAGTAGAATGGCTTCGAGTTCCATCCATTTACCTGCACAGTTCATAATGTCATCTTTCTTTACTGCTGAGCAGTACTCCATTGTGTAGATGTACATTTTTGTCATCCACTCATCAGTTGAGAGACATTTGGGTTGGTTCCAGCTCTTCGCTATTGTGAAGAGAGCTGCAATAAACATGGATGTGCATGTATCATTGTGGTAGGATGAGTCTAGTGGGTATATACCCAGGAGTGGTATGGCTGGATCAGATTGTAGGCTCATTTTGAGTCCTTTAAAGGTTCTCCACACTACTTAACCTTTCATTTTTAATCTGTTATTGAATTTTTGTGCATTTCATACATCACTTCTCAGTTCAATCCAGACTCATTTCCCTCTTAATCTTTTTAATTGGTGGGCTGCTCTAATTCAAATTCCTGCTTGAAAATATCGGATGACACATTTGACTCTCTCTTTTTTTTTTTTTTTTTTTGGCGTTTTGAGACAGGTTCTCCCTATAGCCCCAGCTGGCCTGGAACTCACTCTGTACACCAGGCTGGCCTTGAACTCACAGACATCCGACTGCCTCTGTCTCCTGAGTGCTAGGATTAAAGACATGCACTGCCACACCCAACTTGACTCATCTGTTTTAAGTTATAAAGTTGCCTTTGAAGGATTTCCGTTCTATGACACACAGTTGTGAGGCTCAAGAGTAGGGTATTATAAATGAGAATCATTTACAGTCAGGTTTACAGGGATAGAAAAGAACCATAAACATATTTTGTATGATTTTAAGATGTAAACAAAAATATTATATAGTACAAAACTGATAACATTTAAGTATTTTAATCACTTAATTGACATTTAATGAGAGAGTTACTATAAAGAATTAAATGTCATTGGCGAGTTACAGCAGTTTCTGGAAACTTTCAAGTGCTATCTTAAACAATATATGCTTTATACTTCTACAAATAAAGACTTTTCCAGCTATCATGACTTTTCCCTTTCCTTTTCATTTGCTTTGGTTTACTGCAATGATTTCTAACAGTCAAAGGAATGTTGAAACTGAGATTCTACTTAAAACTCTGTTTTCTTTTCTTTCCCATTCTTTCTCTGTCCTAGTCACCATTACATCGAATTAACGGAAGAATTCTCTTGAGTTAACTTCTCAAATAACATTCATTACGTACATTAAGTACATCCCATTTTTATGTTTAGTGTGTATTAGAGAGAGTAGTTTCAGGCAATCTCAAATGCAGTAGACCCAACCTATTATAATCATAATTGTTGATTTAAAAAATGTAAAGGCCTTCTGTAAGCTACTTACTCAGGAGCTGGATGACTTACTTTGGCACGTTGATGAATGAAGTCACCTTACAAGGAACAAGTTCTTGGTGGTTGGTTTTCTCTGGCCTTCAAGTATTTACAATCTTCTTTAGCTCTGCTTTTGTTGTGCCTCTTGTAGAAAGAAAAGGCAGAAGTATGAACATTTTGAGTAAGTATATAATGTGTATCCATAGTTTTGCTTCCCTCTCTTGATGTTTATTTCTCCTCAGAAGTAATTCTGGGGGGTTGGAGAGTAGGTTCAGTTGGTAACAGCACTGAAATGTTCTTGCAGAATACAAGGGTTAAATTCCCAGCATGTACATGGCAGGTAACAATCATCTGTAACTCCAGTTACAAGGGAATCGCATGGCCTTTTAACATCCACAAGGATTGCAAGACACAGTTGTACTTACATACATGCAGACAATACACTCATATACACAAAAACAAAAATAATAAAGAAAATATTAAAAAAGAAGTAATTCTGGGAAATTAGATTAGTTTCCACTTTTGGACTGGAGAAACTAAATAAAATCGCTTGCTCAATGTCTCAGCAAGTAGAAAACAAACTTTAAATACATACCTCTTTGGATCTAAAATAGCTTTTCAACTACAAAACTTTGCTGAACCTATCTCCCCACTAGTTCCTAAGCTAAACATTTTATATTTCATTTCAATTTGTCAAACTACTCTATTCCTAAAGGGCTCCTTCCATCATCTCTTCTCTGCTTCTCTTTGAATCTGGATCTGTATGTTTTCTGCTCTTCTGATAATGTGCCCACGCTCCCTGTCTGTTCCAAGAATATGGTAACCCAAACATCCAGAAATGACTAAGCTTCTGACACTGACACCTAGCCAGCCAGTACTTCTAATAGTTTAGCAAGACACTTTTTCATTTTCAGTCTCATTTTACAAATAAATCAATACAGTTGTGAATAAGCCAGGTGGTGATGTAGTATTACACTGTGGGAGAGTCAACAGGGAATACCAACGGCTAAACAGAATCAATCTGCCTGGAAGGTTGAAATGAAACATATATGAAAATAAGTGAAAAAGCAATAAGTAAAAACAAGATAGTACCTTAAAATACTGATAACCTATCATGATTGACTAGAATAATCTTGGTAGAAGAAATGATAAAAGGGCTTTTTCTGGTTTATGCATATAGCAATAGTATTTCACAAAGTAGCTGAAGGAAGATTTTGAGCTCTTTGTAGTTCTCATTTAATTAACAAAGACAAATATGTTAACAAGTTACATTTGTTGTATTGCTATAATTTGATATTATATTAATTTAGTGTCAGTGCATTTCAGTGTCAGGATGTTTGCAAGATGCAAAACCTGGGAATGGATGCCGGCTGGTTTGGGATAAGGTACAGTTTCCTGCTATTAGAAATTAAAGTAAGATATTCTTAATATTTTAATATTAGATATATTATATCTATGTACTTGACAGAAATACTTTAGTCTATGAAAATAAATGCAACTATTTTTTTCCTTGTCAGGTGGATTCAGTCTCCTAAAGCTAGTGTAATTTTAGCTTCCTAAATTATTTTAATCTTATACAGAGTCTGTCAATCAGTATTCATAGAAGATTATTCTAAGCTCCTCTGCCAATATAAAAATACATAGATGCTGAAGTGTATTATAAAAAAATGTAAGGAGCTGGAGAGATAGTTCAGTGGTTAAGAGCACTGGCTGTTCTTGCAGAGGAATATATATAGATAGATATATATATAGATAGATATATATTGATATATATATATAGATAGTATATCTATCTATCATCTTATATAATATTATTATAATAATAGATATAGATAGATAGATATAGATAGTAGGTGAAGATGATATAGATATAGATAGAGGTATGATATATGTTATATATGTATATATATATATATTACTATTATATATATATATATATTGTAATATTCTTCAAAATGGTTTTGGCCTGTTTAATATTTTTTGAGACAGGGTTTCCCTATATCCTCAGGTAGCATGGAACTTGATATGTAGACCAGGCTAGCCTTGAACTCTGCATGCCTCTGCCTCTTGAGTGCTGGTTTTAAAGACATTAGTCACCACACTTGGTTGCTCTTTAATATTTTTAATCAAAACATATTCCTCATTTTTAATTAGTTATTCATTTCTGTTAAATATCTCTATTTTATTGTTTTAGAAGTCATTACTCCTATTAGAACACAAATATGTTTTGAATGAATTCATTCCTGAAATAATTTGTAAAGAGCAACTTCTGGAAAGTTGAAAAGTTAAGATAATGTTTTTTTGATCCACATATACTTATAAAGTCTTCCTAAATATGTTTCCTGAAAATGTAATTAAGCAACTACTGATGGCTCTTCTCTGTTGTCATGGCTCCTTGTGCAATTGGGCTGCACAAACAGAAAATTCTACCCTTGCCTTTTCTCCTCAGAAGCACAAGGTAATCTGTTGTCTTCACAAAGAAGCAGAAAAGAGGAGAAGGAGGAGGGTAAAGAGGGTAGATAAGAGTCTCAAGGCCTCTCTTTCCTTCTCTTTGCAAATGTCAAAAAGTTTCCAATATACTTGATCATAGACATCTCTTCTACACTATTTTGCTGTTTTTTAATGAATGTTTGAGGAAATTTCATAGTAAATAAAGATATAGCTATGCAGACCTTTAAGATAAATATACACATTTGTTAACTTTAACAAAATTCAGTCTATAGATATTTTTGAAAGACGTTGGATGTTCTGAAATAGTGCAGATTTTAGAAGAATGCTAAGAAAAGTAACTTGCAGGTTTAAGGACAAAATTTGTATGGATAGACTGAAAGGGACATCCTTAACTTATACTTAACTAAAAAATACAGTTTGGTCTAGTTTCTAGAGATCTTGGGATTTGCACAAGTGTAAATCCAGAAAGGAAATATTAGTACAAAAGCAAAACATAGTTATGCTTTTAATATATGGTTAGTTTTGCTCAAATCTATGGTATGCCTATTTTGGAAGTTATCAAATGTAAACCAGAACATAGTTTGCTATGATGGACTGACCCTAAGTTGGCTTATAATGACTTCTGTTTTCAATTTGTTTATATGAAAATAATCATACCCTTTGATTGTGGGAAGGACCAGAGTCTAAATTCTAGCTTATAGAATATGGCAAGATAATGGGACTTTATAGATATAATTACATTCCATAATCACTTTTGATTTAATCAAAATGGAAATCAATTCAGATATGACAGAATTACTCTAAGAATGGCGCTGACAAGAGGACTTGACCTTTCCTTGAGTCAGAGAAACTTTTTCAAGGGCTGACCTTAGGAAAACAAGGTTCCAAATTGTTTCAGGTAGAGGTTCCTGGGGAAAGTTACTGCAGGTGCTTATGAAAAGCTAAGCAGCTTCTTCTGCAAGATAACAGGGTCAAAATCCAGGAAGATAATGGGGCATTCTGTCTTTTAATATCTAAGAGGTTAACCATGACAACAACTTCAGAGTTTGTACGTTGATTCTATTCAAGTTGAAATTCTAATGAGATCCCAGCCCTAGATACTATCTAGGGCTGGGATCTCATTAGATAGATACTATACTGCAAACTGATGAAACCCTAAATATCCGATATAGGTAAATTGTGGCAACAGGACTTTTAATTTATACAAGCTGTGAAATATAACCACTCAGTTATGATTATTTTTGAGTGAACAACAGAAAGTTGACATACTTAAACTCAAGACTTTTCTGGGTACTCCATTCAGAAAGATAGTTTGTTATAATAAAAAGGAATCAGGATTTGGTAAATGTGTACAAAAAAGTTTAAATGTTTGGTATTTACTGCACTGGATACACAATATATGTGGAAGATATGTATGTACTCTTTTATTTCTATATCTAAGAACATTCAATTCTGTTGCACTATATGGTAGATAGTTTATACTTGAGATTCAATTGGTATTAACTTCTTTATAGCTGAACTCAACGTTTTCATTGAGAATTTCACACATGCATATGTGTTTGATCAAGTCCACCTCCATTCTCTCCCCTCCACTTACCCTTTACCACCATTTGTTCTATATTAATGCACTACCTGGTATAGGTACACCAGAATTTTTTTATTTCATGATTTTATAAACAACTATTCTTTCTCCTCTTGTCCATGACACAATTTTATCAATTTTTAAGCTCCTCATGTCTCTATGAGTTATTTTCCCACTTATCATGATCCATGCCCTAGTTCTCTTTTACTTGTAGATTTAAGTATAAACTGCTGCTGTAGCCTACCTTTCCCTCCACAGTCTCCCCAACTTCTGTAGCCACATTAAAGTTTTCATTATTACCTGCATGTTCTGTCTTCTGATCTTTGCAAGCACAGAAGGATTCTTACACCAGACTTCTTGACTGCCCATTAATCCATCTCCTCCGGTTAGAAATTTGGTGCTAATATGGCTGAATTCTCTCCTCTTATTTCAGTCCTTCCTTCCAATTCTTCTCTCTCCTTTCTGATAATCCTTTGAAGCTCCACTCCTGAAAGTGAGGATCTTCACTACCACCTCTCCCCTACCCCTCAGAACACTCAGTTCTTGTTCCATAGCAATCAGTAACTATGTAAATATTAATATCCTTATTTTTCTATTTCAGAATCACTGTACCTCCCACTCACTGAATCTATCAGGAATCCAAATCTTAGCTTGTTCATCTTTGGATTCCACCTACCTCAGCATACAGATAAAGGCAGAAGTAGAATTTTGAATGTGCCTCAGGGAGGTTCTGCCTGAATGGATAGGAACATGTAGAACGCTTAAATAATCTAGTTGAATCCTCATAATTTTCACTATGGACACTGACCCTTAAAATCCTGCAGAGCTGTATCATTGGTGATGGTTTTCTCCCACTCTGTGGGTTTTTCTTCACTTCTTTGATTGTTTTTCTTTTCACTGTTCAGAATTTTTTGAGTTTAATAAGTTCCTACTTGTCTATTGTTGATCTTATTTTCAGAGTAGCTGTTGTTTTATTTAGAAGGCCTTTTCCTGTGCTTATGTCTTATAGGTTACTTCTAACATATTCTTCTATCATTTTCAGAATCTCAGTTTCACAATGAGTATTTGATACATCTGACAGAACATTAATAACCAGAGTATAAAAACTATTCAAAAATAAAGGAGCAAGAAAACATATGACTCATTCAGAAGATGGAGTAAAGAGCTGAACCAAGACTTCATAAATGAGGAAGTAAAGAGGGCTGAGAAACCTCTTAAAAAGTGCTCAAAGTCAGCTGGGGGTAGTGGCGCATGCCTTTAATCCTAGCACTTGGGAGGCAGAGGCAGGCGTATCTTTGTGAATTCAAGTCCAGCCTGGTCTACAAAGTGAGTTCCAGGACAGCTGGGGGTACAGGGAGACCCTGTCTCGAAAAAGACCAAAAATAAAGGGCTCAAAGTCTCTAATAATTAAGGAAATGTAAATCAAAACCACAGTAAGATTTCATCTTACTCCAGTAAGACTGGCTATGATCAAGATAACAAAGGATACCAAATGCTGGAGAGGTTGTGGGGAAAGGCGAACACTCATCCTCTGCTGGTGGGAATGAAAACTCATGCCACCCTTATGGAAAGCAGTGTGGAGAACACTGTTGTTGTTGTTTTTTTTTTTTTTTTTTAATTTTTCGTTTCCAAAAAAAGTTTTATTTAAATCCATGTTTAAATAAATTATATAAAATTAAAAGTGGAAGGAAAAATAAAACAAAACAGAAAACAGTTGTTCATTCACATGGAATTGGGCAACTGCTGGCTGCAAATGAATTGCAAAGTATGCAGCTAGCTAATGACAGAAGGCATCAGCTGATATTTGTTTTCTTGTCAGAACTTTAACTGGTATTAGGCTGGCCTCACATTCTTTGGTTGGCATATCATTTAACTAGGTTATGTCTATTTAAGAAGATGACCCTGGTGCAAACTAGATGTCTTATCGCCTCATTGTAGTGAAGTGGCCCTTTCTCAATTCTGTCGGCCTGGTCAGAATAGACACCAGGCCAACTTTCTTTTCACTGCCAGAGACTCCTCCTAGTGGCCAAGCTGCTGTTTGAGCCCTTACCACACCCTCTCCTGAGTCACATGGACTGTTAATTGAGAACATTTTCCTAGGGTGTGGACTCTACCTGAGGAGCAGCTTCTTATTATTATTTTCTTCTTCTTCTTCTTCTTCTTCTTCTTCTTCTTCTTCTTCTTCTTCTTCTTCTTCTTCTTCTTTTTCTTCTTCTTCTTCTTCTTCTTCTTCTTCTTCTTCTTCTTCTTCTTCTTCTTCTTCTTCTTCTTCTTTGTTTTTAATTGTGGTTTCTGTATTTCATACATGACTTCTCAATCCAATTTAGACCCATTCCCATTTCCTTGCTCCCCACCCCACCAGAGCTCATGCACTCTGCCATATGAGTCTTTCATCTTTTTTTCAGTCTTTTTTGAATCTTTGGGTGCAGAAGTTTATTGTTTGTGCAGAAGTTAAGTTTCAGTCAGTTCCTTGTCCCAGTCTTTGTTGTTGTTGTTATTGTTGTTATTCTTTCCAATGTGTACAACTCTAAAATATGCCTACATACATTGCACCCATATACCAAAGTTATGACACCTGAAAATAAACTGTAGGTCAATTCCAAAACATGTTCATGGATACATATTTTGACAGTAGAGTTGAATTCAGTAAAGAAAAAATATTACTTTAAATTCCTAATCTACATAGGAAGTTGATGAGTAACATCAGGTATTATATTTCAAAAAAAAAAGAATTATTTGGTTTGCTTTATAGACATTTAATGCTAGAAAAGGCTTAAAATGAGCTTACCACCTGAACCAGTCATACCACTCCTGGGTATATCACCACAAGACTCATCCTTTCGCAGAGATACATGCATATCCGTGTTTATTGCAGATCTCTTCACAATTGTCAAGATCTGGAAGAAACTTAAGTGTCCCCCACCTGAGGAGTGGATAAGGAAAATGTAGTACATTTACACATTAGTATTCTATGCAGCAGTAAAGAAAGATGACATCATGAACTTTGCAGGTAAATGGATGGAACTAGAAGCCATATGCTAAGTGAAGTAACAAAGTCCCAGAAAAACAAGCAATATATGGTGGTCCTCAATTTTGAATCCTAGCACCAAATCCCTATTTATAAGACAAACTGAATAATTCATTTTTTCTTTCTTTTTAGTCAATATAATACCTGATGATACTCATCAACTTGCTATGTAATGTAGGAATGTAAAATAATACATTTTTCTTTACCTGCATGCAACGATATTGTCAAAATGTGAATTCCTAAACATGTTTTGGAACTAACCTATAGTTTATTTTCAGACATCATAATTTTGTTATATGTGCACATGTATATATGCATGTTTTAGAGCAATACAAACTGGAAGGAACAACAACAACAACAACAACAACAACAAAATGATTGGGTACAGAACTGACTGAAACAGTAAACTTCTGCCCAAAACAGAAACTTCTGCATTAAAAAATTTTTAAAAAGTAAAAGACTGAGAAAAAGATAAAAGACATGTATTGTCAAATTCATGAGATCTGGTGGGAGTAAGGGGCAAGAAAGGGGGAATGGGTCTAAATTTGATTGAGAAATGTTGTATGAAAAGCACAAAACTTCAATAAAAAAGCATGCAGAGCTAAGGGATCACTAATAATAATAACAATAATAGTAATAATAATAATAATAGATTGCACATCTTGTCTACTACCCTTACTTTTGCAATAAAAGACATGAAATGGGAGAAATGGTGCCTATTAAAAAGGAGAGTAATTAGGATTTTGATCATTATGGATTAATATTAGAACTACTCTAAAATCCAAACTCCATCTTTATGAGGCCACAGATCCCCCATTAATATGGTCACATATAGTTTTATTTTATGGCTACTTTTGTTAAGTGTTTGCTAATATTTACTTACAAACATATTCTATTTCTGTGTTATTCAGTACAAGATACCGTCTAAACCTTCAAGAAGCATAAGGATGTTCATGGCTCATTATCTAGTACAGCACCATGCCTGGACACAAGGGATACAGAAACAAATAAGATACAGTTCACAAAGTGATGGAGTCTAGTGATGAATAGATAGTGAAAAACTTAATGAACTTTAATGAAATAGAGTGCTATGGGCTTTGGAGCACTGGAGTGAAAAAGATAGGTCAATGGGCTGGAGAGATGGCCTAGCGGTTAAGAGCGCTGATTGCTCTTACAGAGGACCCGGGCTCGATCCCCAGCACCCACATGATGGCGGGGAACTGTCTGAAACTCCAATTCCAGGAGAACTCTAGTTACAGGGGAATCCAATGCTGTCTTCTGACCTCTGCGGCATTGCACGACACGGGTGCACAAACTTGCATGCAGACAGTACATTCATACACATACAGAAATAAATTTAAAAAAATGTTTAAAAAAGAAAGGTCAAGTGATCACACAACTGAGGCATAAAGAACAAAATAATGTTTCTCTGGTCTCATGGTAGTGATATTAGCTATTACCTTGATATTCATTCTATTGTTTTTACCAATATTCTATATTATTACAGGATGCAGCAGAGTGTGATTTTGTGTCCTTTGGGAAAGACTGGGAACTGTAGGGAATTGCATTCAATAAGTTACTCCCAGTGATAGCTGGTACTTAGAAGCCTTAGGAGTGAATACTTGTAGGTTAAACACTATGTTCAGGAACCAACAGGGATAAGGCTTGACCAAGTATTACTACAAACAGTTAATAACCAATGTTTCATACTTGAACTTAAGAAGATGAAATCAGTTTTTTGGAAATTGGCAACTCAATAATGGAGTTTCAAACAAAATCCAAAGCAAAAGCCACAGTTCCTTATATAGATCCAAACCTAGCCATTTCCCAGCATGTTGACTTTAATTATTTAATTTATATTTGTGTCTATTTATTTGTTTATAAACTGAGAAAATCATTACATATCTCTCAAAAACTTGTAAATATATGTATAAGGTTCTCAATGAATAAGCAGTTGATGAATATGGTAGCAATTGTTTATCATCATCTATAGTATTATGTGCTTTTGGCATTTGCATATATGACTTTAGATGTTTGCTATGTTAATTATTTTAGGCTCTGCTTCATCATCATTTATAAAAACAAATTAAAGTAGGTGATTTTAAATATGTCTTTTCATGTCTGATAGAATCATTCATGATTTTACCTTTAAATATACATTGTACACTTGTATATCTGTTTTGTTTGGAGTCTAAGTCCTTCTGATGCAGACAGATTGGATATTAGTGTGGAAATGAATCAAAACCTGTGATAGGTTACTGTGAAGGGGAACTGATAGCCAAATGTATTTCCTTTTGCTTGATTTCCGTTGTCTGTCACACTGTAAGCATCAAGAATATGTTGTCCCAAGTCCCAATTTGCTGAAATCATTGATCCAAAACAAAACTGAGAGGAAATGTGCCATCCTTTGAGACACAGTAAAGACAACAGCTGTGCCAGGAAAGTGCCAGTGTTTTCCCTATGGGTCTGTCCTTGATGCAGAAATGTATAACCTCCCTACAATACCAAAAAAACTAACTCCATTTGTGTGGGGAGTAGAGTTCCTAGTATGAACTTTATTCTCTAGAATGATTCCTACTCCAAACCCCTTCTCTTCCCATGGTATCATGAGATAGTGCTAGATGTGAGGGTTTAGCTGACCTAACCTACAGCTGACAGGGAAGAAAAGTTAGTTCCTGCTTTCCCTGTGGAAATCAAGCATGTCACTCTGCCACTAGTTCAGCTAGCAAAGTTAGAAAGCAATGTTCAGGCCTTGTTTATCTGGAAATATTTCAGTGCAGTGGGCCATCTAGGCCTCTTTCCAATCCTCTTCGGACTGAGCTTTTCTCTTTCTGATAAAAAATATTTTGGGTAGTTGAAATACATACCAGAAAATAATATTTATCTTGTAAGCCTAAACTACTTTGGAAAGCTCATATCTGACAAAATTTATAGATATTTTCATAGAAGTAACTTGAAAATACCACAGAGACATAAACAAATATTCAGTAGATCTTAAATTGGCTTCTTAAATCTTGTTCTTGTTTATTTCAATTCATTGCTCTATTTCCTTTTAGGCATATTTTCTATTAGACAATACTGGGATTGAAAAGAAAAGTTTAGCTAACCTTCCTCAGGAGTGTTGATGAAATATAAAACTTTTTAATCATTAAGTCTGCTTTATTAACTGCTTCAGTGTAGCATAGAAACAGCTCTCCCCAGTTTAGCATAGACCAGTTGAGAGCTGCTACCCCAAGTAAGTCTTAAGTTGGAATTCTTCAAAATATCATCTTGTCTAGATGAAGGAAAACATATTTTAGATCTCCTGAGAAGCATCAAGGTGACTAAAGAATCAAATTGTTTTTATAGGGTTTGGGTTTGCTGTGTTTTATAATCCCACATGAACTGAAATCTGAGAGCTGACATTGGCCCTCACCAATGGTGGCTTAATAGTAAAAATATCCATCTAAACTTTGAGCCAGCTTAGGTTTATATGTAATTAACAACTTCTTCATTATAATATTAGAAAATGTAGGTTCATGGTTTAGTTTATAATTGATGCTGTGATACAGTACTAAAAATATAGTGGCATTAAAAATAGAAATTTGTTATTTTAGTCTTATCAAGCTAAACTCATAAAACATGTCAGGGTTTTGTTACCTCTGAAGGATATAAGAAAGCACTTTTACCGAGCATCCTAACAGCTTCTAGATGTTTCCCCGAATTCATTAACTTATTACTCTTTTAATGATTTTCAAAGCTAGCAATAGTCAAGTCTTTCTCAATTTGTCATACATTATCATTTTATTTTTCAATGTTCTGCTTGCAAGCACTATTTTTATTACACTGTAGCTATCTGGACAACCCAAGGGAGGTTCCTATCTCAGGGGCTCAGACCCATAACTTCGTCATATCTGCCCAATTGCCTATGGCATGTAAGTAACTTTCACATGTTCTAGAAATTAGGACGTGTTATAAATTTTCAAGTTCAGTGGCTCTTTATCATCTAGTCTCATTTTTGTCAGAAACACTACTAAATTTTCTCTGCTGATCCAATCTTTATTCATTAGTCCACATGGAAACTGATAAATTTATTACATATTTTACGGCTAGCCAATGAAGCACAGGCATTTTCCTCTGACTACAATGACTATCTACAGGATGGACATTATAACTTAGGCAGACAAGAAACACTGACATTCAGTATTTCAGATGAAAATGATGGGACAGAGTTGAATGGGGAAAGTTATTGCCATTTTACTTCTGGAAGTGATTCAGAGGTAAAAATTTCCATGGTAAGTGCATTCATACCTGTAGCATGTCTGTACTATTTCCCATGATTTCCTTATAAATATGAAGGTTTTCAGATGTCAGTTACTTTTTCTTTAATTTTTCAAATTTACCATGCCAAGTAAAGAAATGGGTATTTCCTTGAGGTTATTTACCACACATACAATATATTGAATAAGGTAATCTTATATCCTCTTTTCCATATCCTTCAATACATGGACTTCCCTGAGTTCAAGGTCTGTCAGAATCCCGTGGACGATATGAGTGCAAAGGAGTATTGATGTATTTATTCTAGCTCTGGTCAGATGCCATTAGCTATAATTCATGCATAACGCCTAACTTTATTTTTTATTTACATATATATATTTTATCAAATCTAGACCCGTGACCCTCACCCTATTCCCCCACCCCACCAGAGCTCATGCATTCTGCCAAACATGCTTTACATCTCTTTCTCAGTCTTTCTCAATATTCTCCATGTGGAAGTTGACTGTTTTGAGAAGTTCACTGTTTCAGTCAGTTCTTTGATGCAGTCCTTTCTGTCGTTGTCATTGTAGTTGTTGCTGTTGTTGTTTCCAATATGCATCACTCATAACTGCTTTGGACAAAAGATCGATGGGCCCTGCACAAGAAATACTTACAACTAGATAATTGGCACTAGCATCCACAGATGAGGGATACCATTCATCGTTTGTTTGGGTGGGACTGTGTTACTTTACTCAGCATGATGTCCTCTAGCTCCAGCCATTTTCCTGCAAAGCTCATGATGTCATCTTTCTTTACTGCCTGCATAGAACTCCACTCTGTAGATATACCACATTTTCTCTATCCACTCATCAGTTGAAGGGCATTTTGTTTGGTTCCAGTTCCTTGCTATTGTGAAGAGAGCTGAAATAAACATGGCCGTGCATGTATCTCTGCATTGTGGTGAGTCTTGAGGGTACATGCCTTAGAGTGGTATGGCTGGGTTGGGTGGCAAGTTCATTCGAAGTCTTCCAAGGGTTCTCCACGCTGCTTTCCATAGTAACTCCTAAATTTAAATGAGGACCTTACTATCCTAATGAAGGAATATCTATAATTTGACTTAATCTTGGCAAACTGCTCTATATTATTTTTATTATTGTCATGACCATCTTTATTAGCCATCACTCAAAGATGAGAAAACAATGTTCAGAAAGCTTAAATCTATTTTCTAAGTCAGGATAAAAATACACACATTGCCTTTTTTCATGCCACTTACCCAAGACTGCAGCATTGAAAGATACTGAAATTGCTTCCTCAGCATTATCTCATAGACAATAAATCTATATCTGAATTTTTTGACATTTATGGTTCCTTAAAATTATACTAATTCATTGTTGATTGATTTTCTAATGCAGGCTTTAGTTCATGAGCAAATTTTGCCTTGATTTTCAAATGACAAATTTTCCTTTCAAGTTATTCGCCAATCAATTCATGTAGTTCCACTACTAATAATGCAATACAGGGGGTATTACTCTACCATACTTCAAGCTATATTACAGGGCCATAGTCATAAAGAGAGCCTGGTACTGGCACAGAAACAGACCTCTTGACCAATGGAAGAAAATTGAAGATCCAAACTTGAGCTCATACAATTTCCGCCACCTCATATTTGACAAAGGGGAAAAAAAAAAAAAAAACGCAGAACAAAACAAAACACCCCCCCCAAAAAAATCCCAAAAGAACAACAACAACAAAAAAAAAAACTCCATGAAGGAATAATAGTATCTTCAACAAATGGTGTTGGCAAAACTGGATCACCATTTGTAGAAGAACAAAATTAAACCCCTACCTCTCACCCTGTACAAAAATCAACTCCAAGTGGATCAAAGATCTCAAATTAAACCTGAAACCCTGAAGGTGATAGAAGAAAAAGTCGGTAACAACCTACAAGACATAGGTGTAGGAAAAGACATTCTAAATCAGACAGCAGCTACATAGGAAATAAGGTCAACAGTTGACAAATGGGACCTCATCAAACTCAAAAGCTTCTGTACAGCAAAAGAAACAATCAAGGAAGTGAAGAGAAAACCCAGAGTGGGAGGAAATCTTCACCAGTGATTCATCTGACAGAGCATTAATGTCAAGAATATATAGATTACTCAGAAAACAAAGGAGCAAGAAAACAAATGACCTACTCAAAAGAGGAAGAGCTGAACAGAGACTTCATCAGTGAGGAAATAAAGATGGCTGAGAAAAATCTTAAAAATGTTCAACATCATTAATAATTAAGGACATGCAAATTAAAATCACTCTCAGATATCATCTTACTCTGATAGGACTGGCTAAGATCAAGAACACAAAAGACACCAAATGCTAGAGAAGTTGTGGGGAAAGGGGAACACTCATCCACAGGGGAAGGTAAACTTGTACAAACATTATGGAAAACAGTGTGGAGAACAATTAAAAGACTCAGAATGAGCCTACCACCTGAACCAGCCATACCACTCCTGGGTATATACCCACAAGACTCACCTACTGCAAAAATATATGCACATCCATGTTTATTGCACCTCTCTTCACAATAGTGAAGAGCTGGAACCAACTCAAATGCCCCTCAACTGATGAGTGGATGACAAAAATGTGGTACATCTACACAATGGAGTACTACTCAGCGGTAAAGAAAGATGACATCATGAACTTTGTAGGTAAATGGATGGAACTCAAAGCCATTCTGCTACGTGAAGTAGCACAGTCCCAGAAAAACAAGCGGTGAATGGTTTACCTCATTTGTGGATGCTAATACCAACTACCCAAATGAAAGGCAAGCTGAACAATGTTAATGTTATATTTCTGTTTATCTGAAAGCCTATGCTGTTATAATGTAAATCTCTTAACATGCTCTAGAATCTATCCACCACTTACTTTCAGACTCTGTAATTACTGTATGTGAGTGGAAAGTATGTATGCATATTTTAGAGTAACATAAAAATAAAGGAGGAAAATGTGAATTCCTAGACATAAAAAAAGACTGAGATAAAGATGCAGGATACATCATGGCAGAGTGCATGATCTCGTGTGGGGTGGGGGAAAGGAAAATGGGAATATGTCTAAACTGAACTGAGAAATGATGTCTGAAATACAAAAAAATTCAATAAAAGCATTATATAATAATAAAAAAGAATATAGTGTTTCTAGATTAACCTCTGTTGATCATCTCATCTGTTTAAGTGTAAAGAAAAGTTATTGCACAAAAAATACTGAAATGTGCCTACCATATACAAAAGCAATACATACAAATATATTTAATAAAGTAAGATCAATTGAGGATGAATAGAAAATATACCTACCTGACCATGTGTAGGAAATCTGACTATTGTGCATTTATAAGTTCTGCACATTGCAGTTATAAACCAAACAGTATTTACTTTTGCAGATGACAGGTTGATTCTAGAATTATCTCCTGAAGAAAAGTAACTCTCCCTAGTCAGTGTCTTCTTGCCTGTAGCTCTACATATCCTCATCCATCCATGCTAAGGTTTGAGTTGGCTTGAACTGCCATACACTGTCAGCTGACTTTTGACTCCTTTCTTTAGAGAAAGAAATTACAGAATTCAGACATTTTGAGAAGTCCTCTTTATCATGGATGTTCATTATTGAGTAAAAATATGTGAATTTAAGAAAGCAAGTGTTCCAGCTTTGAGATACAAACCCATTCTCTTAAGAAAAAGAGGAATGGGTTTGGCATAGTTGCCAAATTTCCTCTGCCTAGACCCTGTACCATAGGATGGAGACATCTATTTGTGTGTCACTTTACTGTAACCCAGTTTTATCACATATGATGTGTCTAGCTTGGCCATGATTATATCTAAACATTTTTTGAATACTAAAATATTTGAATCCATGTAAGCTTTTATTCCTACATACTTTAACTGTTTTGTTTCATTATGCTTAAAGAGCAATGCAGGGCACATAGGAGTACTAATCAGAGGATTAGACTCAGGATTAGCATACCATCCAAACATCTGTGTCTATACCAAGGTAACCTACCATAACAATTAGTACTGTTTAAATCCTATATATCTAATTGCATGTGCTTCATTGGTAGGATTGAAAGGCTATATATTATACTGTTTAAGTACCTATATATCTAATTGCATGTGCTTCATTAGTAGGATTGAAAGGTTATGCCTCGACAAGCTGGATCCCGGAAAGGAAACAGCCCGAATTGACTAGAGACCAAGACAACAGCTCCATAGAAAGTAGACTTTTTGTGCTTCTCATCCCCCTGTGCACCTTTTCTAAGCCTAGGGAACAATTCTGCGGAAGAGGGGGCCGTGGTAGAAGGTAAGGGCTATGATTGGGGTAAATAGTGAAACTACAACAATATAGACTGGACCTCATTTGATCACTTGAGTTGAACATACAAGCCCCCCCCCCCCGCTGGATGGTGGAACCCTGAGCTGTGGGGTTTTGGCACAACTGCTCAGAAATGTTTTTACATAAGGATGCTTGTACTCACAGATTATCACCTACTGTTAAAAGAAAATGAAAAAAAAAAAAAACAGAGAAAGACACAGAAAAGTTATGGCAGAATGCATGATCTGGGATGGGTAGGGGTGGGGTGGGGGGAAGGGAAGGGGATATATGCCTGAACTGAATTGGAAAACGATGTATGAAATACACAAAACATCAATAAAAAATAAAATTAAAATAAAAAAAAGAAAAAAGGAGATGAAGTTGGGAGAGAGATGCATTGGCAAGCATAGGGCCAGTTGGAGAGGGAATGGGAGGTGGAGGTGTCTAAGATTTATTCTCCATGTGTGGACTTCTCAAAGAATAGATAAAACATTTTTAAATAATACAATTTTTAAAATAAAAATAATAAAATATCCTAAAGTGAGATGACCCAGTCAGTAAAGGTATTTGCAGATGGATAAGACTACATCATGGTGATGAAGCATGGCAACAGAGATGGTAGGTGTAAACCTGAATATCCACATCGTTAATCAGGGGCAAGAAGCAGAAACAGGCATACTGGAAGTGGCCATGGCTATATAACCTCAAAGTGATTCTCCAGTAATATGCTTCGTCCAGCATGGCCACGCTTACTTATGATCCTTTGACCCTCCCCATACGACGCCATGAGCAGGGGACCAACTGTCTAAATATTAGAACATATGCAGGCCATTCTCATTCAAACCATCACAAATTCCATCCCCATAATCCACATGGTAGAGGGAAAGAATCAACTCCATCAACTTGCATAGAGATACACACACACACACACACACAAATAATTATAAGAAAAATATAAAGATTTATTTTCTATATGCATAATTTTCTGTGTATCATATGTGTAGCAGGTGTCCTTGAAGACAGAAAAAGATGTCAGATTGCATTGGAGCTGGTAAAACAAGATATCACGTCCTGTCTGGCATGGGTGTTGGGAACATAACTGGTCTTCTGGAAGAGCAAGTTCTCTGAACCAATAAATCATTTCTCTAGTCCCATATTTCTTTTAAAGGTCAAGTCATAAAGCATGTGTGAAAGGAGAAGGGAATTGGGACTTGAAATACCTGTCCTTTACAAGAGGACACAGGTCAGAGGCATGACATAATAAAGATATCAAAAGTGAATGGGAGCAAAGGATGAGATATCCATTCTAATGTTTGGCATTACATTACTGAAAACAGCTTGATTTATTTTAGGAAAGAGTTATACAGTAACAACAAACCTAACAGTTAAGTAAGTAAACATGTATAATATCTGTAGACTCCAGGCAATGAGCTTTATTATAGAGCACAGGCCCAAAAAGAACCAACCAAAGAGTTGCATTGTGCTCAATAACCTTATGAAGAAATTAGGGTATTAGGTCAGCATGAGTTCATGGACTATCACTTAATTAACATGTGATGGAGCAACATGGAGTAGAGATACATACAGTATTAGGACACTGGACCCTCTTTATCATGAATTCAGTGAGTAATAATTTGAGATATAGGAATACAATGCAGGGAATGAGACAATATTCCCCACTAGAAGGGGATTTGGAGAGGAATAGATAGATATAATATTTTTCTCTATGATAAAAGAACCACACAGAAACTCAGACTGAACTATCAAATTAAGTATAAGTGGACATAATTGAGAAATGCTGGCAACCCCATAGCAGGTTGAGAATCAGGTGACTATAATAGCTACAATAAAATAACTTATTCCATTTTGATTATCTTTTACTTCTATTTTTGTCAGTTATAGAACATTATCCAATCATGGTAGTGCAGTATAACTCTCACCTAGTATTATCGTTTTTTTTTATTGTCTTTAACTCACAGGTTTATGGATTGTATTTACTATGTTATTATTTTTTTAAAGTAAAATTTATTTTAGGTAGGAGTTAATTATAGTGGATAAATGAGTCTGGAGCCATCCAGTCCTGGAAGCAAATTGCAGCCCTGTCATTTAGCTGTTAGGTAATCTGGAAGAAGTAAAACACAAGTAACATCAACTTTTTCCCATATGAAATGAAGATGAAGCATAATAATGATAATAATACTGGAAGGAGAATTAATTCAAATATACATATCATATTCAAAGCATTAGATTAATAGTACCTGCTATTACTAATAATGGCTTGTTTAGGATTTCTCCCACTTCAGCTTTTAGCCATATGTTCCTTGCACATGCTTTCCAAATCAATCCAGTATATATTGAAGCAAGAATTCACTTCTTAAGTCCGCCATATGATTTTCAAGCATCTATCATAAGCTAACAGTCAGTCCTTCGAAAATGGTGCTTAGAAATCTACCAAAGAAAAGGAGATGGTTCATGTTGTGATAGATAATTTTATGTATTAACTTCACAGAGCCATAGAATGTTGTTTGTTTGTCTGTCATTCTATGAGCATGATTCTAAATGAGATAAATATATTCATTAGTGAATGGAGTAAGCAGTCAGCCTTCGCTAAACTGGCAGCGCATTATTCAATACTTTTTACACTTTTATGGAACAAAAGGCTGATTGAGGGAAATTTCCCTCCCTCCCTGAATGTCTTAAAGATCAGATATTAGTCTTTTGTCTTTAGGTTTAAATTTAGAATGACACGAACACAAGTTTGTTGCATTTAACAAGTACGTATCCAGCCTATGCTAACAAAATGCTATACATGTTATTGCCTCCTTTGCTTTACTTAACAAACAAGCTTTTGAATTAGTGGAAAAAATTTGGAATGTCACTTATATCGTCAAATCACCCTCTTATAACTTTAGGAACAAACCAAAACTATAAGAGGGAATCTGCAGCTTGACAACAGCATATCCTGGCACTTCTCAGCCTGTGTATCATATAGGATTATTTAGCCAATATCCTAAAATTCACAAACATTTTACATCCACAGCTCCTACCATAGTTAATCTACTATCTCTACCTCAATAATTCCATATATTATGTAGAGCATATATCTACATATCATATATGTTTGTGTAATGTGTGCACATATGTGAGTAGTGTGTGTGTGTGTACATGCATGTGAAGGTCAGAGGATGACACTGGGTATCTTTCTTTTGCTCTGTTCCTTGATTTTGAGACAGGATATCTCCCTGAAGCTGTTATTCAGTGATTGGCTAGACTAATAACCAATGATACAACGGGGATCTGCCTGTCTTTACCTTTCCATACTTGGGTTGGAGGCATGTACCACCAAACCTGAATGTTTTATGTTTGTGTTGGTTATCATCTACATTATCCCTTTTGTTTTCTTTTTCAGGAAAATCCCTGACTGATATCTCTTTTTTGGAGTTCATGTTAATTTCTAGTTCTTAGTTTCTCAATGAGACTTCTTAATCAAGTTTCATTTCACAATAGAACAGAATAAAATTCCTGAAGTTGACTGTTATGGGCCAGGATAACTTATTGTATATTCATAGTTTAGCAACATGAATAAAATCAATGGGACTGACAGGAATGCTATAGTTTGTACTACCAATAAGTGTACATCAATACTGTCTTTATAGCCTGAAATTCAACATTGACTTGGAGAGCTTCTTTCAATTTCTGGAAAATGTGAAAGCTTGTAGAGAAGATTGTTGATTCCAAAGGCAGGTCAGAGGCTTCTCTGTGTTTGAGTAAATCAATAAATCCTTTCTTGACCACTAGAAAGACACACAAATTGCTCAGTTAAAAAAAATACACCAGAAAACACTAAGGGAGACTGCTTCTTCTGAGACTCAGCTTGTAAAACATAGGGATAGTACTAGAATATGTTCATATATAATAAATATTTTTTGAGTAATGTAAATTTATATAATATTTCTCCTATTTTTCTCTTTACTTGTGTTTATTTATTGGAACAGGATCTGATTAATTAGCCAGTCTATCTTTGAAATTTATATCACTTTGCCTCCACCTGCCCAATACTGCAATTGCAGTGGTTGAGTTTGTGCTGCTCATACGTGAATTGTTGTGAGGTCATCCACTGGATCATGAGAAACCTACCTGTGGCCACACCCTCAAAGAAGAATGATTCTCCCTCTCATATCAGTTATAAACTCTCAGTAGTTCTTCAGTAAATGGTGTGGCCTGGAAATAGTTGACTGCATCTATGTCAGGATTTTGAAGTTTGGTCTTGCATAGGTTTGCGTACACAACCACAACTGCTATAAGTTCATGATTGTATTAGTTATGTCATGTCTAGAAAATGGCATTGCATACACTCCATCTCCATTATTTTTCTGTCTCTTCTTTTCCAATGTTTTCTAAGCTATGGTGGTGGCGTTATTCATACAGATTTCTGATTTAGGTCTAAATATGGAGTTTCTTACTCTCAGTATTTGACAATTTAACAAAGTAATGATAACAGGTTCTACCCTAGGGCTATGCGATTTTCACCAGGATTAAATACCATACATGAAATTCCCTCCTGTGAAGTAGTATTCAAATTCAATCAGAAAATTATGAGGTACTCCATGACAGTCATACCATTATTGTACCATTGGGGACTTCTTTGCTTGTCACATTGTTATTATAGGATGTAGGATTCAGTTTTGGGCAACATCATTCATGTCTCTTCTTTACCTATGTCCTTTTTTTTCTTAGACAGCCTGCATAGCATCTTCAGGGACTACGAAAGCTAGCCAACATACAAATTTCCCAGTAAGTTTGAGATTTATTTCTATATGTCCTGCACCCAAAATTTCCAGTTTCTTCAACAATAGGATTTTACCATGTAATTATGGTGTGTAACTGAGGGTAATGGCAATAGTCTGCGTTGTTTTAGAGAATAATGTGGCATCCCTGAACAGTAATTCATAGGGAGATATCCTTGGTTTTATTGCAATTTTTTGTTTAATAAACTGTGACTGCTGGGAGTGACATTGTCTACTCCTGCAAGGCAGTTCTGGTTGAACTCTTCATTATTTAAGTTGTATTTTGAAATTAACTTACTAACTAATGGGTTTCCTTAAGCTTTTTTATACAACATATGTTTGAGTAAAGAAGGTCACTATCCTCTCCTTCTTCCAACTTAACCCTTTAATCTCAGTATTCCCCCTCCTCTTTCATTTCATATATGCTCTACACTTTAATCTCCCCATCCTTAATTCCACTTAACCCTTTAATCTCAGTATTCCCCCTCCTCTTTCATTTCATATATGCTCTACACTTTAATCTCCCCATCCTTAATTCCACTTAACCCTTTAATCTCAGTATTCCCCCTCCTCTTTCATTTCATATATGCTCTACTCTCAACTTATTTTTTAAGTTATATTGTAAGATAGTAGACTTCCATATGGCTTTTTTCATACTGTCTTCCTTGACTTAGCCCTCTTCTTCAACTCCGGTTTTCCCTCAAATTCTTAAATCTCCTTGTATAGACCTTTCTACTGACAGTATTAGTGAGGTAGAATAGTAGTAGTTTTGACATCAGAAATAAAGGGCTTAAACTTGGAAAGTTATTTTAGAAAGGCTTGAGCACAAATCTTGTTGAGAATTTTATGACAGTAAGTCAGAAATGAAGGGAACAGAGAACAAGAGGAATGGAACTGAGAAACTGAAAACTTCTTGTTGCATAGGGCTGTCCTCCTGTTGGCCAGCTATGGGCACTGGCCTTATCAAGCTTGATTACACCTAGTTGTGTAGGATCATCACAAAGTTGACTTTGATGCTCCAAATAAAGGAGGGGCAGGGAGACTCAGCCATACCTCCAAACCAACTAGATGGTCCTAGTTGTTCAAGAGAAAGGGAGTAAGGGAATATAAGATCTCTCTCTTTCTTGTCATTTTGTATGGATGCTGGGAAGGAACAATCCATGCCTTGATGGAGACTTTCCAGTGTGGCCTTATGTGGTAACACCCACACTCCTTTAAGTAACCCCTCAGCTACTGCTCTATAAGTAAGCCCAATAAAATCACAGGTTTTCTAAACTTCAGTTTGTTGAATTCATACCACAATTTGTCCTGGGGACCAAGGGAGAAAGGAGCCAGGTGGATTTTTTCAAATTGCAAGTGTACCATCTCTAATTGTGATTTCACTGCTAATGTACCAATCTTAAAAGAAAAGGTTTATTGGGTTACAGGTAACTACTAAATTGCCATCAATTCCAGATTAGTAAATATTAAATCAATGAGGCTTTGCTATAGTTAAAATGGAATTTAAAAGGATGAAGTTCTTCTGAGAAATGAAAAGATGCTTAGAAGAAAACATTAAGACCTGCTTTTTTTTTACTTCTATTTCCCCTTGTTTTAGGTCACACTGCTCACAAAGATATAAAGTGTCCTGATCATTGCCATTGATCTCTTGCCCCTCTTCTGGTGTCAAACTGATGTTTCATTTTATGTATAGTGAGATTGTAATGCAGTTACTTGTGGTAGATTCATTTTCACTCCTGGCTCTTCCATTTCCTTCCTCTGAGGCACATTACCTCCCTGGAAGTCGATTAGTTCAGCTGAGTAATGAAGAAGTATGGGTGGATCCATGAAGTTTTCTCTTGTATTTTATGGAGAAGGTCCTATCTGCGTTGACTCCTGTCAATGTGCATTAGTATTACCTGTTCTGTTCTCAAAATTTTTTCTTCTCTAAGGCTTTTTCTAAACACTTTCATTGTGTTGTAAGTTATATAGAGTAAAATATGCACAGTTTATGTATATAACTAGGGCCTTGTAAATGCTAGACATGTGCTATACCACTCAGATCTGTCCAGAGTCCCTAAAGGAATACTGACAAAACGAAAGTACCTGTATTATCACTGCTCATGAAGATATAAAGTCTCCCAATCACGGTCGTTGCTCTTTTGCCCTCTTCTGGTGTCAAATTCAAATGTCATTCCAGCTCTATCTGCCAAAACCGGTTTTCCTATAGGTACCCAGGACTACCATGTGGATCTCCACAGTTTAATAAGGCTTAACTTTTAATTTTATATAAATCAAAACAATAAATGTGCACTCATTTGTTTTTATAACTGTGAGATTTATGTAGGTAATTTCCTGTAAAAGTTTTTTTTTTCTTTCATTTCTTACTTTTTTATAGTGCTTCATACTGATAAGTCACAGTTTTACTTGGCCACACTACATCTTTGCTGTTTGCAGATTATGTTTGTTTATGCAGAAAGCTGCTGCAAGTATTTTGTTTTATATATCTTTGGGTGCAGACAGAAACTCATTGATGTAAGTCACCCTGGATTGGCGTGGATGTTTAGTTCTATTGTCAAAGACTTCACATCAAGAGAATAAAGTTTCAGAATTTAACAGAGAAATAGAAATATAAACAGACAAAGTCCAGACGCAAAAGTCTTTTCTCATGAGACTTATGTTCTAAGATCAAAAGAGCATATTAGAAGGGCTGGAGAAGTGGTTAATAGGCTAAGAGTGTATTCTGGGTGGACTGGGAAAGGTGTCCTGAAAGGCCTTGGGAGCTAGGAGCTGAGGCTCAAACCCAGAGTACTGAGCAAGTATTTGGCAGCGGTTTATGTGCTGCTCATTTTCCAGCTAGGGGCGGAGTCTGAGTGGACCAGCATGTTCTGTGGACTGGGAAAGGTGTCCCAGAAGGCCTTAAGAGCTAGGAGCTGAGGCTCGAACACAGAGGGTACTGATGTGCAAGCTAATCCAGCAACCCAAACACCCCCTCCCCCTGCCAACTGGAAACTCCAACTGGAACTCAGGAGAGAGTGGCTGACAGCAGAGGGAATAGAATGTTCAGAAGGTGTCACCCATGTTGCTACCCACCCAGCTCCTGCAGATCAGAAAGGGAAAAGTGAACTATACCTTCCAAAATATAACCAAAATTGAAAACCCAAAACCTAGACAAGTCAACACTCCATTTATAAGGAGAATATAACAAAGACACCCGAAGGAATCAAGGAAAGCAACCCTTCAACAAAGTGAAGAGGCATTCAAAATTCGCATCAGAATACAGACAAAAAGCTAACAGCATGCTGAGAGCACAACAAAAGAACAATGTGGGAAAAGCACAGAATAACTCCACACCAAACTCTACGAAGCCAGTGGAGGACCCTTATAGTGGGATCTCCATAGAAGTAACCCAGGACACAGATCCCAAAATAAAAATCACAGATATATTCAAAGAAATCATAAAATTAAAGGGAGAGAATAAAAAACACAGAAAGGACCTAGAGGAAGACAAGGACAAACATCGAAAAGAACTAAAAGGAGAAAATGACAGATTCCGCAAAGGGCTAGAGGGACAAAATGACCAACTCTGGAAGGAAGTGGAAATGCTGAAAAGATCCCATGCTAAAATGAAAAAGGAAACCAATGAGCTACAAGAAAAGTTTGAGAAGCTCCAAATTGAAATGGAGATAGTAAAAAAAAAAAAAAAACAGGAAAAAAGGAAATCGAACAGTCATCCAATCAAGAGGAAAGAATGGGAAAAAGCCTCAGAACCAGAATGGAGGAAGCAGAAAAAAGAATATCAGACCTAGAAGACACCACAGAACAACTAAAAAGCTCAAGTAAAGACTATGAAAAATTTAAAAAGACACAAGAGTGGAATAACCAAGAAATGTGGCACACTATGAAAAGATCAAACCTCCACATCATGGAGAGAGAGGAAGGAGAATAATCCCAAGAAAATGGTATTGACCAGATTGTCAACAAAATAATAGAGGAAAAATTCCCCAAACTACAAATAGACAAACCCATGCAAATACAAGAAGCAAGTAGAACACCAAATAGACTAGACCAGAATAGAAATTCCCCTTGTCATATCATAGTTAAAATGCTAGATACCCAATATAAAGACAAAATTCTGAAAGCCACAAGAGAAAAACAGCAAGTTACATACAAGGGAAAACCTATCAGAATCACAGATGATTTATCAGCACAAACCATGAAAGCAAGAAGAACGTGGACCAAAGCATTCCCAGTGCTAAAGGACTATGGATGCCCACCCAGGTTGCTATACCCAGAAAAAATATCAATTCTAGTTGAAGGAAAGAGAAAAATCTTCCATGACATAAACAAGATGAAAGAATACATGTTTGGAAAACCAACTCTTCAGAGAATGCTTGAAACAATTCAAAGGAGGAGGAGAGGAGCAACTACCCCCAGGCACCTTGAAAGAAAAAAAAAATTAAGAAAAACAGAAATGCAGAGGTAGAAACCTACACACACAAAAAAATGCAAACGTATAATAAGATGAAAGGAGCAACATATACCTCTCAATTATAACCTTAAATATCAATGGGCTAAACTCCCCAATCAAAAGATATAGACTGGGAAAGTGGATTAGGAAACAGAACCCATCAATATGCTGTCTATTAGAAACCCATCTCACACTTAAGGATAGGCATCAATTTAAAGTGAAAGGATGGAAAAATATATTCCAAGCAAATGGTACTAAAAAGAAAGCAGGAGTTGCTATCCTAATATCAGACAAAATAGACTTCAAAGTAGAAGCAATTAGAAGATATAAGGAGGGCCATTATATCCTTATCAAAGGGAAAATTAACCATGAAGACCTCACAACCATGAATATATATGCACCAAACTCTGGTGTACCAACATTTGTAAATACAACTCTCAAGGCACAGATTAACCCCAACACACTCATAGAAGTGGACATCAATACCCCACTAAGTCCTTTGGACAGATCAACCAGACAAAGAAAAAACAGAGAGACATCTGAACTGAACAATACAATAAAGGAAATGGAACTCATAGACATATTCTGAGTATTCCATCCAAGCACCTGAGAAGATACTTTCTACTCAGCACCCCACAGAACATTCTCCAAAATTGACCACATACTTGGACATAGAAAAAACCACAACAAATATAAAAAATTGAAATAAATTCATACATTCTATCAGACCATAGCACAATAAAGCTCGATATCAATGCCAGGATAAGACCTGCTACCTACATGAACACATGGAGACTAAACAACACACTCCTGAATTATGAATGGGTCAAGGAGGAAAGAAATAAATAAAACATTCCTGGGAATAAATGACAGTGACAATACAACACAACAAAACCTATGGGACACTTTAAAAGCAGTTCTAAGAGGGAAGTTTATAGCCCTGGGTGCCTATATTAAAAAACAAAACAACAGAAAGAGCACAGATAAATGAACTAACACTGCAGTGAACAACATTGCAAAGAAAACAAGAAATAAGCCCTAAATGCAATAGACAGTAAGAAATAACAAAAAAATCAGATCAGAAATCAATGAAATTGAAACAAAGAAAACAATACAAAAAATCAACAAATCCAAAAGTTGGATCTTTGAGAGAATTAACAATATAGACATACCCCTAGCCCAGTTAACCAAAAGAAAGAAAGAACAACTCCAAATCAATAGAATTCAAGATGAAAGGGGAAATATTACCATAGACAGTGAAAAGATCCAGACAATCAAACAGGAATACTTCAAAAACCTATACTCTTCTAAATTTGAAAACCTAAGAAAAATGGATGAATATCTGCAATGCAGGGAACAACCAAAGCTACACCAAGAGGAGAATTACAGCTTAAACAGACCTATAACATATGAAGAAATTGAAAATGTAATAAGAGACCTCCCAACTAAAAAAAAAAAAAAAAGCCCAGGTCCAGATAGTTTCATAGCAGAATTCCATTAAACATTTAAATAGGATTTACAATCATTATTACTAAAATTGTTCAGAAGGATACAAACAGAGGGAAACCTCCCAATTTCCTTATATGAAGCTAACATAATTCTAATATTAGAAACAGGCAAGGATGCAATAAAAAAAGAGAACTACAGACCCATCTCATTAATGAACTCAGATGCAAAAATTCTCAACAAAATACTCGCAATCTGTATATAGACCCACAGCAAAAAGATCATTCACCATGATCAAGTTGGATTCATACCAGAGATGCAGGGATGGTTCAACAAACGAAAATCAGTAAATATCATAAAACACATAAATGGACTGAAGGACAAACACCAAACCATCATCTCAATTGAGGCAGAAAAGGTCTTTGACAAAATCCAACATCCCTTCATGATTAAAGTCTTAGAGGGAATTGGACTGGAAGGATCATTCTTCAGCATAATCAAAGCCATATATAAGAAACCCACAGCTAGCATCATCCTAAATGGAGAAAAGTTAGAAGGATTCCCCATAAAGGTAGGAACCCTACAAGGCTGCCCCTTGTCACCACTCCTCTTCAATATAGTGCTTGAAACACTGGTTAAGGCAATAAGGCCAGAAAAGGCAATTAAAGGAATACTAATTGAAAAAGAGGAAGGAAAACTATACCTTTTTGCAGACTATATGATAGATTACCTAAGGGATGCTTAGATCTCCACAATAAAACTCCTAGAAATGATTAAAACTTTCAGTAAAGGGCAGGATACAAAATTAAAATAAAAAAAAAATCAGTAGCCTTTCTTTACACCAACAGCAAGCAACTGAAGAAGGAATACAAGTAGTCCTTCCCACTCACAGGAGCATCAAAAACAATAAAATTCCTAGGAATAAACCTAACCAAAACCACCAAAGACCTCTACAACTAAAATTATAAGCTCCTGACGAAGGAGATTGAAAAAGATATCAGAAGATGGAAAGACCTCCCATGCTCATGGATTGGAAAAATTAATATAATAAAAATATCCATTTCACACAAATTAATATAAAGATTCAATGCAATCCAAATTAAAGTCCCAAGGTCAGTCTTCACAGGCTTGGAAAAAAATTCTTAAATTCATGTGGAACAACAAAGACCCTGAATAGCCAAAGCAACCCTGAGTGAAAAAAGCAATACTGGGGCATTTCTATACCAAACCTCAAACAATACTACAGGGTTATTAGTCATAAAAACAGCCTGGCACTGGCACAACAACTGACCTGTGGACCAATGGAACAAAACTGAAGATCCAAACTTGAGCACCTACATTTAATAAATGTCCATATTAAACAACATTGGTTAAAAGGTTTTAATAAAAAAGGTAATACATTGGGGCTGGAGAGATGGCCTAGCGGTTAAGAGCGCCGACTGCTCTTACAGAGGACCCGGGTTCGATCCCCAGCACCCACATGGCGGCCGAGAGCCGTCTGAAACTCCAATTCCAGGAGAACTCCAGCTCCAGGGGAATCCGAGACCCTCTTCTGACCTCCGCGGCCGTTGCACGACACGGGTGCACAGATGAAAAAAAAAAACACAGCAAACATAAAAAACAAACTAAATAAAAATTAATTTAAAAAAAAAATTTAAAAATAAAAAAAAAAAAAAAAGGTAATACATTTAAGCTTAACTGGGAATATAAATTGTAGTCACATCTGCTCACTTATAATTTTATAACCACACAATTAGGGGTGAATGGATGACAAATATTTCTCTACAATGTTTGTGTTGTACAGTATCGAACTTGTAACATTTTCTTCTACCTGTAGATAAGTTAACTAAGGAATTAATTGTTCCCAAGTTAACAACATGCAGTCCATATGATAAACAGGTTGGGTATTTTTTTATTTTTTATTTTTTTTTATGGTGGGCATGAATGGTACTGTTGGATGTAGGTTTGTGCACCCATGTTGTGCAATGCCGTGGAGGTCAGAAGAGTGGTCTCAATTCCCCTGGAACTGGAGTTTCTCCTGGAATTGGAGTTACAGACAGTCTTTTAGCTGCCACGTGCGTGCTGGGGGATCAAAACCCAGGGTCCTCTGCAAGAGCAGCTAGTGCTCTTAACCGCTGAGGCTATCTCTCCGCCCACAGTTTGGGTAAATTTAATGCAGAATAAGTTGGCCCAGCTAAACATTTAAAAATGAAGAAAAGAGCCTCAAGGCTGCTACGGCATCAAACATCTCTGTGGACCCTATTTAAAACTTTTATAATGAGTCGCTTATTAAGCTTTCTACGTTTCGAGGTGCTGGACAAAGTTTTTAATATGAAGAATTCCCCTACCTCCTGTTTCCATAGAAAAAAGTAAAACATGATGGTAATGAGTCATTCCCTAACCATAATTTAGAGCTAAGCTGTTTGTAAAGTAATCTTTATATAAAGCGATATAGTTGCCATCTGTTAATTGACTGATAGTCAAAGGAACTGTGAAAGACTAATTCCCTATTCAGAGCGAAATATAATACAAAGTCTATGTAAGTTGGGTAATTAAGCAAAATATTAATACAGTGGAACACTGTTATCATAAATGGATTATTTCACCAAATAGATGTTGGCAAGGGGACCCAAGCCCTCGCAAAGATAAAGGCTTTGTTTGCCAGAAAACTGGGATTAACGGGAAGAAGAGAGGCATAAGGCCCTGCGGTCGAGACCTGGTGTAAGCATGGGAAGATAATGAGACCACGACCTGTCAAGTGCACAGTTGGCTTTTGGAATGTCAGAGAAGTTACAAAAGGACACTAGAAATCAATAAAGCAAATATTGGTATCCTTGCTAAGCAAGACCCTCCATCAGCACAGCTACACCTCACTACCTGCCAGAAATACTGTGCGCAGTGGCAGCCAATTTGTCTGTATATCCTAAATCTAATGGCTATTAGCTCTCCCCTTGGAATAATTCATGGCTCATGCCACAAGCTGAGTCCTCTGATGGTTAGGAGATGTTATAACAAAACGAAGATCTTCAAAGAACTCTTAACAAGAAATTAAGTCCATGGATTAGCAATACCATCCAAACATCGTGTCTTTACCAATGTAACCTACCATTGATAATTAGTACTGTTAAACACCTGTAATATCTAATTGCTTGTGCCTTCACAGTTAGGATATAAAAGTTATTCCTAGATAAACTGCGCCAGCCCATGAAAGGAAAACAGCTTGAACTGATCAGATTCCAAAAAGACATCTCAAGAGACAGTAGCTTGCTTTTGTTTCTTGCCCTCTGTTACGTCCCTTTTCTAAGCTGGGAGCAATCTGTGGAATGTAAGGAGGGCTGTGATTGGGGTGAACTTTAAAACTACAGCAATATAGCTGGACACTTATCTTGATCAACAGACGTACATGTAAAGCCCCCAAGCTGGACGATGGGGGCTCAAGCCTTATATATGGTTTGGGCATAGCTATTGCTAAATGGTTTTTACATGAAGGATGCTTGTATTCATTAGTTTATTACCTCATTAAAAAGTAAAAAAAGAGTGTATTTTGATCTGTGCAGAGAATCTAAATTGCAGTGTTTCCATCACCCAAATCAATGTGGTTCACAGCTGCTTTTCACCTCAGCTCACAGGAGTATATGCATGCCTCTGACCACTGTGAACACGAGTAAACATAAGCCATACCCATATAAGGATATACACACAAGTACATAGAGTTATAAATAACAATATAATTTTTATAAAGAGAAAGCTAATCAGCATGGTTATCCCTCACATTCCAGAAAGAAGCTGCTATGTGACTCTAGAAAAGACTCTATGTCAGCTCTTCCCCATATAAGAGCATGTTCAAGTCCAAGGTTGCTTAACAACATTTATTGGACCTAATGGTGTACAAGTGGAATTGAGAAATTATGAATGTGCCCTGTAAAGATATAGAGGGGATACTCGGAACCTGGTGGCACAACTTTGAAATCCCGTACAGTCTGGGTAGAAGGCAGGCGAGATTTCTGTGTTTCGAGGCCATGCATGGGTCTACATAGGTGCAGTTCCAGCCAAGCTGGGCTACATGCAGAAAATCCTATCTCACAAACCAAAGGGAAAATAAAAAAGGAAGTTATAGAGGATATGTGAGATAGAGTGAAACATCTTACCTCCAGTAAAGGGGATAAGAGGCAGCTATGGGTAGATATTAATAAGCAGGGGAAATTATGGTTTATGGATTCTTTTTTTTTACGTTTTTTGTATTTTTTAGTTTGGGGACAAGATGTCCCTATACTCTTGAGTGGCCTGGAACGAACAACAAAGACAAAGCTGACCTAGATCTCTCAGTGTACTACTACTTCTGGCTCCTGAGTGGTGATTTTCATACACTGTTGGTGGGAGGGTTAAAACTGATTGCAGGTCTCTCTGAAATCAGTCTGGAGGGTTTATAAAAAACTAGGAATAGAGGGCAGACATTGGGGCACATGACTTTATCCACAGTTAGTTGGAGTAGCAGAAGCAGTTAATCTCTTGAAATAGACACCAGCCTGATTTTACATGGTAAGTTGAGAACATGTTTGGAGACTACACAGGAACCTACCTCATAAAATCAGCAACAAACAGTCGCAAAACTAGATAGAAATTCCACAATGATCACAGCTATAAAACTCCTTGCCAAAGACATATATATTGTACGACAGAGTATGTACATCCACGTTGTTCTTGCTTCTCTATTAACAATAACTAGGAAATGGGATCAACTTAGATGTCAGTCAGAAGATAAATGGGTCATAAAATATGAGGTACATCTACATAATATACTATTATTTGGGAATAAAGAAAAATAGAATCAGGAAATTTGGATGTAAAAAGATGAAACTGAACAAAAAATGGATCTTATTGAGTGAATTATCTCTCATGCACAGATACCCCACATATTCACATATGTTTACATATCTTAGTTTCAAATAATTTTGTCTGTAACTTGGAACACAAGTAGGAGCTAAGACCTTATAAAGTGACCATTAGGAGCCAAGTATGTTGGCATATGGCTTTTAAGTCCACAGCACTCTGAGGCAAACACAGGCAGGCATATCCTGAGATCAAAGTTTAGCTTGCTTCTTCATTGCCAGTTCCACACCATCTGGGGCTCAAAGAGGACTCTGTCTAAAAGATCAGGAATGGAGGCATTTAGAGTGAGATATTAAGGGAAGGAGCATAAAGGATTGCAAGATAAAAATGACATTAGATCCATGGAACACTGATGGGGAAAGGTTAATTGCTGGAGCAAATTACATTATGGGGGAAATCAGAAATTGGAGAGGATTAACCCATAGGAAGGATATATGGAAAAGTCATTTGGAAGTCTATGATCTCACAACCCAATCAAATAATATAATTAGAATTTCTTACTGAATGTAATCAACATGGTGTTTAGGCCCTTCACAGGGGATGGCTGGGTAGGCTGTCTCCATCAGCCCTCATGTTAGAAAGCAGTCTGTGGCAGTAGATGTTATTAGTAAAAACTGGGCTTTAGTTGAAGGACCTTGCACTTGAGTGAGTAGATAGCCCTTGTCTTTCAAATGTGTGTAGCTCAATTACTTCATGCTCAATTTCCCACACTGTGCTCAGCAGAAATATCCATGAATTAATATTAATATGAAATTGACATCCACAAAATGGGTCAAGAAGATTAATGTCAAAAAAGGAAAGCCAAGATGACAGATTTTGATCATTTCAAAGTCATGAAGGCAAAGAAATGAAGAACAGAATAACCAAGAACAAAGTTAACAAACTTCAAAGAGCAGCTATCTTGAAATCTTCTCCAAAAATAAAAGACCTGTTGCTAAGGCAGGAATTGTGGCTATAGCAGCTGCAGCTTCTGTGGCTAAAGTTACATTTCCAGACAAAAGGCAATAGGCCCAGAAAGAAAGCCTCTGTCCATAATGTTGAAGGATAGAAGGTGGCACCATTTCAAAATGTCAGAAGGATCAGAAGACTCCAGCCCCCTAACACCTACTCCACATACCATCTTGAAAGAAATTTTAAATTAGAAATAATTTCTTTTGACAATAAGAGACAAAGATGGAGATATAGTAGAAGAAAGGAGGGCTGGCAGGAAGACAGGGAAGAATGGGTAGTGGGTAGGCTAAGCTCCAGCTGTATGAGAAAGCCTTGTGGAATCTTATTAGTTCATAAATTAAAGACTGAACTATAAATAAAATTAGTTAAAATGGAAGAAACTCAAAAGAGTTATGTACAGCAAAAGAAAATAATCAGTAAATAGAAGAGGAACCCACAGAGTGGGAAGAAACTTTCATCAATTATACATCTGACAGAGCATTAACATCCAGAATACATAAAATCTACTCAAAATCACAGAAAAAAAAAAAGACTCACTCAAAAGATGGAGTAAAGAGCTGTGAACAGAGACATCACCAGTGAGAAGTAGGACAGCTGAGAAACCATCCTAAAAAGGTTCAACATCACTAATTAATTAAGGACAAAGGCAAGTGAAAAACCATTCATAACGGTATCTTACCTCTCCTGTTAAGGACTGGATAGGATCAAGAATACAAATGAGGGGCTGGAGAGGTGGGCGTTTAAGATCGCCGTGACCGCTCTTTACAGAAGGACCCTTGCGGTTTCAATCCCCAGCACCCACATGGCTGCGAGAACCGTCTGAAACTCCAATTCCAGTGAGAACTCCAGTTCCTGGGGAATCACCCTCTCTGACACTCTGCGGTCATTGCATGACATGGGTGCCACAGACCTGCATGCAGAAAGTACATTCATACACATACAGAAATAAATAAAAATTTTAAAAAATTAAAAAAAAAAAGAATACAAGTGACACGCAAATGTTAAGAGAGGTTGTTTGGAAAGGTAAAAAACACTAACCTAGTGATCTGGCAGCAATGTAAACTCATACAACCAATATGGAAAGCATTGTGGAGATCCCTTAAAAGACTCAACATGAACCTACAAACCTGACCCAGTCATTACCACTCCTGGGTGTACTGGACGCTCTAAATTTTAATAAGGGTTCACGTTGGCAATTGCTTGACACTACTTTTTGGTGCAAGCTGGATACTGATTTAGAAAGTCATTTTCCTATGCCTATATTCTTGTAGGTTACTGCATATGTTTTCTTCTAATCAATTGTTCGTTTCAGTTTTTTATGGTTGAGTCTTATGAATCCATTTTGAGTTATTTTTGTGCAGTGTTGCATGTGGTAAAGATTTATTTATTCTTCTACAAGTGGTGATGGAATTTTGCCAGCTCCATTTCGTGAAGGTATACTGTCTTTCCTCCATTGGTCTTGGCCAACCTTGTCAAATATGAGGTGGTTGAAAATTGTATGTGCTCAAGTTGTGGCATCTTACAGCTTGTTGTTCCATGTGATCTATGGAATCTGTTTTCGTGTCAGTTTACCAAGCTTTTTTATATCATATAGCCTTGGGAAAAATGTTAGTTAGTTGATGGGTAACACTCAATAACCAAATGGGACCTTCCTAGCCATCCCATGGGGTGGGATGTATTGATGAAAATGTTTAGGATTTGGCCCCGGGTGTTGAGTCATGTTGTCTATATAAGCCAGATATTTTGGAATAAAGCTCTCTATGTATTTGGACCTACATGCATCAGTGCTGTGCGTTTCCTATGAGCTGTTTTTCACATGAATAGTACCGTGGGAATAAACTGGGGACACCCACAATAGCCGCAATATAAGTTTTGAAGTTCTTATGGTATAGTAACCCCCCCCCACACACACACCACACATTGCTCGTTTTTGTTCAGGGGTTCTTTGAGTATATGGGGTCTTTTTTTTCCCCATATGAATTTTAGGATATTTTATTTACTAGGATCTGTAGAAGCTCATTTGGAGGATTTTTAGTTGGGGTTTCATATTAAATCATGTATATTACTTTTGGCAGGATGTTCATTTTCACATTATTAATCTTCCAATCTATGAGCATGCGAGGTCCTTCAGTCTTCTGGTTTCTTCTTCAATATCCCTCTTCAGGGTTGAAACATTGTAGAAATTTTTTGCATCTTTAGCAAGGTTTTGTTCCTAGATTATTTAAGTTTGGGGGCTCTTGTGCATTGGAAAAAAAAGACAATTAGACAACAAGAAAACCACACCAGTTCCTGTATTCTTTTCCAGTTGCTTGTTACTTGTATAATGAAAGGCTACTGCTTTTTCTAGGTGAATTTTGTACCGTGCCACTTTTCTGAAATTGTTAATCATTTCTAGAAGTTTACTGGTGGATTTTCTGATGTCCCTTGGGTAAACTATCATGCGATCTGCAAAAAGGAATACCTTGACCTCTTCTACTCCAATTAGTACTCCTTCAAATTCCTTTTCTTGCCTTAATGCTCTTCACATGCCATTTCAAGCACTGTGTTGAAAGAAGTGGGGATGGGGGCAGCCTGGCTTAGGCCTTGACTTAAGGGGAATGCCTCTATTGTTTCCTTATTTTTAGGATTTATGGTTGGCTGTGTGTTTTGTTTATTATTGGCTGTAGTTATGTTTGAGGTATGTTCCTTCCAGTAAAATTCCCTTTAGGACTTTTAAACATAAGGCATGTTGGTTTTGTCAAAGGCCTTTTTCCACCTCAATTTGAGATGTCATGTGGTTTTTTTTTTTTCTCTTCCCAATTCAACAAATTAGAGATGAAAAGCGGAAACACACAACAGATAGCAAAAGATCAGCAATCAGTGGAGGAATTACATCACAAAACATACGTCGTCTAATTTATAAACCTTAAGAGAAATGAATGAAATTCTGAATCATGGAATTTTCTCCAAAACTTAATGAGGAAGCTGTTGACAGCTTAAATAAACCCACAAAAAAGGAGGAAATAGAAATCATGATAAAAACCTCCCAACATAAAATAAAGCCAGGCCCAGATGAATTCACAGCAGAATTCCATAAAGACATTTAAAGAAGACATACAGCCACTTATTACTCAAATTATCAAGAGGATAGATACGAGGAACTGGCATGTGGCTTACATTCTTTATCCTATCCACTTGTAGTATGCAGAGGCAGGCGAATCTTTGAGAGTTCAAGGCACAGCCTGGTGTACAGAGTGACTTCCATGACAGCTGGGATTACAGGGGACCCTGTCCTCAAAAGACAAAAATAATAATAAATAAATAAATAAATAAAAAATATAAATAATAAATAAAAGAGGGGAATCTCCCAAATTCTCTATTAAGCCAGCATCACTCTAATACCAAACTAGGCAAAGATTAAACCAAAAAAGAAAACTATAACCCATCTCATTAATTGAACAATAGTTGCAAAATTCTCAACAAAATACAGCCAATCAAAAAAGTCCTCCACCCTAACCAGATCAGAATTCATCCAGAGATGCAGGAATTGTTTAACATACATAAATTAGCAAGACCCTAGTTACACTAAAGGGATGCATCACACAGTTTGACTACAGGACATAATGAAATCATTCTAAAACCTATAAGAAAACTTCTACCACACTGTTCCTGAGGCCCCAATGCCTGAGGGATGATCTGTGTCTGCCTGAACTCCTAGGGACTTACATGAATTGCATGACTACCTGAGTAATAGGATCTACTGGTTGTGAACTCTTTCTAGCAGGGAATACAATGTACTTTGCTCTAACTGAATCATTTATAAGGTAGAACTTTTATTTCCTCCAAAGGTTTGAGGATCCAATGCTCACTGACATGGAAAGTTCTTAGAACTTGGTAAGTCATTATACAATCTTTGCCTAAAGCCAAATTGAAAGTCAATTACTTAGAACCTACCCAAGGGCTTGATATGGCTCCCCACGCAATTTCACACGATCCACCTGAGCTACACTTCATATTACATCTTAGGCACATAGTTTAATCACCATAAAATAAACACTAATAAATACCACAGTATTTTCAAACAACCTACAATTATAACATCTTTCACATTCCTTTGAGACATTTCATACCATTGATTATACAAACATATTGATCATATTTCACTCTACTCCCCCTAAAATCCTCTCAGATCCACCATTCGCCTCCGAAATTGCTCCTAACTTCTTGTCCTCTATGTATTTATTAATGCATTGAATCTAATTTATGTTGGTCAGACTTTCATGGGTGAAGGGCCATCTCTTGGACTGTGGGCAATCTATCAGGGACCAAATTCTTATGAAAATGATTCTTCTCTACAAAGAGCATCCAAACTTCATAAGGCTCCTCAGGTAGTTGTGGGAGCACATAAGCTCCTCTCCCCACCCTCTTAGAATGTTGACTGCCTTAATCTTGTGCAGCTCTTGTGTAGGAATGTTGCTAACTTTTTGCATAGCAACTTCCGGTACTGTGGAAGCTAGCCAGCAGGAGGTAGCTTCCCTGATCAGTATTGCCTTCATTTCCCCATGCTGTGTATTTGGTGTCTTCAGTAATACAGCCTTACTATGAAATTGTGTGTTACCAAGAGCAATGCAGGTAGCATGTTTTTGTTTTTGTATTTGAGGTAGCATTAGCATTTTTATTTGCCTGTCCATCGTGTCCAGTAGAGGAATTATTATCCTGTTATAGGTTAACTCCATTTAAATCGTTATTTTTATATTGAATTAGGTTTCCATAAGTCTTTTTTCTAAAAGATTCATAGTGTTCATTATTCCAGTCCATAGTCCTTCTTCTACACTGTCCTTCCAGAAACCACCAGTCTTAAATGTTTTTGTCTTATTGTTTCTTTATTTTAATCTTGAGTGTAGGTCGAACGTTTCTAAATATGCATCTTATTATTTTGGAACTTCATAGAGGTTGATTTGAAATTCATTAAGATTCTCATGTGGAGGTGGTGCTTTCAATGGAAAAGAGGATGAAATTATAGTGGGGCAGGAATTATTTAAACTTGATTTAAAGAAAACCATAAAGAACCACAATTCAAAATAAACATGAGACTTTTGATTTAAAATTGTCCTGGGTGGTCGAAAAAGACTGATAATATATATCTAAAAGGTACATAAGGAGAAGTTATGCATAAAATATATAAGGAAAAATTTCATCAAAAAGTAGTTTACTCATGATTTAGAGGTTCACAAACAATTGTCATAAGAAGATAATAGATTTTCATCTAGTGAATTCATTCTTTTAGTAAAAAAATATTGAATTAATTAATTTCTCATTTATGATTAAAGCACCAATACTTTCTTTATGAGTTCTTTGGAATAAAATATTTCAATAATAAATTTTCTCTGGCAGAAGAAAGTATAAAAAAGCTCCAAGATTTAGTATGATTTTTATCAAGACTTTTATCTAAAATACCAGTAACCACAGTTGAAGGTTATATTTTCATCCACTTCCTAACTCACTCTCTGCTTCCTTAGTACATGTGAGAATATGAACCTCTGGTCACATTCTTCTCTACCACTAAACATAACACCATATTATGGCTTCCATGCCTAAGATAAAAGCATCTGAAACTATGAGCCCAAAATAAATATTCCCTCCCTTAAATCGCCTTTGTTAAACTTTATGGTCACAAAGGTATGAACACAAGTGTGTTTTCATTAGAAGAGTTTATAAAAAACATTCTTCTGGGTTGTTATTCCAAAAATAGTGATTCCTTTTCCCAGTTTTGAACATAGTCTACACTGCCAACATCGTACAACGTCTATCAACTCTTTCCCCATTATTCTCATCAATTCATTTTAATGGTATACACATATCTTTGTTGTGAATTTTGTGATTCAATCCTTGGTCTCTCCACATCCCTTCCTATTTACGTTTCAACACCGCATCGTCTCCATTCTATAACCTTTCATGACTAGTGTCATACTTGACTCTCATCCGACATCACTAACACCGCTATCAACAACACTCTAATATCATCTTGACCCATTATACCTGTCCCTACTCTTCACCTTCGTCGTCAGCTCCTCCCTGTTGCTCACCCAAAACTACCATTTTGTATGTTGCATATGAGTGTGTATGCCTGTATTGTATGATAAGATGCACCCATACTCGTTGCGAATCCCTTTGGAGGTCAAGGAATAGGGGGCCCTGCTACATTCTCCTCTGCTCTTTCATCACCTTCTAAACGCGCAAAACACTCCCCCCCACCTAACCACCCCCATTACCCATCCGTCTTTGTACAGACTCTTCGCACCCCTCCACTAACTCTCCCCCACCCAGCTCTTCCTCTCATTCATGTCTAACTATGCTTAAGCCATTCGAGTCAAGTTGATCGTCCTCCTACGTGTCCCTTGGTATTGAATTCACTCCACTGGAGCTTAAGTTCAGGTCTCTCGTGTCCAAGTCCCTTCAAAGAAAACTGTGATCACATTGTTCTACCACACTAGAAACTGTATTCTTCAGTTATAATGTTTCTACTCGGTCCTATTTCATTTAATCTAAATTCTATCCTTGAAGCATGTCCTCTTCTGAACAGTTGGAACTTATTTTTCTATTTTGAGAGAAAAGTCAATCAAAGGTACAACCCAGAACCAAACTAACAACTATTATGAACTCCCCAGCAAACCTGGCATCCTTGTTGCAATGGAGGGCATGTTTTGTCTGGGGGATGGTAACAGCTATCTAACTTTGGAACCATCTCAATGGTAGCGAGCTCATGAGAGCCACCATAAACTCAGCCAATGGCACAGGACTGGAGAGGGACAAAGAGCCTTAGAGGAAAAGCGTTATCGCGCTCTCCTTCCAGACAAATCAAATATTTTATCATATACTAACTGTGGAATCTTATAATCTTAAATTGTATGCCATTCAACAAAAAAACTGCTTTTTGTAACAGATGAAGGCCACTGCAGAATCCTACAAATGGTCAGACACAGAAGTATTACACATTTGAAAATTACTCATTCCTGGATAAATATCTGCAGTTGAACCTCTACACACAGTAGGAGGGGAAGAGAGAAAACACGTGCACCCCTCAATTCTCACCAGTAACTCATTTTTTACATCATAGAATGTGATTGAAACAGAAGGTCACAACTAGTTAAGCTTCAAACATGGGAGCCTTCAGAGTGTGTACCCTGGATGGGCCCCATTTTATAAACACTTCACCTACAAGGCTCAAGAGATCATTGAGGAAGAGGGGTACGAAAGGTTTTAAGAGCCAGGACTGCTGCATGAACATAAAGAAACAGTTCCTGGTACAATCCGAGGCTTGCAAGCTTTCAGGCGTGATAAATCGTTGGCAATACGTGGCATCCAGACCACCAGGAGTCTACAGCCAACCTGGGACAACGGTCTCAAAGTGGAGCCAAGAGAATACCTGCCTGTTGTGAGGAGTATGACCTTACGCAACTAGGGATTTTAGATGTGCTGACTAGACATCCAGAGGATCTATTTTGACAAAAGAATGTCTAGGGTTTGGGGGTTTTGACTTCAATAGAGCTGGCTTGGATGTTGTAATGTGTGAGTTCTGATGGAGGGTTTGGGGCATGGAGGGCAAGGGGGTCGGTGTGCGGCTTGATTGAGAAACCATTCAGTAATGAATTGTTACAAAAATGACTCAATGAAAATATAAAAGGGAAAGAAATTGGGTTGAAGGAATAGGGAGATTTAGGTTTTTCTTATGGGGTGGGTATTCAAATTTGATTTGCCACTTCCCTAGAAAGAAACAGGAGACTTTATTAAATTGAAGTACTCATGTTTAGAACTTTTACATTCTGTGACAACCTTTGTAAGTTTCTCCAGTTCCCGAACCTTTTTTTTTGTATCTAGACTCAAAATAACATAGTTCCCTGATTGCGCTGTGACTCATTCAGGACTCAATTTTTCCCAGCTTAACTTCAAGACTATCAGTTGAAAGCCACATCCATATAGTGAAAAACACCTTGCTGTGTTATGGTAATGGGGATAGACAGTGGAAGTGCAGTCTGAGCCTTCCTCTCTGCCTCTTGTGCTCACTCCATACAGTGGCCTTTGTTTCCCCAGAAAGCCCACCATCGTGTGGCTTATTATGTAGTCTTATGTAAGGGCCGGATGTCATATTTTATATCTGTACCACTGGCGTCGCCCTTTTAGGGACCTGTATGTCTTGCCTGTTACCCTGTACTACTTGCTTTGTGCTTGCATTGTATCTCCAGTTATGAAAGGGTCTGCAAAGGATTCAGTCAGGTTGCAAATTGTATTACTCGAAATGATCGCTGAGCTCTCAGACGTACACTTGTTGAGATGGTTCAGTGAATCGTAGTAGTTAAAAATCAAACGTCGTCTTCCCTTATGACCACGTGAAGGGTTTGACTTTGATTCGATGAATTTCAGCGCACAAACAGACATTGCCAGGCAACGGCATCCAGGCAACATGTTCCATAGTTCTGCTTTCAAAGCAGTAAAATAATAATACTTATCCTATGGCCCATGTTTCAACCTCACTTATTGTAACGCCTCATGAAAATGGTCCTAATATGATTTCATGGCACTATTGTACTCACACCTACACAAAACTGGTATTCTTTGTTGACCATCATGAGAAAAGCTGCAGGAATATTGGAATTCCCTAATATGTGCTCTGTAATGATAACCTTGGCCTTTTTGCTTTTCTTGTGTGGAAACTCATAACACATCTTCTCAGCGCTAGGTTTAAGGTCGTCGAGAAATTCTAGTCTGGTATTTGTTTTTTGGAGTGATTTCTTGTTTTAATTCTTTTTGTTATATTTGTGCTCATAGTATATTTGGGGAAGAACAGTGTCCTGTCTTCATTTTCTTCTTGGAGCAGTAGTTTGTACGGCTTTATTGGTCTAACATCTGATACTCAGGTATAACATGTGGTGTTTATGGTATTTTATTCATCTCTGTAAAAAGGACTAATTATGACAGGGGAATACCAGAATTGTAGTTCAGTAGGAATTGATTCAGTGTAATTGGGAAAGTAAATAGGTTATAAAAAGGAGTCATTCAGCATGCTGTCTGTGCACAGGTTGTAGGGTGCATAAATGAGAGTGCAACCATCGGCCTCCTAGCTACAATTGATTGTTCTGCTATGACTCCACCACAGTTCTGGTTATTTGAATTGGACCCATCTAACTTCCCTTAGCAGTACTTTTGTTCCAAGCTTGACTTTATTGAAGAAAAAAAATTAAAAGAACCCAGAATTCACTCCTATGTGGCAGCATCACACGCCAAGTGATAGACTCACACCAGCGAGTTTATGGGCGACGCACCACTTAGATTAGACTCAATAGACCTTTATAAAATAAAGGCAGTTGGGGCTAGAGATTGCTTGATGGTTGACTGCACTTTCAGATGACCTGTGTTCAATTCCAACACCTGCTAGGAACTTATCAGGTGCTCTCTGTAATCCAGTTCCAGGGTCTTAGTCAAATGCCCTTTTTCTTTGGACTCTGGTGGGCGATGAATTGCGCACAGGAGTGCGCTGCATACGGCATGCAAAGGCTGAGTCAGTATACTCAACTAGCACTAATTCTTTATTCTATAAATATTCTCTTAACTAAAGAAATAATAGAGGATATGAAGTTTGGATTAGGAGTTAGTAAGAAGTGGAGTACATTAAAGAATATGTTTATTAAGATTTTTCTCGAGATTCCAGCTGCCATAATATACAGAGATATCTTATTACATGGAAGATATGCCACCAAAGATTTTTCTGTTGTACTAGAAAGTTGGTGGATAGTGACCACCTAGCCATTCATTAGCTATAAATGTTCTCATTCTCTTAGGTATGTGGAAACTCCATTGTTGAGAAGGGATGGAAAGGATTTCTCTATCTGTATGGACTTCTTTCAACTTTTGATAAAGTTTGAATTTCCAATAATCAGGAAAAGTAAAAGTAATCAGGAAAAGTCTATCTTAGAGACACATTGCCAGAAAAGGTGCTCCTTTTCTTTGAACTGCTTCCCTTCGTATGCTCAAAATATATCTAGACTAGCCCATTGACACTTTTGAAGATGTCAGAAGGTTGTCAATAATTGTATCTATCTTTCGTCTCTTTCCAGGGACTGGACATTATTTTCTACAAAGGCTCCTTGGTGAGTGGATGAGAAAAGTACTCTAAGGGAGTTAAAGCTCTGAAGGAGACATAGCAGAGAAGCATAGCAAAGATGGTAGAAGGAACAATACGGCCCTATTGCAGCGTTGTAGATATGGCACATGATGTAGAAATCCGGGCCTCTTTGGGAATCTCTGCGTCTTAATGTGCACTTACCTCGAGTTTAAAGCCGTCCGCCTCTTCTCGCTCTTCTGTCAAAGCAACTGAAATTATGTTTATCTTCTCGTTTCATAATATTTGACATTGGAGCACCAAACGTGGATGCGAGATTTCAATTCATAGCTTGGGTCTAAGGTAGCACTTTAGCTTTGCCATCGCCCTGCTGATTTAATTGGCCCAGTAAGCATGCTCGAGGTATTTGGGATTGTAATTAAAGTTGTGGCGCCTGGAAAATCCTCCGTCTGTTATTATATTTTTTTTTCTAAAATATACTGTCTTAGCTCACCAATCTTGTGGGGCTAATTAGAGCCTAATTAAAGTTACCTGTTTCTATTTTAAAATCTGCCCACTGAGAGAGCCTGAAGGCAGTAAGGGGATTACCTATTTTTAAAGTGGACAGTTTCTTANCCACATTTTTGTCATCCTCTCATCTGTTGAGGGGCATATGGGTTGGTTCCAGCTCTTCACTATTGTGAAGAGAGCTGCAATAAACATGGATGTGCATATATCTTTCCGGTAGGATGAGTACGGTGTTGGTTAAAAGGTTTTAATAAAACAAGGTAATACATTTAAACTAATTGGAAATATAAATTGTAGTCCACATCTGCTTCACTTATAATTTGTATAACAACATCTTTGAGGTTAATGGATACAAATATTCTCTACAATGTTTGTGTTGTACAGTATCATCTTGTAACTTTTTCTTCTACCTGTAGGATAATTTAACTAAAGGAATTAAGTTGGCTTCCCAAATTAACAACATGCAGTCAATGATAAACAGGTTGGGTATTTTTTTTTAATTTTTATTTATTTTTGTATGTGCATGAATGTGCTGTCTGGATGTAGGTTTGTGCACCCATGTTGTGCAATGCCGTGGAGGTCAGAAGAGGGTCTCAGATTCCCCTGGAACTGGAGTTCTCCTGGAATTGGAGTTACAGACAGTTCTTAGCTGCCACGTGCGTGCTGGGGATCAAACCCAGGTCCTCTGCAAGAGCAGTCAGTGCTCTTAACCGCTAGGCTATCTCTCCAGCCCCACAGCTTGGGTAAATTTAATGTAGATAAGTTGGCCCAGCTAAACATTAAAATGAAGAAAAGCCTCAGGCTGCTACAGGCATCAAACATCTCTGTGGACCCTAATTGTAACAACTATTTATAATGTGTCTTAATTAGCTTTACTTTTCAGGTGCTGCAAAGTTTTAATATGAGAGAATTCCTTACCTCCTTTTCATAGAAAAAAGTAAAACATGATGGTAATGAAGTCATTCCCTAACCATAAATTAGAGCTAACTGTTGTAAAGTTAATCTCTTATAAAAGCGATATAGTTGCATTCTTTAATTGACTGATAGTCATAGGAACTGTGAAAGCATAATTCCCTATTCAGAGCGAAATATAATACAAAGTCTATGTAAGTTGGGTAATTAAGCAAAATATATTAATACAGGAGAACACTGTTATCATAAATGGATTATTTCACCAAATAGATGTTGGCAAGGGGACCCAAGCCCTCAAAAGATAAAGGCTTTTTGCCAGAAAACTGGGATAACGGGAAGAAGAGAGGCAGTAAGGCCCTGCTGTCGAAGACCTGGTGTAAGCATGGGAAAGATATATCGAGACCACACCTGCAAGTGCACAGTTGGCCTCTGGAATTCCAGAGAGTGTTACAAAAGGCTACTAAATCAATAAAGCAAATATTGGTATCCTTGACTCAAGCAAGACTCCTCCATCAGCATCAGATACACCTCACCTGCCAGGAAATACTGTGCAGCAGTGGCAGCCAAATTTCTGTATATCCCAAATCTAATTGGCTATTAGCTCTCCCCTTGGAGGAATAATTCATGGCCGATGCCACAAGCTTAAGTCCTCTAGTGGTTAGGAGATGTTATAAGCCACAGTAAGATCTGTCAGCTTTTACAGAAAAGCTATAGTCCATGGATTAGCATACCATCCAAACATCTGTGTCTATACCAATGTAACCTACCATAATAATTAGTATTGTTTAAACACCTGTATATCTAATTGCTTGTGCTTCATCAGTAGGAGTAAAAGGTTATTCCTAGATAAACTGCCAACCCATGAAAGGAAACAGCTTGAACTGATCAGAGTCCAAAATGACATCTCAAGAGAAAGTAGACTGCTTTGTTTCTTGCCCTCTTACGTCCCTTTTCTAAAGCCTAGGGAACAATCTGTGGAAGAGGAGGCATGGTAGAATGTAAAAGCTGCGTTTGGGGTAAATTATGAACCTACAGAAATATAGACTGGACTCTTATTTGATCAACATGACAGTACATATAAGCTCCTCTAGCTCGACAATGGGGGCCTCAAGCTGTATACATTTGGGCATAGCTATTTGCAAACTGGTTTTACATGAAGGATGCTTGTATTCATTAGTTATTACCTATTATTAAAAGATAAAAAAGAGTGTATTTTGATCTTGCAGATGATCTAAATTCAGTTTCCATCACCCAAATCATGTGGTTCACAGCTGCTTACACCTCCAGCTCCAGGAGTATATGATGCCTCTGACCACTGTGAACACGAGTAAACATAAGCCATACCCATATAAGGATATACACACAAGTACATAGAGTTATAAATAACAATATAATTTTTATAAAGAGAAAGCTAATCAGCATGGTTATCCCTCACATTCCAGAAAGAAGCTGCTATGTGACTCTAGAAAAGACTCTATGTCAGCTCTTCCCCATATAAAGAGCAGTGTTACAAGTCCAAGGTTGCTTAACAACATTTATTGACCTAATGGTGTACAAGTGAATTAGAAATTATAATGTGCCCTGTAAAGATATAGAGGGTATACTGAACCTGGTGGCACATGACTTTGATCCCTACAGTCTGGAGGTAGAGGCAGGCAGATTTCTGTGTGTTCGAGGCCAGCATGGTCTACATAGTGAGTTCCAGGCCAGCTGGGGCTACAGGAAAATCCTATCTCACAAAACCAAAGGAAAATAAAAAAGGAAGTTATAGAGGATATGTGAGATAGTGAAAGCATCTTTACCTCCAGTAAAAGGGGATAAAGAGGCAGCTATGGGTAGATACTTTAAGCAGGGGAAATTTTGGTTATGGATCTTTTTTTACGTTTATTTGAGTTTTTAGGTTTGGGTACAGTGTCCCTATACTCTTGAGTGGCCTGGAACGAACAACAAAGACAAAGCTGACCTAGATCTCTCAGTGATCTACTACTTCTGGCTCCTGAGTGGTGATTTTCATACACTGTTGGTGGGAGTGTAAACTAGTGCAGCTACTCTGAAAATCAGTCTGGAGGTTTATATAAAACTAGACATAGAGGGCAGACATGGCGGCACATGACTTTAATCCCAGTATTGGAGAGGCAGAAGCAGCTAGATCTCTGTGAAATAGACACCAGCCTGATTTACATGGTAAGTTTGAGAACTGTTGGGACTACACAGAGAACCTACCTCAAAAATAGCAACAACAGTCAAAACTAGATAGAAATTCCACATGATCCAGCTATAAAACTCCTTGCCAAAGACTATATATTGTACGACAGAGATATTTGTACATCCATGTTGTTCATTGCTTCTCTATTAACAATAACTAGGAAATGGGATCAACTTAGATGTCAGTCAGAAGATAAATGGGTCATAAAATATGAGGTACATCTACATAATATACTATTATTTGGGAATAAAGAAAAATAGAATCAGGAAATTTGGATGTAAAAAGATGAAACTGAACAAAAAATGGATCTTATTGAGTGAATTATCTCTCATGCACAGATACCCCACATATTCACATATGTTTACATATCTTAGTTTCAAATAATTTTGTCTGTAACTTGGAACACAAGTAGGAGCTAAGACCTTATAAAGTGACCATTAGGAGCCAAGTATGTTGGCATATGCTTTTAGTCCCAGCACTCTGGAGGCAGAAGCAGGCAGATCTCTGAGATCAAAGTTAGCTTGCTTCTTCATTGCCAGTTCCACACCATCTGGGGCTGCAAAGAGACTCTGTCTCTAAAAGATCAGGAAATGGAGGGCATTAGGAGGAGATATTAAGGGAAGGAGCATAACAGATTGCAAGTAAAAATAAATTATATCCATGGAACACTGATGGTGGAAAGGTTAATGCTAGGAGCAAATTAACATTATGGGGGAAATCAGAAATTGGAGAGGATTAACCCATAGGAAGGATATATGGAAAAGTCATTTGGAAGTCTATGATCTCACAACCCAATCAAATAATATAATTAGAATTTCTTACTGAATGTAATCAACATGGTGTTTAGGCCCTTCACAGGGGATGGCTGGGTAGGCTGTCTCCATCAGCCCTCATGTTAGAAAGCAGTCTGTGGCAGTAGATGTTATTAGTAAAAACTGGGCTTTAGTTGAAGGACCTTGCACTTGAGTGAGTAGATAGCCCTTGTCTTTCAAATGTGTGTAGCTCAATTACTTCATGCTCAATTTCCCACACTGTGCTCAGCAGAAATATCCATGAATTAATATTAATATGAAATTGACATCCACAAAATGGGTCAAGAAGATTAATGTCAAAAAAGGAAAGCCAAGATGACAGATTTTGATTATTTCAGTCATGAAAGCAAAGAAAATGAAGAACAGAATAACCAAGAACAAAGTTAACAAACTTCAAAGAGCAGCTATCTTGAAATCTTCTCCAAAAATAAAAGACCTGTTGCTAAGGCAGGAATTGTGGCTATAGCAGCTGCAGCTTCTGTGGCTAAAGTTACATTTCCAGACAAAAGGCAATAGGCCCAGAAAGAAAGCCTCTGTCCATAATGTTGAAGGATAGAAGGTGGCACCATTTCAAAATGTCAGAAGGATCAGAAGACTCCAGCCCCCTAACACCTACTCCACATACATCTTGAAAGAAAATTTAAATAGAAATAAATTTTTTTGACAATAAGAGACAAAGATGGAGATATAGTAGAAGAAAGGAGGGCTGGCAGGAAGACAGGGAAGAATGGGTAGTGGGTAGGCTAAGCTCCAGCTGTATGAGAAAGCCTTGTGGAATCTTATTAGTTCATAAATTAAAGACTGAACTATAAATAAAATTAGTTAAAATGGAAGAAACTCAAAAGATTATGTACAGCAAAAGAAATAATCAGTGAAATGAAGAGGAAACCCACAGAGTGGGAAGAAACTTTCATCAATTATACATCTGACAGAGCATTAACATCCAGAATACATAAACTACTCAAAATCACAGAAGAAAAAAAAGACTCACTCAAAAGATGGAGTAAAGAGCTGAACAGAGACTTCACCAGTGAGAAAGTAGACAGCTGAGAAACATCCTAAAAAGTGTTCAACATCACTAATAATTAAGGAAAGGCAAGTGAAAACCACTTTAATGTATCTTCTCTCTCCTGTAAGACTGGCTAGGATCAAGAATACAAATGAGGGGCTGGAGAGGTGGCGTTTAAGAGCGCCGACCGCTCTTACAGAGGACCCGGGTTCAATCCCCAGCACCCACATGGCTGCCGAGAACCGTCTGAAACTCCAATTCCAGGAGAACTCCAGTTCCTGGGGAATCCGAGACCCTCTTCTGACCTCTGCGGCATTGCACGACATGGGTGCACAGACCTGCATGCAGAAAGTACATTCATACACATACAGAAATAAATAAAAATTTTAAAAAATTAAAAAAAAAAAGAATACAAGTGACACCAAATGTTAGAGAGGTTGTTTGGAAAGGGGAACACTAACCTAGTGCTGGCAGCAATGTAAACTCATACAACCAATATGGAAAGCAGTTCGGAGATCCCTTAAAAGACTCAACATGAACCTACCACCTGACCCAGTCATACCACTCCTGGGTGTACTGACGCTCTTAATTTTAATAAGGTTTCACTTGGCAATTGTTGACCTTACTTTTGGTGCAGCTGGTATCTGATTTAGAAAGTCATTTCCTATGCCTATATCTTGTAGATTACTGCCAATGTTTTCTTCTATCATTTTCAGTTTCAGTTTTAATGTTGAAGTCTTTGATCCATTTGGAGTTGATTTTTGTGCAGGGTGAGTGGTAAAGATTTAATTTTATTCTTCTACAAGTGGTGATGGAATTTTGCCAGCTCCATTTCGTGAAGTTACTGTCTTTCCTCCATTGAGTCTTGGCAACCTTGTCAAATATGAGGTGGTTGAAATTGTATGTGCTCAAGTTTGGATCTTAAGTTTTGTTCCATTGATCTATGGATCTGTTTTCGTGTCAGTACCAAGCTGTTTTTATATCTATAGCCTGTGGGAAAATTTAGTTATGATGGGTAACACTCTAAACCAATGGGACTTCCTTAGCCATGCCCATTTGGTGGCATGTAATGACGAAAATGTTTAGTATTTGGTCCTGGGAGTTGAGTAATGCTGTCTATATAAGCCAGATATTTTGGAATAAAGCTCTCTCTGTATTTGAACCTTAACATGCATCAGTGTGCTGTGCTTTCCTATGAGTGTTTTCCACATGAATAGTCCTGGGAATAAATGGGACACCCCACAATAGCCCTGCAATATAGTTTGAAGTCTTGTATAGTAACCCCCCCCCCACACACACACACACATTGCTCTTTTTGTTCAGGGTTGCTTTGGATATATGGGGTCTTTTATTTTTCCCTATGAATTTTAGGATTTTTTTTCTAGGTCTGTGAAGAAGCTCATGGGGATTTTAGTTGGGTTTCATTGAATCTGTATATTACTTTGGGCTGGATGGTCATTTTCACTATGCTAATTCTTCCAATCCATGAGCATGCGAGGTCCTTCAGTCTTCTGGTTTCTTCTTCAATATCCCTCTTCAGGGGGTTGAAATTTCATTGTAGAAATTTTTGCATCTTTAGCAGGTTTGTTCCTAGATATTTTAGTTTTGGGGGGCTCTTGTGCATTGGAAAGTCTCCTTGTATTTCTTTTCCAGTTGCTTGTTACTTGTATAATGAAAGGCTACTGCTTTTTCTAGGTGAATTTTGTACCGTGCCCCTTTACTGAAATTGTTAATCATTTCTAGAAGTTTACTGGTGGATTTTCTGATGTCCCTTGGGTAAACTATCATGCGATCTGCAAAAAGGAATACCTTGACCTCTTCTACTCCAATTAGTACTCCTTTAATTTCCTTTTCTCGCCTTATTGCTCTCACATGCATTTCAAGCACTATATTGAAAAGGAGTGGGGATGGGGGCAGCCTTGCTAGGTTCCTGACTTGAAGGGGAATGCTTCTATTGTTTCCTTATTTAGGATAATGTTGGCTGTGTGTTTGTTTTATATGGCTGTAGTTATGTTGAGGAATATTCCTTCCAGTAAAATTCCCTTTAGGACTTTAAACATGAAGGCATGTTGGATTTTGTCAAAGGCCTTTTCCACCTCAATTGAGATGATCATGTGGTTTTTTTTTTTCTCTTCCCACATCAACAAAATTAGAGATGAAAAAGGAAACATCACAACAGATAGCAAAAAGATTCAGACAATCATGGAGGAATACATCACAAAAACTATACTGTCTAAATTATAAACCTAAGAGAAATGAATGAATATCTGAAATCATGGAATTCTCCAAAACTTAATGAGGAAGCTGTTGACAGCTTAAATAAACCCACAAAAAAGGAGGAAATAGAAATCATGATAAAAAAACCTCCCAACTAAAAAAAGCCCAGGCCCAGATGAATTCACAGCAGAATTCCATAAGACATTTAAAGAAGACATACAGCCACTATTACTCAAATTATTCAAGAGGATAGATACAGAGGGGAACTGGGCATGGTGGCATACATCTTTAATCCTAGCACTTGGTATGCAGAGGCAGGCGAATCTTTGAGAGTTCAAGGCCAGCCTGGTCTACAGAGTGAGTTCCAGGACAGCTGGGATTACAGGGAGACCCTGTCTCAAAAGACCAAAAATAAATAAATAAATAAATAAATAAATAAATAAATAAATAAATAAAAGAGGGGAATCTCCCAAATTCTCTATTAAGCCAGCATCACTCTAATACCAAAACTAGGCAAAGATACAACCAAAAAAGCAAACTATAGACCCATTTCATTAATGAACATAGTTGCAAAAATTCTCAACAAAATACAGGCACACATCAAAAAGATCCTCCACCCTAACCAAGTCAGATTCATACCAGAGATGCAGGAATGGTTTAACATACATAAATCTAGCAAGACCCTATTACTAAAGATGCCACACAGTTTGACTACAGGACATAATGAAATCATTCTAAAACCTATAAGAAAACTTCTACCACACTGTTCCTGAGGCCCCAATGCCTGAGGGATGATCTGTGTCTGCCTGAACTCCTAGGGACTTACATGAATTGCATGACTACCTGAGTAAATAGGATCTACTGGTTTGAAACTCTTTCTAGCAGGGAATACAATGTACTTTGCTCTAACTAATCATTTATAAATAGAACTTTTATTTCCTCCTAAAGTTGAATCCATGCTCACTGACATGGAAAGTTCTTAGAACTTGGTAAGTCATTATACAATCTTTGCCTAAAGCCAAATTGAAAGTCAATTACTTAGAACCTACCCAAGGGCTTGATATGGCTCAGCAATTAAGATCACTGACTGCACTTATATACATGTAGGCAATAGTTTAATACACATAAAATAAAAATAATAAATAAAATATTTTCAAAAATACAATTATAACATTTTTAGTAATTTGAGAATTTCATACATTTATACAAAGCATTTTGATCATATTCACTCTACTCCCCCCTAAATCCTCTCAGATCCACCATTCGCCTCCGAAATTGCTCCTAACTTCTTGTCCTCTATGTATTTATTTAATGCATTGAATCTAATTTATGTTGGTCAGACTTTCATGGGTGAAGGGCCATCTCTTGGACTGTGGGCAATCTATCAGGGACAAAATTCTTATGAAAACTGATTCTTTCTCACAAAGAAGCCATCAACTGTCAATAGCTCCTCAGGTAGTTGTGGGAGCACATAAGCTCCTCTCCCCACCCTCTTAGAATGTTGACTGCCTTAATCTTGTGCAGCTCTTGTGTAGGAATGTTGATAACTTTTTGTATAGCACCTATTGGTACTATGGAAGCTAGCCAGCAGGAGGTAGCTTCCCTGATCAGTATTGCCTTCATTTCCCCATGCTGTGTATTTGGTGTCTTCAGTAATACAGCCTTACTATGAAATTGTGTGTTACCAAGAGCAATGGCAGTAGCCTGTTTTGTTTTTGAGTATTTGAGGTAGCATTAGCATTTTTATTTGCCTGTCCATCGTGTCCAGTAGAGGAATTATTATCCTGTTATAGGTTAACTCCAGTTAAATCTTTTTTTATATGAATTAGGTTTCCATAAGATTTTTTTTCTAAAGATCATTAGTGTTAGTTATTCCAGTCCATAGTCCTTCTTCTACACTGTCCTTCCAGAAACCACCAGTCTTAAATCTTTTTTGTTCTATTGTTTCCTTTTTTTATCATTGAGTTAGGTCTGAACTTTTAAATATGCATCTTAGATTTGGAATTCCCATAGAGGTGATGAAATTATGAAGGATCCATGGTGGAAGGTGGTGCTTTCAAGGAAAAGAGGATGAAATATAGTGGGGCAGGAATATTTAAACTTGATAAGAACAATAAGAACACAATTCAAAATAAACATGAGCTTTGATTTAAAATTTCCATGTGGGAAAAAGACTGATAATATATATCTAAAAGGTACATAAGGAGAAGTTATGCATAAAATATATAAGGAAAAATTTCATCAAAAAGTAGTTTACTCATGATTTAGAGGTTCACAAACAATTGTCATAAGAAGATAATAGATTTTCATCTAGTGAATTCATTCAGTAAAAATATTGAATAATTAATTTCTGATTTATGATATAAGTACCAATACTTGCTTTTGAGATTCTTTGGAAATCTGAAATTTTATAATAAATTTTCTCTGCAAAATAAGTATAAAAGCTCCAAGATTTAGTATGATTTTTGTCAGCTTTTATCCTGAAAAATCAGTAAACAGTATGAAGGTTATATTCATTCCCACTTCCTTACTCACTCTCTGCTTCTTAGTACATGGGAATATGAACCTCTGTCACATTCTTCTCTGACCACAAACATAACACCACTTATGCCTTCCATGCCAAGATTAAAGCCTCTGAAACTATGAGCCCAAAATAAATATTCCCTCCCTTAAATCGCCTTTGTTAAACTTTATGGTCACAAAGGTATGAACACAAATGGGTTTCATGAAGAGTTTATAAAAACACTTCTTTCTGGGTCTGTTATCCAAAAATAGTGATCCTTTTCCCCAGTTTTGAACATAGTTAATGCCAACATGTACAAGTTATAATCTTTATTATTCTCAATCAATTCATTTTAAATGGGATAAATATCTTTGTGTGAATTTTGTTGATTAATCCTTGGTTTCACTCCCTTCTATTTATTTAAAGATGTTTCATTCTATAAACTTATGATAGTGTTATGACTATGATATAAAGTTAATACAATTTCTAATATCTTTGACTTTATGTTATTTCATTTATTCTTTTTAAAAATATATTTTTAATTTTATGCATATGAGTGTGTTGCCTGTATGTATGTAAGTGCACCCATATCGTGCAATCCCTTTGGAGGTCAGAATAGGGTGCTGTATTCCTCTGTTTCATAACTTTAAAGGCAAAATCCCCCCACAAACACCTTAATCGTCTTTGTAGACTCTTCTGCACCCTCCATAATTCCCCCACCAGATTTCATTCATCATGTCCTATATGTTAAGAATTATCGAGTCAAGTTTGTGTCCTCCTATGTCCCTTGGTTTGAATTCATCCACTGGAGCTTAGTCAGGCTCTCTAGTGTCAATCCCTTAAAGAAACTGTATCACATTGTCTACCAATATGAAAACTTATCTTCAGATATAAATGTTCTAACTCGGTTCCTATTTCATTAATCTAATTCCTATCCCTGAAGCATGTCCTCTTCTGAACAGTTGGAACTTATTTTTCTATTTTGAGAGAAAAGTCAATCAAAGGTACAACCCAGAACCAAACTAACAACTATTATGAACTCCCCAGCAAACTGCATCCATTGTTGCAATGGAGGCATGTTGTCTGGGGGGATGGTAACAGCTATCTAACTTTGGAACCATCTCAATGGTAGCGAGCTCATGAGAGCCACCATAAACTCAGCCAAATGCACAGGACTGGAGAGGACAAAGAGCCTAGAGAAAAGCTTATCAGGGTCATACTTCCAGACAAATGAAAATTTTTACTATACACTAACTGTGGAATCTTATAATCTTAAATTGTATGCCATTCAACAAAAAAACTGCTTTTTGTAACAGATGAAGGCCACTGCAGAATCCTACAACTGGTCAGAGACAGAATATACACATTTGAAAATTACTCATTCCTGGATAAATATCTGCAGTTGAACCTCTACACACAGTAGGAGGGGAAGAGAGAAAACACGTGCACCCCTCAATTCTCACCAGTAACTCATTTTTTACATCATAGAATGTGATTGAAACAGAAGGTCACAACTAGTTAAGCTTCAAGGAATGGGAACCCCCATAGTGTGTATCCCTGGATGGGGCCCCATTATTAAACCTCACCTACCCATGGCTCAGAGATCATTGAGGAAGAGGGGTACGAAAGGTTTTAAGAGCCAGGACTGCTGCATGAACATAAAGAAGCAGTTCCTTACAATCGACTGCAAGCTTTCACGTGTAAATCTGTGGCAATATGGGCATCAGACACAGGATCTAAGCCAACTGGGACAAGGTCTCAAAGTGGAGCAAGAGAATACTGCTGAGTGAGGAGTATGCCTTACCTAGGATTTTTAGATGTGCTGACTAGACTCCAGAGGATCTATTTTGACAAAAGAATGTCTGGGTTTGGGAGTTTGACTCGATAGAGCTTGGCTTGGATGTAGTAATGTATGAATTCTGATGGAGGGTTGGGGCACTGGGGGCAAGGGGGTCGGTGATGGGCTTGATTGGAAACCATTGTATGAATTGTACAAATGCTCAATAATATAAAGGAAAGAAATTGGTTGAAGGAAAGGGGAATTTTAGGTTTTTCTTTTGGGGGTGGGTATATCAAATGATTTCCTTACTGTCCCTAGAAAGAAACAGGAGACTTTATTAAATTGAAGTACTCATGTTTAGAACTTTTACATTCTGTGACAACCTTTGTAAGTTTCTCCAGTTCCCGAACCTTTTTTTTTGTATCTAGACTCAAAATAACATAGTTCCCTGATTGCGCTGTGACTCATTCAGACTCAATTTTTTTCCCAGTAACTTCAAGCTTCAAGTGAGCCACATATAGTGAAAAACACCTTGCTGTGTTATGGTAATGGGGATAGACAGTGGAAGTGCAGTCTGAGCCTTCCTCTCTGCCTCTTGTGCTCACTCCATACAGTGGCCTTTGTTTCCCCAGAAAGCCACCATCGTGTGGCTTTTGATGTTATCTGTTGACTAGGCCCGGATGTCATATTTGTTATCTGTACACTGGATGCCACTTTTCAGGGACCTTTATGTTTGCCTGTTACCTGTTTTACTACTTGCTTTTTTGCTTGCATTTATCTCCAGGTTATAAAGGGTCTGAGAGATTCAGTCAGGTTGCAGAATTTATTATGAAATGATCGCTGAGCTTCAGTCTACACTGGTGGGGTAGGGACTAGTATGAAATAAACGCTCTCCCTGCACCTGAATTTGACTTTGATCTCATGAATTTCCCACAACAGACATTGCCAGGCAAGGATCAGGATGTTCATGTTCTTGCTCAAAGCAGTAAAATAAACTATCCTTGGCCTGAGTTCAACTTCCTTGAACGCTCATGAAAAGGACATAATCTGATTCTGCACTATTGTACTCACACCTACACAAAACTGGTATTCTTTGTTGACCATCATGAGAAAAGCTGCAGGAATATTGGAATTCCCTAATATGTGCTCTGTAATGATAACCTTGGCCTTTTTGCTTTTCTTTTTGAAACTCTAACCATCTCAGGATGGTTTAAGTTGTGGAGATACTCATGGTATTGTTTTTGGAGTGATTCTTGTTGCATAGTTTTGGGAAGAAACAGCCTTTTCATTCTTCTTGAGCAGAGTTGTGTACCTTTATTGATCTAAATCTGATACTCAGTATAACATGTGTGTTTGGTATTTAATTCACTCTCTGTTAAATGAAGGAGTGAATTATACAGAATACCAGATTTAGATCAGTGAATGATATCAGTGAATGGAAAATAAAATAAAAGAGTCATTCAGCATGCTGCTGTGCAATGGTAGGTGCATAAAGAGACACCCACAAATTGATTGTTGTGCTATGATCACCACATTAGTTATTTGAAATTGGACCATTAACTTCCTAGAGTACTTTTTGTTCCAACCTGAGTATGAAGAAAAAAAAATTAAAAGAACCCAGAATTCACTCCTATGTGGCAGCATCACACGCCAAGTGATAGACTCACACCCAAGAGTTTTGGGGAGACATAGATTAGTCTCAATAGACCTTTATAAAATAAAGGCAGTTGGGGCTAGAGATTGCTTGATGGTTGACTGCACTTTCAGATGACCTGTGTTCATTTCCCAGCACCTGCATGGAAACTAACATTAATCTGTAATCCAGTTCCAGGGGATCAAATGCCCTTTTTTGGACTCTGTGGGCGATGAATGGCACAGATGCGCTTGCATACATGCAGGCAATATACTCATACACATAATTTTTTAATTATAATATTTCTTAACTAAAGGGAAATAATAGAGGATATGAATTTGGAGTAGGGTAGTAAAATGGGAGTAATAAAATATATTTTATTAAATTTTTGAATGAATATAAATATTTTTACAAAGATATGCACAAGATCTGTGAAGGTGGATAGTGACCACCTAGCCATTCATTAGCTATAAATGTTCTCATTCTCTTAGGTATGTGGAAACTCCATTGTTGAGAAGGGATGGAAAGGATTTCTCTATCTGTATGGACTTCTTTCAACTTTTGATAAAGTTTGAATTTCCAATAATCAGGAAAAGTAAAAGTAATCAGGAAAAGTCTATCTTAGAGACACATTGCCAGAAAAGGTGCTCCTTTTCTTTGAACTGCTTCCCTTCGTATGCTCAAAATATATCTAGACTAGCCCATTGACACTTTTGAAGATGTCAGAAGGTTGTCAATAATTGTATCTATCTTTCGTCTCTTTCCAGGGACTGGACATTATTTTCTACAAAGGCTCCTTGGTGAGTGGATGAGAAAAGATCTAAGGGATTACATCTGAGGAGACAGAGCAGAGAAGCATAGAAAGAGGGAAGGGAAATACGCCCCTATTGCAGGTGAGTAGCACTGATGTAGAAAATCCAGCTCTTTGGGATCCTGGTTAATTGTGCATTACCTAGAGTTTAAAAGCCTCCTGCTTCTGTTTATGTAAGCACTGAAAGTTATCTGCTTTTCAAATTACTTTGGAAACAAACTCAAATAGAGAGCATCATCATAGCTTGGGTCTAAGGTAGCACTTTAGCTTTGCCATCGCCCTGCTGATTTAATTGGCCCAGTAAGCATGCTCGAGGTATTTGGGATTGTAATTAAAGTTGTGGCGCCTGGAAAATCCTCCGTCTGTTATTATATTTTTTTTTCTAAAATATACTGTCTTAGCTCACCAATCTTGTGGGGCTAATTAGAGCCTAATTAAAGTTACCTGTTTCTATTTTAAAATCTGCCCACTGAGAGAGCCTGAAGGCAGGAGGGAACATATTTTTAAAGTGACAGTTCTAAAAATGCTTGCCACCCTGGTCCCTGAGCTGCATCTGATTCATGCATTGATTTATTTCCAATGAAAATGAAGGCCTACATCCTTTTTCCTTGTAGCTTTATACTGCTCTCAGGCCCCTCAGATTTAGCTGTGTAAAAGGATTTGTTTGATGAACAAACAAGCCTTCTTTGTCATTCATCTTCCAGCTGGAGAGGCTGACCCCTGCATTCAGAAAGGAAGTCATCTAGGAGAAAGTGTGTGATAGATCTGGGAGCAGAGAGAACAGGAACCACTACAGTATTCAATCCTAAAAGGAAAGGAGCATAACATTTTCTGAGGACTCAATATGCTCTAGATGCACTCCTGAGTGCTTTGCACCTGCGTTTTACTTCAGTGCACAATATAACCCTATAAGCTCTATCTTGTATGGGAGGTCGTACAAATAAGGAATAGGAAGCAAAGATGTGTCAAACTATGCAGCCACTCTCCCTATAGCTTCTACCTGTGCAATATGGAAGTAGTAGTACCTGTGGTGCTACTTATCTGAGTTGTTAGTTAAGGTTGCATAATGACTATGAAAATCTCGATAAACTGTAAAATGGCTTTCAGAGATTAGTCTCAAAAGACCAGTGTATTTTTAAATGTTGTTTTAATAATTAACCTCTTTCAGCACAATGTACATATAATTTTTATTCCAGAATCAACTGAAATGCAGGGCTTAACCCATTTTCCTGGACTCAAGTACCTTTTTCATATGAGAAAACACTTTTTTGTATTAGCGAAAGATGTTTAGAATTGCAGTGGGCTAATGTGATTTGGTGCATTTTTCTTCTTCTTTAATTGTCCCCTGGCTTCAATTTTTCCTGTGATATTCATTATGTGTGTGGTTTATATTTATGAATATGTTTATGGGTGTGCATATAAATGTGTTTGTCAACATAAAACACCTTTCTTTTTAAAAATTATTTCATACTATATTTTATTATATGTGTGTGATTGTTTTTGCTGCATGAATTCACCTGTGTCATACTGTGGTGGTTTGAATGAGTGTCCCCCATAGGCTGTAAGTATTCAGACATTTGTCTCCAGTTGGTGGCACTGTTTTTGGAGGTCTTAGAAGGTGTGGCCATGCTAGAGGAATTACATTATTGGGAGCAGGCTTAGTGAGTTTAACAAGCCTCGTGGTCTACAGTTGCTCTCTCTGCTTCCTGTGCTCTTTGCGAGATGTGACACTCGGCTTCCTGCTCCAGATCCAGCTGCCATGCCTCCCGCCACAATGGACTCTAATTCCCTGGAACCGTCAATCGTAAGCTCAAATAAACTCTTCCTTTTATAAGTTCCTTGGTCATGGTGTTTTATCACAGCATCAGAAAAGTGACTAATACACGTACAATGTCCTCAGAGGTCAGAAGACTCCATAAAGAGTCCATAGGATCCCTTGTAATTGGAATTACAGATGGTTGTTTGCTGCCATTTGGGTGCTGGAAACTGAACCAGGGTCCTCTGCAAGAGCAGATTGTGTTTCTAACTGCTAAGCCATCTTTCCAGCTCCATATATTCTCTCTCTCTCTCTCTCTCTCTCTCTCTCTCTCTCTCGGACCTTTCACTAAACCTGAAGCTCCTAGATGTAGCTATACTGACTGGCCCACAAACCACAGGGATTCTGACATCCTTGCTTACCCAGTGCTGAGAGTACAGGTACATGAAACTGTGCCTAACTTTTTATGTGGGTCCTGGGGATTTGGACATAAGTTCTCATGCTTTCAGTATAAACCCTTAAATGTGGGCCATCTCCCTAATTGCTTGTGACATTAAACTTATAGTAGCTCAGGCCAGCTGTTGTTGTTTGAAGGATAAATGTCCCCAGAAGCTCACTTAGTTCAACCCTTGGTTCCTAGTAGGTGGCACAGTTTAGGGAGTTTATGGAAACTTTGGGAGGTGATGCCTTGCTAGAGAAACTATGTCAGTGAGGGTGGGCTTTGACGTTTTATACCCTGGCTCCATTTCGTTCTTCTTCCCTTGGTTTCCCGTGCATTGATGAGAATGTTGTCATCCCACTTCTAAGTCCTCCGGCCATTCCATGCCTTCCTTTCCATGATAGATTTTCTGCGTCTCAAATGCTAAGCCAAAATAATCTCCTATGTAAGGTCTTTTTGGTCATGGTATTTTCTCTTTGTAACAGAAAAATAGTAAACCAACAAATTCTCCTCTTGGATGGTCTGTTTCTTAGGCCGATTCATAAAGTATATCAAATTATCTTCACTCTTACTTTTTCCTTTTGGCCAAGGGGATGTAGGTAGAGCTGAAACAGCACCTGGTCTTAGGTAAAACAAGTAAAATACCTAGGGCATAAAATATAAGGAAACACCTGCTCTCAGGACTGGACAAGTTTAATGTTGGAATCAAAAAATAAGTCTCATCTTCAGTTTTATGTTCTTGGTGCCCTACTAACATTTCCTACCTAGTCCATGACATCAATTCATGTATTGTCCATTTCATATTGTCAAAAACATCTTAGAACATATTTGTAAATATCGTTTTGAATGTCTCTTCCTGATCACAGTCCCTGGTTACAAGTCTTAGTTAAATTTGGTTATTTATTCATTGTATAGAATGTTACAATTTCACATAACATATCTTGCCCTAGGACAGAATCTAGATAATAAACAAAATAAGAACAGTTACAATTTATTGATTGCATACTGAACAGTAGATCTGTAATTAGCAACTTTGCATACATATATCATTTCTAATCAGCACATCACTTTCCAACATAAAGGAATTGGTACCCAGAGAAGTTTAGTTCAGTTCAGCAAATCCCATATTACTTTAATCCTGGAAGAAGTGGTTCTGTTTACTGTAGCAAGCAGGAAGTGAACAAAATTGTCCTTGGTGATTTGTGCCATCAGTTACACTGTTCCAAAAAAAAAAGGCGTGCTGATTAAAAGAAACTATCTCAGCTCATGGTCTTGAGAATATTATCTGAACTATTGCAAAGTGCATCTGCTTAAAGAACGGTGATCTGTGGGTTTCCTGTATATGGATTTGATTACATTGAGGAATGATCCCTCCAACCCAATTTCCTCAAGGATTTTAAACATGAAGGGATGCTGGATTTTGTCAAAGGCTTTCTCCACATCAATTGAGATGATGGTGTTGTTTTTGTCTTTCAGTCCATTTATATGTTTGATGATATTTATTGATTTTCGTATGTTGAACCATCCCTGCATCTCTGGTATGAATCCAACTTGGTCATGATGGATGATATTCTTGATGTGGTTCTGTATGTAATTTTCCAGTATCCTGTTTAGAATTTTGGCATCTGTGTTCATTAGGGAGATGGGTCTATAGTTTTCCTTTTTGGTTGTATCTTTACCTGGTTTTGGTAATAGTGTGATGCTGGCTTCATAGAAGGNTATGTTGAACCATCCCTGCATCTCTGGTATGAATCCAACTTGGTCATGATGGATGATCTTCTTTATGTGGGTCTCTATGTGATTTGCCAATATCCTGTTTAGAAAATTGGCATCTGTGTTCATTAGGGAGATGGGTCTATAGTTCTCATTTTTGATTGTATCTCTACCTGGTTTGGGTAATAGTGTGATGCTGGCTTCGTAGAAGGAATCTGGGAGAAGTCCCTCTGTTTGTATCCTTCTAAACAACTTGAGTAGTAATCATTGTAAGTCTTTTTGAAATAGTTTATAGAATTCTGCCATGAAACCATCTGGGCCTGGGCATTTTTTGGTCTTAAAACTAACTACAGGAAAAGATTTGTATGTTCCAACAGGTCAAAATGTCACCAACTTAACAGCTGAGAAAGAAAAGATACAGCTTTACATTGTGTAGGATGTACCAGCAAGTGCCAGCAGAAAGGTTGGCCCATCTGAACATTGAAAGGAAGAAAAAGCCTCAGACTGCTACAGGCATCAAACATCTCTGTGTATCCTACTTGTAACAGCTATTTATGATGAGTCCTAACAAAACTTACCTTCTAGGTGCCACAAAGGTTTTAATACGAGAGACTTTCTTACCTACCCTCCATAGAATAAGGAGAAATATGATGAGGTTTAGGTCGTTCTCTTACTGTAAATTGGAGCCAACTGCTATAGAGGTAATCTCTTATAAAACTGGTAAAACTTCCTTCTTTAATTGACTAATAGACATAGGAACTGTGAAAAGGATTATTCTCTCTTCAGAAACAAATATGATACTAAAGTCTCCTTAAATGCACTTAAGCAGAATATATTAATACGGGAGAGCTCTGATATCAGCAATGGATTATTCTACCAAGGAGATGTTGGCCAGGGGATCCAAGCCCCCCCCCCAAAAAAAGATAAAGGCTTCTTGTCTGTAAACTGGGACAACTGCAAGAAGAGAGGCAATAAGGCCCTGCTGTCAATGACCAGATGTAAGGATGGGAAAGATGTATCGAGACCACACTTGCAAGTGTACAGTTGGTCTCTGGAATACCAGATAGTGTTATCAAAGGCGACTAAACCAATAAAGCAAATATAGGTCTCCTTGAGTCAAGCAAGTCTCCTCCATCAGCATCAGCTATATCTCACCTGCCTGGAAATACTGTGCGGCAGTGGCAGCCATATGCCTGTATGTCCCAAATCTAACTGTCTATTAGCTCCCTCCTTGGAGGAATAACCCACGGCTGATGCCACAAATTTACATCCTCTAGTGGTTAGGAGATGTTATAAGCCACAGTAAGACCCTTTCATATTTTACAGAAAAAAAAGTAATTCATGGATTAACATACCATCCAAACATATGTGTCTATACCAAAGTAACCTACCATAACAATTAGTACTGTTTAAATACCTATATATCTAATTGCTTGTGCTTCATTATTAAGGTTTTTCTTGGACAAACTGTCATCTCATAAAAGGAAACGGCCATAATTGACCAGAGTCCAAAACAACAGCTCCAGAGTAAGGAGACTGTTTTGCTTCTCGTCCACCTGTGCCCCTTTTCTAAGGCTAGGGAACAATCTGTAGCAGAGGGGGCATGGTAGAATATAAGGGCTGCTAATGGGGTGAATGGGGAAACTACAGCAGTATAGTCTGGACACTTATTTGATCAACTTGATTGAACACACAAGCCCCCCCAGCTGGATGGTGGGACCCTTAGTCTGTGTGAGTTTGGGCACAACTGCTTGCAAATTGGATTTGCATGAAGGGTGATTATACTCATAAGTTGTTACTTATTGTTAAAAAATGAAAAGAAATAAAGAAGTAATAAAAAAAGAATGGCGATCTGAAGTTTTTAAAAAAGAAAGAAATGTCAACCAAGAAAGTGATCGAGATGTACAAGCTCAATAACAGAATGAAAAAGAAAACGCACAACATGGAATACTGAATCAGCATGTCCCCTCTAAAAATTACCAATCACTTAGTAACAATCTTCAATGAGACGGACTTAAAAGAACTTCTGGAAAAAATTCAAAGCATGATTATAAACATGTTCAAACACCACAAAGGATGACATGAATGTACTACAGGAGCTAGAAACAAAGAGTTGAATAAAATAAAAAAGTGAATTCAAGATATGAAATTAGTACACATTGAAAAGAGAGAATTGCTTAAGAAAACCCAAACTGCTTTTGTGCGGGACCCGGGCGCTGGGCCAGAGGGTCCGGAGAGTCGGGACAGGGCCAGAGCGGCAGCAACTTTGGGCAGGCTGCCGGGGAACGGGCTAGATCAGGCATATCACCCCCCCCCCGCCATCGGTGAGAATCCAAGTGGACTTTTTTTTTTTGGAGAACCATCAGAACAAGAAGAGAAGAGTGCTTTGGCTTCCAATATTCAATATAGCAACAAAATTGAAGAGTAGACAAGTCCATACTCCATAACAAGGAGGAGAAGGGGGGGAACAACGAACAAAAAAAAGGCAATCTGGAAAGGAGGAAAGCAAAACTATCCGCTATTTGTGATCTTAAACCACAAAAGGGAAGCCCACAATGCCACGACATGAGACAGGGACAACCATGGGAAAAGGGCACAGGAAACCTGCACCCGAAGCTCTACCAAACCTTAGGAGATAGCTAATGGGAACCACTTGGAGGAGACGCAAGGAACAGATCTTAAGGAATAAATTGCAGACCTATTGCAGAGAAATTAAAAGAACAAAAAGAATTCAGAGAACTAAAGAGAGAGAATGAAAAAACGTCAAAAAAGGACCTTAGAGGGATACAATGACAGAACATCAGAAAAATAAAATAAAACAGATTGACAAACTCCGGACAGAACTAGAGGGAGAAAAAAAAATTAAAGAATATAGAGAACTAAAAGAGAAAATGAAAAAAAACTTCAAAAAGGGACCTAGAGGGATACAATGACAAACTCAGAAAGAACTAAAGGAACATACCAACAAACCTCCAGAAAAGAACTAGAGGGAGAAAAAAACCAAACTCCAAAAGAAGTAGAAACACATAAAAAAGGAAGCCAACCAACGAAGTAAGAGCACCAAGAGATTGAGAAGCACCAAGAAGAGATATTGAGGAGCTCAAAAAGGAAATGGAAGTACTAAAGAAAACACAGGATGAAAACGAAAAAGAATAGAACACACATTCAATCAAGAAGAAAGGAAAGACAAAGCCTCAGAAATAGAATGGAGGAAGCCAGAACAAAGAATATCAGATCTGGAAAGATAACACAGAGCAATTTAAAAGCTCAAATAAAGATACGAAAAAATGTAAAAATACACAAAGTGGGAACAAAAACCAGGAAATATGGGACACTATGAAAAAGTCAAACGTCCGTATCATAGAATAGAGGAAGGAGAAGAATCTCAAGAGAATAGTATTGATCAGATCTTCAATCGAATAATAGATGAAAACTTCCGCAAACTAAAACTAGACAACCCATATAAATACAAGAGCACATAGGACCCCAAACAGACGAAGATCAGAAAGAAACACCCCACGCCAATATCATAGTTAAAATGCTAGATTACCCAAAACAAAGACATTTATTCTGAAAGACACAAAAGAAAACAAGTCACATACAAAGGGAAAACCCATTCAGAATTACAACCGACTTCCTGCCTCAAACCATGAAAGCAAGACGAATATGGAGCAAAGCATTCACAGTATTAAGGGACTACGGATGCCAACCAAGGTTACTTTACCCAGCAAAAAAATGTTGACGTATTACTTGAAGGAGAGGGAAAGATCTTCCATGACCAACAAGGATGATGAAATACATGTCTGGAAAACCAACTCTTCATAAAATACTTGAAGCAATTCAAAGGGCAGAAGAGAGGAGAACAATTCCTCAAAATACCTAGGAAAAGAAACTAATAAACATAACCATAGGAGCAAAATCCGAGGCTAGAAGCCCAAATGGATAACAAAGTTTGAAAGAAGCAACATCCATCTTTTCAGATTATATCCTTAAATATTAATGGGCTAAACTCCCCCAATCAAAAGGCATAGACTGGGAGAAGGGATGGAGTTAGGAAACAAAACCCATCTATTGTGTTCTACAAGAAACCCATCTCAATTTCGAGGATAGGCACCCAACTTAAGGTGAAGGGATGGAAAGAAAGTATTCCAAGCAAATTGGCTACCAAAAGAAAGCGGGTGTTGTTATTCTGATATCAGACAAAATAGACTTCGAAAGCAAAAGAAATCAAAAGAGACAGAGGGCCATTACATTCTTTATTAAAGGAACAATTGACAATGAAGATCTCACAATCATAAAGATATATGCACCAAACACGGGGTGAACCAAACTTTGTAAAGACAGTTCTTCAGGATGTCAAGGCACAAATTACCCCAGCACACTAATACTAGGGTATTTCAATACCCCATTAAGTCCCCTAGACAGACAAACAGGACAAAGGATAAACAGAAACATCTGAACTAAATGACACAATACACCAAATGGACCTCACAGACATCTATCGAAGATTTCACCCAAAGCACCAAGGAATACACTTCTACTCAGCACTCATGGAACATTCTCCAAAAAAGGACTATTATACTGGGACACAGGGAAAAACTCAACAAATATAAAAAGATTGAAATAATCTCATGCATTCTATCAGACCACAGTGCTAAAAAACTCAATTTCAACACCAGAATAAACCCTACATCCTACAGGAACACAAGGAGAATAAACAACACAACCATCCTGAATAATGAGTCGGTCAAGGAAGAAATAAAGAAAGAAATAAAAACATTCCTGAACTGAATGACAAATGATAAAAACAACACAGCAAATCTATGGGACACTTTTAAAAGCAGGCTAAGAGGGGAAGTTCTATAGCTCTAAGTGCCTACATTAAAAAAACAGAAAAACACAAGTGTTATGATCTAACACTGCAAGCTAAAAATACTCGAGAAACAACAACAAAATGAACCCTAAACGGATTGCAGACAAGAAGAAAATAACAAAAATCAGGCAGAGATCAATGAAATAGAAACAAAGAAAACCATACAAAAAATCAAATGAATCCAAAAGTTGGTTCTTTTGAGAGAATAAACAAGATAGACAGACCTCTAGCCCAGTTAACCAAAAGAAAGAGGGAACAACTCAAATCAATAGAATCTGTGATGAAAGGGTAAATATCACAACAGACAATGAAAAGAATCCAGAAAATCATATGGCGACTACTTCCCAAAAACTTATATTCTACTAGGTTTGAAAAAAACCTAGAGAAAATGGACGCTATCTGAAATCCTGGGAATCACCAACCCTCAACCAAGAAGAGATCGACAGCCTAAATAGACCAATAGTACAAGAAAAAATTGAAGATGTAATATGTAGCCTCCCAAGCAAAAAATGCCCAGGCCTAGTCGGTTGCACGGCAGAATTTTATAAAATTTTTCGAAAAGACTTACAACCATAACTACTTAAATTGTTTAGAAGGAAACAAACGGAGGGACTTCTCCCGGATTCTTTCTATGAAGCCAGGCATCACAGTACTACTAAACCAGGGAAAGATTTACAACCAAAAAGGAAAACTAAGGACCCATCTCCCTAATAACCACAGATGCCAAAAATCCAAACAGGATTCTGGCAAATCTCATACAACTCACATCAAGGAAAAATCATCTCACCGATGACCAAGTTGGATTCATTTACCAGAGATGCCAGGATGGTTCAACATACGAAAATCATTAAAACATCATCAAAACAATGTAAATGGACTGAAGGACAAAAAACACACCAGCATCTCAATTGATGTGGAGAAAGGCCTCTGACAAAATCCAGCATCCCTTTCATGCTTAAAGTCCTGGAGGGAATGGCTGTGGTAGACCATTCCGCCATGATTCCAAAAAACCTATACAGGAAACCCACAGCAATATCATTCTTAAATGGGAAATGACAGAAGCATTCCCCTTAAAAGTAGGAACCGGCAAGGCTGCCCCCTGACACCACTCCTTTTTAATACAGTGCTTGAAACCCTTGCTGGGCAATAAAGGCAAAAAAGGAAAATTAAAGGAGTTCTAATTGGAAAAGAGGAAGTCAAAGCTATCCCAATTTGTTGATGATATGATTGATTGTTTACCTAGAGGGACGCCTAGAACTCCACCAGAAAAAACTCCCTAGAAACGATTAAGACTTTGTAAAGTGGCAGGATACAAAATAAATCTAGAAAAAATCAGTAGGCCTTTCTCTCCACCAACAACATGCAACTGAAGAAGGATTACAAGGAGAACATTCCACTCACCAGTAAGCCTTAAAAACAATTAAAATACCTAGGAACAAACGTACCCAAAGACACCAAGGATCTTCTACAACAAAATATTTTTTAAAACCCCTGAAAAGGAATATTGAGGAAGACACAGAAGATGGACAAACCTCCCATGCTCATGGATTGGGAAAATACAATATAGTAAAAATGGTCCATCCTACCCAAACTAGTGTACAGATTTAATTGCAATCCCAATCGAAATCCCCAAGGTTTCTTCACAGGCTTTGGAAAAACAATCATACCAATTTCATTTTGGAGAAAGAAAAAAAGGACTCTGAATAGCCAAAGCACCCTGAGTGAAAAGAGCAATACAGGTCGGAACGCTATACCAGACATCAAAAAATACTACAGGGTTTATTAGTCTTAAAGACAGCTTGGTACTGACAAAAGAAACAGACACGTTGACCAATGGAATAAAACTGAAGATCCAAACCTAAGCTCAAACAATTTAAGCCACTTCATATTTGCAAGGGGGCCAAGAAGACACCAATGGAGGAAGGACAGCGTCTTCAGCATATGGTGTTGGCAAAACTGGATCACCACTTGCTAGAAGAATGAAATTAAACCCCTATCTCTTTCGCTTGCTACAAAAGTCAACTCCAAGAAAGACAAAGACCTCAACAATGACCTCAAACTCTGGAAGTGATAGAAGGAGAAACTTGGCAGCAGACTAAAGACATAGGCGTAGGAAAAGACTTCCTAAATCAGACAGCACCTGCACAGAAAATAAGATCGCATTAATGAAAAAACGGGACCTCGTTAAACTCCAAAGTTTCTGTATACATTCAAAGAAACGCATAAAGGAAGGAAGAAAAACCGCCACTGAATAGGAGGAAACCTTCACTGCAGATACATCTGACGAAAACATTAATTCCAGAGTATACAAGCTACTCAAAAAACAAAAGGAAGAAAGAAAACAAATGAATCCACTCAAAAGATGCGAGCAAGATCTGAACAGAGACTTCACAGAGGAGGAATTAGAGGGAATGGCCGAGAAACATCCTTAAGAAGTGTTCAACATCGGCTGATAAATTAAGCAAATGCAAATTAAAACCACGTTGAGATATCACCTTACCCCAATAAGACTGGCTTAGGATCATTGAAACACGGAATGATACCAAGTGCGGAGAGGTTGTGGAGAAAGGGAACCACTCAGCCATTGCTGGTGGAATGTAAAAATTTGTTACAGCCACTATGGAAATCAGTGTGAGAACGCCCCTTGGGAGACTCAAAGTGAGCTTGCCATTGAACCCAGTCATACCACTCCTGGGATATACCCACAAGACAAAATCTTACTGCAAAGATACATGCACAGCTATGTTATTGCAGCTCTGTTCACAATAGCAAAAAGCTGGAACAGCCCAGGTGCCCCTTCAACTGACGTGTGGATAGAGAAAATATGGTATTTGTATACAATGGAGTTCTATGCAGCAGTAAAGAGGGACAACATCATGAACTTTGCAGGTAAATGGATGGAGCTAGAAGAACTTATGTTAATTGAAGTAACACAAGTCCCAGAAAAACAGAATGACAAATTGTCTTGTTCCCTCATATTTGGATGCTTCAGTCCAGTAACCCAGAAACCCAGAATATAAATATTTTAAAGAAAAAAAAAAAAAAAAAAAAAAAGAACAACAACAGAAAGGACTGCATTCAAAGAACTGGACTGAAATCGTGAATTGGGAAGGGGGGAGGGTGGGAGGAGGGGACACGGGTGTATATTCGGTTAATACATATTTAATTAATTCCAAGTCGAATAACGAAGTATCTTCGTGAGTTTCAACAAGTACCCAGTTTTTGCCTAGACACTGTCTACAGGAAACATGGTGTCTTAGGAATTAGTAAAAGTAAATATGTGTAATTAAACAACATTGGTTTAACAGGACTCTGATAAAACCGGTAATGCATCTGAGTTAAAAAAAAAAAAAAAAAAATCGCTGTTGTCCACATTGTTTTTACTTAAAAATGTTGTAGAGCAATAACTTTGGATTGGCACACACAAATGTTTCCATAATTTCCTTTTGTACAGTATCACCTTGTTAGCATTTCTCTTTTAAGATGATTTAAAATAAAAGATTAAGTTTGCTTCCCAGTTAATCATATATAGTCACCCAAAACAACAAGAGTGAATTTGTTGAAATCTGTGCCTTGATTCCACCCTATAGTTACATGTAATACAACTGTCTTCTGGAGATTCATGGGTTAAAAAAAAGGGGAAGGGGATACAGATAGACATGAAATCTTTTCATCAAAAACCTTGCAATTCAAATCCTAAAAAAACTAAACTATGGCGAAAAGATTTGGCAGTCCCAACAAGACAAGAATGTCACTAACTTAATGCCTGAGAAAGAAAAAGATACAGCTTTGCATTGAGGTAGGATGTACCAGAAAGTATCAACTGAAAGGTTGACCTATCTGAACATGAAAGGAAGAAAAGCCTCAAGATTGCTAATAAACACCGAACCCCTCTGTGCCTACATGTAACAAGTATTTATAATGCGTCCTAACAAAACTTACCTTATAGGGTGTTGCAAAGGTTTTGATATGAGAGCTTTCTTGCCTCCCCCCCATAGAAAAAGGAGAAATATGATGATGAGGTCGCCTGCTCCAACTGTAAATTGGAGGATCGAAACTATTATTAAGGTAATCTCTTATAAAACCTGGTTAAACTGCCTTCTTTAATTGACTAATAGCATAGGAACCTGGGGTGAAAAGGATTATTCTCTGTTCAGAACCAAATATAATACTAAAGTCTTAAGCTATCCACTTAAGCAAAATATATTAATTACAGGAGGTCTGAATCAGCAATGGATTATTTCTACCAGGGAGATGTTGGCCAGGCGGATCCAAGGCTCCCCCAAAAGGTAAAGAGTCCTTGCCTCTAAACTGGATATCTGCAAGAAGAAGGCCATAAAGCCCTGCTGCCGAAGACCTGACGTTAACATGGAAAGATGTATTGAGACCACACATGCAAAGTGTACAGATGGCCTCTGAATACCAGATATGGAGTGTACCAAAGGCCACTCAACCAATAAACAAATACAGGTCTCCCTGAGTCAAGCAAATACCGTCAGCACCAGCTACACCCACCTGCCTGGACCTAGGCTGTGCGAGTTTAACGCGGCAGACACATACTGCACGCTTGCTATCCGCCCATAAACACTAAGCGTGAGCCGTCTATCCTCACTTGATGAAGCTAATGAAACTAACTAGGCTGATGCCACAAGCTAGCACCCTCTAGCAGGTATAGCGATCGCATCGTATACAGCGCACTCAAGACCCTGTCCTATATTAACACAGGAGATAAGAATACGATTATGAGAGTTACATCTAGGATATGACACTATCATCAAAACACCTGTGTCTATACCAAAAGTAACCCACCATAACAATAAGTACTGTTTAAAAACCTATACATATTCTAAACTTGCTTGTGCTTCATTATAGATCGAATAAGGTTATTTTGGGGGTACAAACTGTCAGCCCTAAAGGAAACAACCCAGAATGACCAGAGTTCTCAAGAATCAACAGCTCAGAGAGAGTGGACTGTTTGCTTCTCATCCACCTGTGCCCCTTTGCCTAAGCCTAGGGAACAATCTGCGGCAAGGGGTGGCCTACCGCGGTAATGGAATGTAAGGGCTGCGATGTGGGTGAATGGTGAAAACTACAGTGATGTAGTCTGACACTCATTTGATCAACATGATTGAACATTAAACAACCCCTCACCCCTGCGATGTGGGGCTGTGGAGGTCTTGGCCACAACACCTACAAAGTGGTTTTCATATGAAGGATCTGCTTGTACTCCATGGATCATCACATTAATAGCCTAAAAAATGAAAAAAAAAACTGAGAAAAAAGATGCAGGAACATTATGGGCAAAAAATGCATGATCTGGGATGGGGTTGGCATAGGGGGGAAGGAAAGGAAATNCATTGTGTAGGATGTTTCAGGAAGTGCCAGCAGAAAAAGGTTGGCCCTTCTGAACATTGAAAGGAGAAAAAGCCTCAGACTGCTACAGAGTCAGAACATCTCTGTGTATCCTACTTGTAACAGCTATTTATGATGAGTCCTAACAAAACTTACCTTTAGGTGTCGCAAAAATGTTTTATACGAGAGACTTCTAATTCCTTCCACCTTCCATAGAAAAGGAGAAATATGATGAGGTTTAGGTCGTTCTCTTACTGTAAATTGTAGCCAACTTCTATAAGGTATCTTCTTATAAATTGGTAAACTTCCTTCTTTAATTGACTATAGATCAGGAACTGGTAAAAAGAATTATTCTTATCTCAAAACAAATATATACGAAAAGTTCTCCGGTAAATGCACTTGAGCAAGAATGATATTAATGACGGAGGAGTTCTGATATCAGCAATTGTGTTGTTCTACCAGGGAGATGTTGGGCCAGGGGATCCAAAGCCCCCCCCCAAAAAAAATAAAGGCTTCTTGTCTGCTAAACTGGGAAACTGCAAGAAGAAGGGCAAGAGGCCCTGCTGTCTATGACCAGATGTAAGATGGAGATGTATCGCGACCCACACTTGCAATGTACAGTTGGATCATCTGGAGACCAGATAGTGTTATCAAAGGCGACTAAACCAATAAAGCAAATATAGGTCTCCTTGAGGTAAGCCAGTCCCTCCACCGTCAGCTCCAGCTATATCTCACCTGCCTAGAAATACGTGCGGGGCAATGGCAGCCATAGTCCTGTATGCCCAAATTAACTGTCTCATTAGCTCTCTCCTGGAGGAAATAACCCACGGCTTGATGCACACAAATTACATCCTCTATGGTTAGTGAGATGTATAAAGCCACAGTAAGAACCTTTCAATATTTTAACAGGAAAAAAAAAGTAATCTGGATTTAACATACCATCCCACATATGGTCTATACCAAAGTAACCTTACCATAACAAATTATGTACTGTTTAAAACCTATATATCTAATTGCTTGTGCTTCACTTACTGAAGGTTTTTCTTGAGACAAACTGTCATCTCATAAAAGGAAACGGCCATAATTGACCAGAGTCCAAACAACAGCTCCAGAGTAGGAAGACTGTTTTTGCTTCTCGTCACCTGTGCGCCCCTTTCTAAGGCTAGGGAACAATCTGTAGCAGAGGGGGCATGGTAGAATATAAGGGTGCTAATTGGGGTGAATGGGGAAACATACAGCAGTATAGTCTGGACACTATTTGATCAACTTGATTGAACACACAAGCCCCCCCAGCTGGATGGGTGGGACCCTTAGTCTGTGTGAGGTTGGGCACAACTGCTTGCAAATTGGATTTTGCATGAAGGGTGATATATTACTCATAAGTTGTTACTTATTGTTAAAAATGAAAAGAAATAAAGAAGTAATAAAAAAAGAAAAAAAAAAAAAGTTTTTAAAAAAAAGAAAGAAATGTCAACCAAGAAAGTGATCGAGGATGTACAAGCTCAATAACAGAATGAAAAAGAAAACGCACAACATGGAATACTGAATCAGCATGTCCCCTCTAAAAATTACCAATCACTTAGTAACAATCTTCAATGAGACGGACTTAAAAGAACTTCTGGAAAAAAATTCAAAGCATGATTATTAAAACATGTTCAAAACACCACAAAGGAATGACATGAAAATGTACACAGGAAGCTAGAAACAAAAGTTGAATAAAATAAAAAAAAGTGAATTCAAATATGAAATTAGTACACATTGAAAAGAGAGAATTGCTTAAGAAAACCCAAACTGCTTTTGTGCGGGACCCGGGCGCTGGGCCAGAGGGTCGCGAGGAGGTCGGGACAGGGCCAGAGCGGCAGCAACTTTGGGCAGGCTGCCGAGGGGAACGGGCTATTTGATCAAGCTATAAATCAACCCCCCCCCCCAGCCATCGGTGAGAAATCCAAAGTTGGACTTTTTTTTTTTTTGGAGAACCATCAGAACAAGAACAGAAGATGCTTTGGCTCCAATATTCAATATAGCAACAAAATTGAAAAGTAGACAATCCATACTCCATAAACAAGAGGAAGGAAAGGCGAGCACAACAACCAAAAAAGGCATCTGAAGGAGGAAAGCAAAACTATCCGCTATTTGTGATCTAAACCACAAAAGGAAGCCCACATGCCAGGGACATGATGAAGGACAACATGGGAAAGCCAGGAAAATCCTGCACCAAGCTCTACCAAACCTGTAGGAGACAGCTACAATGGAACCCCATGGAGGAGACCAAGGAACAATCTTAGAGGAATAATTGCAGGAACCTTGCAGAGAAATTAAAGAACATAAAGAGGAATTCAGAGAACTAAAGAGAGAAGAAAAAAACTCAAAAAGGACCTAGAGGATACAATGACAAACATCGGAAGAATTAAAGGAACAGATTGACAAACTCCGACAGAACTAGAGGGAGAAAAAAAATAAAGAATATAGAGAACTAAAGAGAGAGAATGAAAAACTCAAAAAGGACCTAGAGGATACAATGACAAACTTCAGAAAGAACTAAAGGAACATAACAAACTCCAGAAAAAAAAAAAAAAAAACTAGAGGGAGAAAAAACAAACTCCAAAAAGGAAATAGAAACACTAAAAGGAACCAACCAACACATTAAGGACACCAAGAGATTGAGAGCACCAATAAGAGATTGAGGAGCTCAAAAAGGAAATGGAACGTACTAAAAAAACACAATGAAACGAAAAAGGAATTAGAACACACATTCAATCAAGAAGAAAGAAGGACAAAGCCTCAGAAGTAGAATGGAGAAGCAGAACAAAGAATATCAGATCTGAAGATAACACAGAGCAATTAAAAGCTCAAATAAAGATTACGAAAAATGTAAAAATACACAAAAGTGGAACAACCAGGAAATATGGGACACTATGAAAAGGTCAAACGTCGTATCATAGGAATAGGAAGGAGAAGAATCTCAAGAGAATAGTATTGATCAGATCTTCAACAGAATAATAGATGAAAACTTCGCCAAACTAAAACTAGACAAACCCATACAAATACAAGAAGCACATAGACCCCAAACAGAACAAGATCAGAAAAAGAAAACACCCCACGCCATATCATAGTTAAATGCTAGATTCCCAAAACAAAAGACATTATTCTGAGGGCAACAAAAGAAAAAACAAGTCACATACAAAGGGAACCCATAGAATTACATACTACTTCTTGCCCAAAACCATGAATAAGCAAGAAACATGGAGAAAGCATTCCCACTGTTAAAGGACTACGGATGCCAACCCAGAATACTTTACCCAGCAAAAATGTTGACTATACTTGAAGGAGGAGGGAAAGATCTTCCATGACAAACAAGATGATGAATACATGTCTGGAAAACCAACTCTTCATAAAATACTTGAAGCAATTCAAAGGGCAGAAGAGAGGAGCAACAATCCTCAAATACCTAGGAAAAAGAAACTATAAAACATAACCATAGGAGCAAAATCTCGAGGTAGAAGCCCAAATGGATAATTAAAGTGAAAGGAAGCAACATCCATCTTTCAATTAATCCTTAAAATATAATGGGCTAAACTCCCCCAATCAAAAAGGCATAGACTGGAGAAAGATTAGGAAACAAAACCCATCTATATCTGTTTACAAGAAACCCATCCAATTTCAAGGATAGGCACCAACTTAAGGTGAAGGGATGGAAAAAAGTATTCCAAGCAAAATGGTACCAAAAAGAAAGCGGGATTGTATTTAATATCAAGACAAAATAGACTCTCAAAGCAAAAGAAATCAAAAGAGACAGAGGGCCATTACATCTTTATTAAAGGAACAATTGACAAGAAGAAACTCACAATCATATAAATATATATTAGCACCAAACACTGGGTGAACCAAAATTTATAAAGACAATTCTTCAGGATGTAGGCACAAATTAATCCCACACACTAATATAGAGGTATTTCAATACCCCATTAAGTCCCCTAGACAAGAGTCAACAGGACAAAGGATAAACAGACAGACATCTGAACTAAATGACACAATACACCAAAATGACCTCACAGAACATCTACGAATATTGTCACCCAAACACCAGAGAATAACTTTCTACTCAGCACCTCATGGAACATTCTCCAAAATAGACTATATACTGGACACAGGTTAAAAACTCAACAAATATAAAAAAAGATTGAAATAAATCTCATGCATTCTATCAGCCACAGTGCAATAAAAACTCAATATCAACACCAAAATAAAACCTACAACCTACAGGAACAAATGGAGAATTAAACAACACCATCCTAATGAGATGGGTCAAGAAAATAAAGAAAGAAAATAAAACATTCCTGGAACTGAATGACAATGATAAACAACACAGCAAAATCTATGGGACACTTTAAAAGCAGTCCTAAGAGGGAAGTTTATATAGCTCTAAGATCCTACATTAAAAAAAACAGAAAGAAACAAAGGTTAATGATCTAACACTACAGCTAAAAAAATCTGAGAAACAACAACAAATGAAACCCTAAACGAGCAGACAAGAAGAAATAACAAAAATCAGAGAGAGATCAATGAAATAGAAACAAAGAAAACCATACAAAAAAATCAATGAATCCAAAAGTTGGTTCTTTGAGAGGAATAAACAAGATAGAAGACCTCTAGCCCAGTTAACCAAAAGAAAGAGGGAAACAACTCAAATCAATAGAATCTGTGACACGAAAAGGGGAAATATCACAACAGGACAATGAAAAGATCCAGGACAATATATTGGACTACTTCAAAAACTTATATTCTACTAAATTGAAAAACTAAGAGAAATGACGACTATTCTGAAATCCTGGGAATCACCAAACCTCAACCAAGAAGAGATGGACAGCCTAAATAGACCAAATAGTACAGGGAAGAAATTGAAGATGTAATAAGTAGCCTCCCAACCAAAAAATGCCCAGGCCTAGTCGGTTGCACGGCAGAATTTTATAAAATATTTCGAAAAGAATTTACAACCTTACTACTTAAATTGTTTAGAAGGATTACAAACGGAGGGAATTCTCCCGGATTCTTTCTATGAAGCCAGCATCACATACTACTAAAACTCAGGGAAAAAGTACAACCAAAAAAGGAGAACTCTAGACCCATTCCCTAATGAACACAGATGCCAAAATCCTAAACAGGATTCTGGCCAACCATACAGACTCACACATAAGAAAAATCATCCACCATGACAAGTTGGAATTCATACAGAGATGCAGGGATGGTTCAACATACGAAAATCAATAAACATCACAAACATGTAAATGGACTGAAGACAAAAAAACACACCATCATCTCAAATGATGCTGCGAGAAAGCCTTTGACAAAAATCCAGCATCCCTTCATGTTTAAATCCGGGAGGAATTGGTCGGAGGGACCATTCCGCATGTAATCAAAACCATATACAGGAAACCCCACAGCCAATATCATCTTAAATGGGGAAATGACAGGAAGCATTCCCTTAAAAGTAAGGAACCGGCAAGGCTGCCCCCTGACACCCACTCCTTTTCCAATACAGTGCTTGAAAACCCTTGTAGGGCAATAAGGCAAGAAAAGGAAATTAAAGGTAGTTCTATTGGGAAAAGAGGAAGTCAAGCTATCCCTTTTTTGCTGATGACATGATTGTTTACTAAGGGACGCTACTAAAAACTCCACCAGAAACTCCTAGAAACGATTAAGAGCTTGGTAAAGTGGCAGGATACAAAAATAAATCTAGAAAAATCAGTAGCCTTTCTCTACACCAACAAACATGCAACTGAAAGAAGATTACAAGGAGACATTCCCACTCACAGTAACCTCAAAAAAAAATAAAATACCTAGGAACAAAACGTAACCAAAGACACCAAGGATCTCTACAACAAAAATTTTTAACCCCTGAAAAAGGAAATTGAGAAAACAATCAGAAGATGGACAAAACCTCCCATGCCATGGATTTGTGGAAAATAAAATAGTAAAAAAATGTCCATCCTACCCAAACTGTTGTACAGATTTAATGCAATCCCAACTCAAAATCCCCAAGTGGTTTCTTCACAGGCTTGGAAAAAACAAAAATCATCAATTTCATTTGGAGAAACAAAAAGACTCTGAATAGCCAAAGCAACCCTGAGTGAAAATGAGCAATACAGGGGGATCAGTAATTGTATACCAGACATCAAACTATAACAGGGGTTATAGTCATAAAAACAGCCTGGTACGGCACCAAAAACAGACCAGTTGACCAATTGAATAAAACTGAAGATCCAAACCTTAGCACATAACAATTTAGCCAGCTCATTATTTGACAAAGGGGCCAGGAAGACACAATGGAAGGAAAGACAGTATCTTCAGCAAGTGTGTTGCAAAACTGGATCCCACCATTTTAGAAGAAGAAATTAAAACCCCTACTCTCACTTGTACAAAAGTCAACTCCAGACTGGACAAAGACCTCAACATGAAAACCTCAAACTCTGGAAGTGATAGAAGAGAAACTTGGCAGCAGACTACAAGACATAGGCGTAGGAAAGACTTCCTAAATCAGACAGCACTGCAAAGAAATAAGATCGATAATTGAAAAACGGGACCTCATTAAACTCCAAAGTTTCTGTACATCAAAAGAAACCATAAAGGAAGTGAAGAGAAAACCCACAGAGTAGAAGGAAACCTTCACTGCAGATACACTTGACAAACATTAATTTTCCAGTGTATACAAGCATACTCAAAAAACAAAGAAGAAAGAAAACAAATGAATCACTCAAAAAGATGGAGCAAAAGCATCTGAAACAGAGACTTCACAGTAGGAGGAATTTAGAGATGGGCTGAGAAACATCTTAAGAAAGTGTTCAACATCGCTGATTATTAAGGAAAGTGCAAATTTAAAACCACTTTGAAATATCACCTCTTACCCCAAAAGACTGGGGCTAGGATCAGGAACACGAATGATACCAAGGGCTGGAAGGTTGTGGGAAAGGGGGAACACTCATTCCATTTGCTGGTGGGAATGTAAAATTTGTACAGCCACTATTTGAAATTCAGTGTGAAACCCCTTGAGAGACTCAAAAATTTACCTTCCATTTGACCCAGTCATACCACTCCTGGGTATATACCCACAAGTACACAATCTTACTGCAAAGATACATGCACAGCTAGTTTTATTGCAGCTCTGTTTCACAATAGCAAAAAAGCTGAACCAGCCCAGTGCCCCTCAACTGACGTGTGGATAGAGAAAAGTATGTACATGTTATAACAATGAGTCTATGCAGCAGAAAGAGGGACAACATCATGAACTTTGCCAGGTAAATGGATGAGACTAGAAGACATTATGTTAAGTGAAGTAACACAGTCCCAGAAAAACAAATGACAAATTGTGTCCCTCATATTTGGATGCTAGTACCAATAAACCCAGATATTAATATTCTCGTGGAGAGGGATGCATAGTAAAAGAACAACAACAGGAAAGACTGCATCAGAAAATGGACTGAAAATGGGTGAATTGGGAAGGGGGGAGGGGTGGAGAGAGACACGGCGTGTATATCGATTAATGCATATATAATTAATGTGAGTTAAACTAGTACCCAGTTTTGCCAAGACACTGTCGCAGGATACATGGTGTCTTAGGAATTAGTAAAAAGTAAATTTGTGATATTAAACAACATTGGTTTACAGACTCTATAAAAAACCGGGTAATGCATCTGAGTTAAATGAATATAAATCGCTGTTGTCCACATTTGGTTTACATAAAATGGAGAGCAATAACTTTGGGATTGCACACACAAATGTCTTTCCATAATTTCTCTGTTGTACAGTATCACCTTGTAGCATTTCTCTTTAATAGATTTAAAAGTTAAAAAATTAAGTTTGCATTCCCAAGTTAATCATATATAGTCACCCAAAAACAACATGAGTGTGAATTTAATAAATCTGAGCCTTGATTCCAACCTTATAGTTACATTGTAATACAACTGTCTTCTGGAGATTCATGGGGTTAAAAAAAAGGGGGGATACAGATAGGACATGAAATCTTTTTTGTCAAAAAACTTGGCAATTCAAATCCTAAAACTAACTATGGGAAAGATTTGTGTTGTCCAACAACAAAAAATGTTCACTCAACTTTAATGCTGAGAAGAAAAGATACAGTTTGCTGAGTAGGAGCTGTACCAGAATAGTACCAAGAAGTTTGACCTATTGAAATTGAAGGGAACTGAAAAGCCACACAGATTGCTATAAACAACCGTTAAACCCTCTGTGGTTCCTGACTTGTAACAAGTATTTATAATGCGTTCCTATAATAAACTTACCTTATAAGGTGTTTCGCAAGGTTGAATATGAGAGACTTTCTCTGCCTCACCCCCCATAGAAAAAGGGAGAAATATGAGATCGATTGAGGTCGGCTCCAACTGTAAATTGGAGACAACTATTATTAACGGTAATCTCTTATAAAACCGGTAAAACTATGCCTTCTAAATTGACTAATAGGCATAAGAAACTGTGAAAAGGATTATTCTCTGTTCAGTAACCATAAGTATATACTAAAGTCTCCTTAGCTCTCACTTAAGCAAAATATATTAATACAGGAGATCTGACATCAGCAATGGATTATTCTACCAGGGACGATGTTGGCCAGGGATCCAAGGCCCCCCCAAAAGTAAAGGATTCTGCCTCTAAAGCGGATATCTGCAAGAAGGGAGGCGATAAAGCCCTGCTGCCGAAGACCTGACCGGTAACATGGGAAAGATGTATTGGAGACCACACATGCAGATGTACAATATGCCTCTGGAATACAGAGAGAGTGTTACCAAAGGCCACTCAACCAATAAAGCCAATACAGGTCTCCCTGAGTCAAGCAAGCCTCCATCGTCAGCACCAGCTACACACCCACCTCCTGGAAATACTGTGCGCATTGGCAGCCATATGCCTGTATATCCAAACCTAATTGGCTATTGGCTCTCTCCTTGGAGGGAATAACCCATGGCTGATGCCACAAAGCTTACACCTCTACAGTTAGGAAGATGTTATATAGCCACAGTAAGACCCTGTTCATATTAAACAGGAAAAAATATAATTCTATGGATTGACATATCATCCCAAACATGTGTCTATACCAAGTAACCAACTATAAAACTATCAGTACTCTATTAAATACCTATATATCTAACTGCTTGTGCTTCATTAGTAGGATCGAAAGGTTAATTTTTGGACAAAGCTGTCAGCCCATGAAAGGAACAACCGAATTGACCAGAGTCCAAGACAACAGTCTCCAGAGAGAGTGGACTGTTTTGCTTCTCACTCTCATCCACCTGTGCCCCTTTTCTAAGCCTAGGGAACAACCTGCGGAAGAGGGGGCGTGGTAGAATGTAAGGGCTGCGATTGGGGTGAATGGTGAAACTACAGCAATGTAGTCTGGACACTCATTTGATCAACATGATTGAACATACAACCCCTCACCCCCTGCTGGATGGTGGGGCTGTGGAGGTTTGGGCACAACAGCCTACAAATTGGTTTCATATGAAGGATGCTTGTACTCATGGATCATCACTTATAGCTAAAAAATGAAAAAAAAACTGAGAAAAAGATGCAGGACAATTATGGCAAAATGCATGATCTGGGATGGGGTGTGGATAGGGGGGAAGGGAAAGGGAAATATGCCTGATCTGAATTGGAAAATGATGTATGAAATGCACAAAGCACCAATAAAAAAAAGTCACACTGGTATGCACATGTACATATAATATTTTTCAATGCATAAGAAATATTTGTTTGTACTCCATTCTAAAAACCCCAGAAATATGGAAAAATTAAAAAAAATTAACTGATAAAAAAAAGAAAACCCAAACTGAAATAGTAGCATAAATAAAAGACTCAGTAAGTCAAATAAAATGTTCAGTGCATCTGGGTATGATACACACCTTTAATCTCAGCACTTGGGAGGGAGAGACAGGAAGAACTTGTGAGTTAGAAGCATCACTGGTTTACATATTAATTTCCATGCCAACAAGTTATACGTAGTGAGACCATCCTCAAAAAAACAAACAAAATCTTTCACTGGAAAGGCTCATAATCAAAAAGAATAAAAAAAATCAGAGTATCAGAGTTTGAAGAAAATGTAGAGACACTTGATAATTCAGCAAACGTCAATCATAAATTTAATCAGTATATAAGCATAATCCGGGAGAGCTTTGGGACAATTTAAAAGACCAAATTTATGAATTATGGGCAAAGGCTAGGGAAAGGATAATTCTAGATGCATAGAAAATATGTTTAAGGAAGTAGTAGAAGAAAATTTCCCAAATATAGGGGAAAAGATATTCATCAAAGTACAGGAGGCATATAGAACAACAAATACACAGGATGAGAAAAGTATCTCTCCACAACATATTATAGTTAAAAAACAAAAACATATACAGGGGCTGTAGAGTTGGCTCAGCTATTAAGAGCTCCGACTGCTCTTGCAGAGGACCCGGATTTGATTCTCAGCACCCATATGGCAGCTAAGAACCATCTTTAACTCCAGTTCCAGGGGAATCTGATGCCCTCTTCTGACATCCACGGCATTGCAGGAGATGGATGAAAAAACATACATGCAGACAGTACACTCATACACATAAAAATAATAAATAAATAAATAAAATAAAATAAACATATACAAAGAAAGGGTGTTGGATACTGTAAGAGAGAACACAAAATCATTTACAAACATAGGACAATGAGATTAACAGCTGAACATGTAATAAAATATTTTCTGTCTAAAATACTTATAAAGATACATTACAAGTTCTAAAAGACTACAGTTGCTAACACAAAATGTTATACCCAGCAAAATTATCTACAAATATTGAAGGATAAATAAAAGTTTTCCATGATGAAAAGAGAACGAAAGAATTTGTGGCCAATAAGCCAGCTCCACAGAGGATATTTTAGACTGATTATAAAGATAATCATATATCCATACACAAGGCATGGTGACATGTGACTTTAGTCCCAGAACTTGGGAGAAAGAAGCAGGTGGATCTCTGTGACATCAGGGCTAGCATGGTCTACATTGTTACTTCCAGGTCAGCTGGCGCTACAGGGAGACCCTGTCTCAACATCAATGTAGTTAACCAAAGAGGGCTATCAACAAATTTATATAAACTATTGTATATTTTTGCTAATAACTCTAAATATTAACGGCATCAGTTCCTCAATGAGAAGACAAAGGGTAGCAGATTGAATCAGAAAACAATATTCATCTTTTTGCAGACTCAAGGAAACACATATCAATACATTAGGTTTAAAAAGGTAGAAAAAGCTATTGAAAGGGAATAGAATTAGGAAATTATTTTGAAATTTCATCCTATGCTCTTCAATATAACTATGATCCACAAAAAAATGATGACAAATGCTGGCAAGGATATAAGGAAAAATAAAAATATATTTACTGCTGGTGGGAATGCAAACTGCAGCAAACCTCTATGGAAATCAATGTAGAGTCTCCCCAAAAGGCTAGAAATATATCTCCCAGATGATTCAGCTATACCACTCTTAGTCATATATCCAGAAGACTCTATATCATTGCTCATTCATGTTCATTGCTGCGTTATCAAAAATAGCCAGGACAGCTGGGTGTTGTGGTGCACACCTTTAATCCCAGCACGTTGGAGGCAGAGACATGCAGATTTCCAGGCCAGTCTGGTCTACATAGCAAGTTCCATGCCACCTTGGGCTGCATAGAGACCCTGTCTCAAAAAGAGAAACAAAAACAAAAAAAGCCAGAAAATGGAAACAGCGACTTAAATATATATCCACTGATTAATGGATAATGGAAATATAGTACATTTATGCAATTAAATACTACTCAGTTCCTAAGAAAATTGAAATTATGAAATTTGCAGGTAAATGGATGAAACTGGAAGCATATCATCCCAAGTGTGGTAATTTGGACCCAGAAATACAAACATCACATGTTCTTTTTCATATGTGGATGTTAGCTTTAAGTAGTTATGCATGTGTGTTTCAATTGGAAAAATCCAGACAGGTCTTGAAAATAATTAGGATCAATGGATATGCCTGGGGACAGTGCATGCATTGTGGGATATGGGAATAATAGAATCGGAAGGGTTTAATTGGGAGGGAATGTGAGTGCAGGGTATAGGAGGTAATATAAGATGTATAACTAACAGTAAATACCTTTTAGAAAAATCATATGGAGACTACTGTCGAAGCTTCCTAAAATATATACTTGTATTTTAAAAAAGAGTTTAATATCCTTACCCTATAGAGTAAGGAATGTGCCCTACTAGCCACTACAGGATTGCAAAAAAAAAAAAATAGTCCAATGGTAGGAATAGGTTCATTTTTTTAGAGGTGTTGGCCAGGAGGGCCATAGATGCCCACATAATACTAGCTATTGCAGTTGCTAAAGTTTTCCCTCTACACCTTGATGGTAAGAACTTATTGTTGAAGACACTATATATGTAAGTCATAGAATAAGCATGGAGACATCAACTTGGTACTGGCTTCAAAACCTCATATCCATGGCTAAATGTTTCTGTACATTTGACAAAATTAGAAAAATATTAGTCATCCTTACCCAGTTGTGATCCATGGGAGCCACAAAAACTAGTGGCCTGGAAAGATATCCCCACTAATTCAGTAGTTACAAATATTATTGGAATAACCAATTGTATTCTGATTGGACTTAAGACCTGCTTCATGAGATAGAGCCCACACTTAGCACTGCAGTCATGACTAAGATCCCATGGTAAGATAGGTCACAGTCCATAGAGGGGAATATATTATTAATACCATGCTAAATGTACTGATTATTTCTAATGATTTATTACTACCCCCAGAGATTAATTCATCTCTCAAATTTCACAAGAGCAGCCTCTTGCAGCAGATGCGTATTAATACAATGTCCCACAAGTGGTTAACAAGCACAAAATAGGACATTTCAGAGGGTTTGGCCATAAATGGCACATGTGTCTCACACAAACTCCTTCCAAATCTCAGGAATCAGTGACAAAAATGGGAAGAAACCAAGACATCCATGGACTAATACAAGGAAACCATATTTTATGGATGCAAGTGGGAAGTTGCACATATGAACCCACAATGACTGCTTTGGATAGCCCTCACACGACCTGTACATGACCAAGACAGACAAAAACTCACCATGGATGGAGGTGATGGACAAGAAGATCCAGTTCTAATTGAGAAACTATTGGCAATTGATAGTTGCTGGGAGAGGGAATGTCAGTTTTTTTAAGGGTTTAATAATTGTAACTTAACTAGGTTCTAGAGGATGGACCCATATCCAATATATTTGAGGAAAATAAATTAGACTTGATAGGTCTTCAAAAAACAGACAGCATTAAGGGAAATCTAGGGAGGTGGGACAGACCTGGGATAGATGGGAGAATGTGTCTGAATATGATAAAAATGAATTTTATAAAGTTCTCAAATTTATTTATAATGTATTTACATTATTAAAATAAGCTACATGTGGTGGCATATAGCTTTGTTCCATGTACTCAGGAGAGAGAGGGCGGGCAGATCTCTATAAGATGGAGGTCAGCCTGATCTATATAGCAAGTTCAAGGCCACTAGCTAGGGATACAGGGAAACTCTGTCTCAAAAAAAAAAAAACCACGAAAAAATTCAAATGAATAACTTAACATGTCTTGTTAGATTTTAAAAGTAATAAAATAATTAAAATAAGTAGCAATAGATAATCTAATATCTCACAAAATATACATTATACCAAA
>VZQC01012850.1:0-14403 GCA_009823505.1 Rhizomys pruinosus | reverse complement strand
TACTGTGCAAACAGTGGCAGCCAATATATATAGTATATTATATATATATATATATGTATGGCTGCCACTGTTGCACAGTACCTCCAGGCAGTTGAGGTGTAGCTGATACTGTTGGAGGAGTCTTGCTTGTCTCAAGGAGACCAATATTTTTTTCTGTATTGCTTTAGTGGCCTTTGATAATGCTCTCTGGCATTTCAGAGGCCAGTTCTATATTAGAAAGTGATGTCTCAAAACATTTTTTTCTTGCTCACACCAGGTCTTCGACAACAGGGACTTACTGCGTTTCTCCTTGCATATATCTCACTTATAGGCAAAAGGCCTTTATAATTTTGAGGTCTTGAATACCTAGCCATCATCTCCTAGGCAGAATAATTCATTGCTGATATCAGAGCTTTCCTGTACTAATATATTTTGCTTAATGACACAGCTTATAAAGACTTTACTATTGAATTTGGCTCTAAATAGAGAATTATCCTTTCACAGTTCCTATGCCTATCAGTCAATTAAAAAAGGGTAGTTATACCTGATTTATATGAAATTACCACTATAACAGTAGGCTCTGATTTACAGTTAGGGAATGACTTCAGTACCATCATGTTTTTCTTTTTCCTATAAAGGGGAGAGGTAGGAATGTTTCTCAGCATCCGGAAGGTAAACTTCGTTAGGGCCCATTATAAACAGTTAAGCGCAATAGAATTCAGAGAGATGCTCAGTGTCTGTGACTCAGGCAGTCTAAGGGTTCCTCTTTCTTCATTATTCAGATGGGTCAGCCTCTCTGCTGGCATTTCCCAGTCCATCCTGCACAGCCAAAAGTTGTACATTTTCAGGCATTTAGATTGGTGTTTTTACCTGTGGGAACATACAGATCTCCTCCCATTGTTAGTTTCAAGATCTCAAAATTGAAAATTTATCAAAAGGTTTGGAACACAGAGTTTTCAATTTGTATCCCAGAAGGGATACTACCCCACCTCCCACCTCCCTGTTTTGTTTTTTTTTTTTTAATTTTTATGTTTTGGCCTATAGTTGCCTAAATTGTATTACACATACCCATAAACAGGAGTCAAGGCATAAGTTTTCATTATATTTATGCAAACTGTTTCTCTTTGACTGTATGCTACTTATTTCGGAAGTAAATTTAAACTTTATTCCTTTAAATTGTCCTACAAGTAAAAGGAAGTGTTACAATGTGATATTGTATAACTAAGAAAAAAATATAGAAACCATTTGTGTACCTTAACCCCAAAGATATTGTTGGAAATTCAATACAAATTATAAATAAAACAATTAACATCTTATATTCCCAATTAGTTCAACTCTATTACCATTTTTACAAAAATCTACAACCAAATTTAACTAATCTAAACATTTCATTAAGCCTTAAAATATCCTATAATACGTGGACAAAGCTTGGGCAGAGTTGAGTACCTGCCAAATAAATTTTACCTAATATACATTTTCCTCTTTAAATCTATATGACTAGACTATGACTTCAAAGTAATCAAGTCCATTAACTTATATTGTTTATTTTGTGTTTCTGTGTAAATCTCTACTGAAATACCTCTCTATATAAATATATGTTATTTTTTAATTTTTTTACTTATTTTTCTCTATGTGTATGAATGTACTGTCTGCACGCATGTCTATGCACCCTTGTTATGCAATGCCACGGAGGTCAGAAGAGGGTGTCAGATTCCCCTGGAACTGGAGTTCTCCTGGAGTTGGAGTTTCAGATGGTTCTCAGTCACCATGTGGGTGCTGGGGATCAAACCCGAGTCCTCTGCAAGAGCAGTCAGTGCTCTTAACTGCTAGCCCATCTCTCCAGCCCAAATACATGTTATTTTTAAGTATACCCTTTTAAACTGCAAATTTTACAGAATGGATTTTAATGACTATCTTTCTCTAAGCTCTTGGCCTTCTTCAGGCCTGGCAGGAAAACGTGCTTTAAAGACTTTTCAGTATCTAGCTTCTTTTTTATGAGTACAAGCATCCTTCATGTAAAACCAATTCGCAAGCAGTTGTGCCCAAAGCCACACAGCCCAAGCTCCCACCATCCAGCTGGAGGGGCTTGAATGTACAATCAAGTTGATCAAATAAGTTCCCAGACTATATTGCTGTAGTTTTACTATTCACCCCAATCACAGCCCTTACATTGTACCACTTCCCCTCTTCCACAGATTGTTCCCTAGGCTTAGAAAAAGGGCACAGGTGGACGAGAAGCAGAACAGTCTACTTTATCTGGAGATGTCGTTTTGGACTCTGATCAGTTCTGGCTGTTTCCTTTCATGGGCTGACAATTTGTCCAGGAATAATCTTCCAATCCTACTAATGAAACACAAGTGATTAGATATATAGGTATTTAAACATTGCTAATTATTATGGTAGGTTACTTTGATATACACACAGATATTTGGATGATGTGCTAATCCATTGATTATGGGTTTTGTTTTGTTTTGTTTTTCCTGTAAAAGATGACAATGGGAGGAGAATTTTATGTTCCCACAGGTAAAAATCTAAATGCCTGAAAACATACAACTTATGGCTATGCAGGATGGACTGGGAAATGCCAGCAGAGAGGCTGACCCATCTGAACATTAAAGAAAGAGGAACCCTTAGACTGCCTGAGTCACAGACACTGAGCATCTCTCTGAATTCTATTGGGCTTAACTGTTTATAATGGGCCCTAACGAAGTTTACCTTCTGGATGCTGAGAAACCTTCCTACCTCTCCCCTTTTTAGGAAAAAGAAAAACATGATGGTACTGAAGTCATTCCCTAACTGTAAATCAGAGCCTACTGCTGTAGTGGTAATTTCATATAAATCAGGTATAACTACCCTTTTTTAATTGACCAATAGGCATAGGAACTGTATTGCTTTAGTGGCCTTTGGTAACACTCTCTGGCACTTCAGAGGCCAGTTCTACATTAGAAAGTGATGTCTCAAAACATTTTTTCATGCTCACACCAGGTCTTCGACAACAGGGACTTACTGCCTTTCTCCTTGCATATATCTCACTTATAGGCAAAAGACCTTTATAATTTTGAGGTCTTGAATACCCTAGCCATCATCTCCTAAGCAGAATAATTCATTGCTGATATCAGAGCTTTCTTGTACTAATATATTTTGCTTAATGACACAGCTTATAAAGACTTTACTATTGAATTTGGCTCTAAATAGATACCTATGAGCTTCATAATTACTTTATTTAAAGAGCTGAATAATATTCCATTGTGTATATGTGCCACACCTTCATTATCCATTCATCAGTTGATGTACACTTTAGTTGTTTCCAATTTCTGGCTACTATGAAAAGGGCAGCAATGAATATGGATGAACAGATATTTATGTGCTAGTGTACAGAAACCTTTGGGTATATGCTCAAGAATGGTAAGCATGTGTTATATGGTACATCAATTTTGAGCTTTCTGAGTAATCTCTACAAATGATTTTAATAGTGGTTGCATCAGTTTTCTCTCCCAATAGCAGTGGATAAAAGTTCCTTTTTCTCTACATCCTCAATAGCATTTGTCTTTGATTTTGGGATCTTTACCATTCTGAGATAACTAAGATGAAATCTCAGTGTGGTTTTAACTTGCATTTCCCTGATGACTAAAGATGTTGAACATTTTTTTTTGGTCTTTCTTGAGACAGGGTCTCCCTGTAGCCCCAGCTGTCCTGGAACTCACTCTGTAGATCAGGCTGGCTTTGAACTCACGAAGATCTGCCTGCCTCTGCCTTCCAAGTGCTAGGATTAAAGGCGTGTGCCACCATGCCAGGCTCAAGATGTTGAACCTTTTACAAAGTATTTTTCATCCACTTGTGTTTATTCTTTATGGAACTCACTATTCAGCACCTTGTCCCACGTTTTTAGATGTTAAGTTTTTATTTTTTAGTTTTTTTTGTATAATTTAGATACTAACCCCTCTGTCAGACGTAGAGGTGGCAAATATTTTTTTGGCCATTTTGTAGGATTTCTCTCCACTAGAAAGATCGTGCTCTTTAAATATGCAGAAGATTTGTAGTTTCATGTGTTCCATTTCTCAGTTGTTAGATTTCATGCTTGTGCTCCATGAGTCCTGTTCAGAAGGTCTTTTCATTTTAAGTTCCAATATATTTGCCACTTTCTCTTCTATCTCTTTCAGGGTATCTGGTCTTAAATTGAGGTTCCTGATGAATTTGGAGTTGAATTTTGTGCACACTGAGAAAGAAGGATCTGGTTTCATTCTTCTACTTGCCCTCATCCAGTTTGACCAATACCGATTGTTGAACAATCATCATTCTTCATTTGTGCCTCCTTTGTCAAAAATCTCATAACCATGGGCTCCTCCCCACCAAACTAAAAAAAAAGCAGTGAATGAGTGACCCCAGAGGACCAGATCCTCAACTGACCTTGAGAAAACAAAATCCTTGGTTAATCTGGGCTGTGTGACCTTAAGCATACAAAAGGAAAGTATAACCAGAAATAAGAAATCAGTAAGTTCTGAGAAATTGTACTTCAGATATAAAACTTGAGAATCCTCCAAACCTTCAATATCAGATGGGGACTACTGAGATATCCATCTTGTGGACCAAACAGCTACTGGGATTTCAGTCTCTTCAGAGTGTAGTCTGCCATTGTTGGACTACCCAGGCTGTGTCATGGAGGCCAGTGCAGGAAGATCAAGACAGGAAGCTTGCTTGCTGGATCTCATTTGGGTGACCATGGGATAGAGGGACCCCAGTGTGGAGCACGGGGGCAAGATTAATGGTTGTTTGGGCTTGCCAAGGAGGAAACTAAAAGCACTTCCTTGGTAAATCATGACATCTATTAGCAAAAAGAAGAAGAAGAAGAAGAAGAAGAAGAAGAAGAAGAAGAAGAAGAAGAAGAAGAAGAAGAAGAAGAAAAGAGAAAAGAGAAAGAAAATCCTACAACTCAGGTGNGTATTTTGATATTTTGGGGGATATCACAAGTTTCACTTAGGTTATTTTAATGCTATATGTATTATAAAGTTCAAAATAAAAGACAGAAAAAGATGAAAGATTTGTATGGCAGAATGCATGAACTGGGGTGAGGTGGGGGCATGGAAAAAGGAGTGTATCTAAATTGGACTGAGAAATGATTTATGAAACACAAAACAACAATAAAATATTTTATTAAAATCTCATTACTGCAATTGCATGTATTTATTTATTTATCATTTATTTTTTATTGATGTTTTGTGTATTTCATACATCATTTTTCAATTCAGTTCAGGTGTATTCCCCTTTCTCTTCCCCCCACCCCACCTCATCCCACCCTAAACCATGGATTCTGCCATAACTGTCCTGCGTTTTTCTCTGTCTTTTTTTTATGCTTAGGAATTCACATTTTCCTCCATTTACTTTATATTACTCTAAAATATGGATACATACTTTTCACCCATGTACAATAATTATAGAGTCTGAAAATAATTGGTGGGTGGATTCTAGAGCCCGTTGAGAGATTCACATTATAATAATATAGTTGCTTTCAGATAAACAGAAATATAACAATAATGTCATTCAGCTTGCCTTTCATCTGTGGGATTTGGTGTTAGCATCCACAAATGAGGGAAACCATTCTCCGTTTGTATTGTTTGTATTTCTGGGACTGTGTTAATTCACTCAGCATAATGTCTTTGAGCTCTATCCATTTACCTGCAAAGTTCATAATGCCGTATTTCTTTAACACTGAATAGTACTCCATTGTGTAGATGTACCACATTTTTGTCATCCACTCGTCTGTTGAGGGGTATTTGGTTAGGATCCAGATCTTCGCTATTGTGAAGAGAGCTGCAATAAATGTGGATTTGCATATATGTTTGCGGTAGGATGAGTCTTGTGGGTATTATACCCAGGGGTGGTATGACTGGGTCAGGTGCTAGGCTGATTCTGAGTCTTTTAAGGGTTCTCCACACTGCTTTCCATAGTGGTTTTACAAGTTTACATTCCAACCAGCAGTGGATGAGTGTTCCAATTTCCCTAGAACCTTTCCAGGTTCTATTGTCTTTTATTTTCTTTATCTTAGCTAAGCGTATTGGAATGAGATGATATCTGAGAGCAATTTTAATTTGCATTTCCTTAATTATTAATGATGTTGAACACTTTTTAAGATGTTTCTCAGCCATCTTTAATTCCTCACTGGTGAAGTCTCTGTTCACCTCTTTACTCCATCTTTTGAGTAGGTCATTTGTATCTTCTTTGTTTTTTGAGTAGTTTACATATTCTTGATGTTAATGCTCTCAGATGTATCACTGGTAAATATTTCCTTCCCCTCTGTGGGTTATCTCTTCACCTCCTTGATTGTTTCTTTTGCTTTACAGAAGCTTTTGAGTTTTATGAGTTCCCATTTGTCGATTGTTGACCTTTCTTCATGTGCAGCTACTGTCTGATTTAGGAAGTCTTTTCCTATGCCTAGTCTTGTAGGTTGCTGCCAAATTTTTCGTCTATCACCTTCAGGTTTTCAGGCTTCACATTGAGATCTTTGATCCATTTGAAGTTGATTTTTGTACAGGGTGAGAGGTAGGAGTTTAATTTTGTTCTTCTACACATGATGATCCAATTTTGCCATCACCATTTGCTGAAGATGCTATCCTTATTCCACTGAGGGTTTTTTGCCCCTTTGTCAAATATGAGGTGGCTTAAATTGTATGAGCTCAAGTTTGGATCTTTAATTTTGATTCATTAGTCAACAGGTCTGTTTTTGTGCCAGTACCTGGCTGTATTTATGACTGTGGCCCTGTAATGTAGTTTGAAGTCTGATAGGGAAATCCCGCCTGTATTGCATTTTTCACTCAGGGTTATTTTAGCTATTCAGGGTCTTTTGTTTTCCCATAAAAATTTAAGGATTTTTTTTCAACTCTGTGAAGAAGCTCATAGGGATTTTCATTGGGAATTGCATTGAATCTGTATATCAATTTGGGTAAAATGGACATTTTTACTATATTAATTTTCCCAATCTATGAGGATGGGAGGTCTTTCTCTCTTTTGATGTCATTTTCTACCTTCTTCTTCATGGTTTTAAATTTTTTTAGAGGTCTTTGCTATCTTTGGTTAGGTTTGATCCCAGGTATCTTATTGTTTTTGAGGCTATTTTGAGTGGGAAGTTCTTCTTATATTCCTTCTCCACTTGTTTATTTTTGGTGTAAAGAAAGGCTACTGATTTTTTCTAGGTTAATTTTGTAGCCCTATACTTTACTCTTAATCATTTGTAGAAGTTTTCTGGTGGAGTTTTTAGCATCCCTTAGGTAAACTATCATATCATCTGCAAAAAGGGATAGCTTAACTTCTTCTTTTCCGATTAGTACTCCTTAATTTCCTTCTCTTGTCTTATTGCCCTAGCAAGTTTTCATGCACTATGTTGAAGAGGAGTGGTGATAGGGGGCAGCCTTTCTGTATTCCTGCCTTTAAGGGAAATTATTCCAATTTTTCTCCATTTAGGATGATGTTGACAGTGGGTTTGCTGTATATGAATTTGATCATGTTGGGGAATGTTCCTTTCAGTCATATTCCCTCTAGGACTTTAAACATGAAGGGATGGTGGATCTTGTGAAAAGCTTTTTCTGCATAAATTGAGATGATCAAGAAAAGATAGAGTGAATATAGCAAAATTTTGTGTATTTAAATTATGGACTTCGAGTTTAGTTCCCAGCACCCACATGGCAACTAACAGCCATCCAGAACTCCAGTTCCAGGGGAATTTCCATCCTCTTTTGATTTCCACAGGAATTGCATGGCATGGGTGTGCTTACATACTTGCAGGTGTTATATGCACTCATACACATAAAATAAAAACAACAAAAGTATTTTAAATGGGGTCCTCGGTTCTATTCCACTAAAAATTTTGTCTGTTTTTTAATGACAGACAATGCTGTTTTTATTCCTATAGCTCTGCAATATAATTTGAGATCACTGTCCTTCCTTTTGTTTACCCCCAAGAAGTGAATGGTAAGACATTATTGATAAAAACACTACATGTATGATCTATAGAAAAAAAAACAGGTAGAAATCAATCTGGTGTTGAATTCGGAGCCTCATCTCCACTAGCTAGCTTTCATGGTGTGTGCATATGCTATGCATACTACTGGAAAGAAGAAATATAAAATAATAATCAACCTTACCCAGATGTGAATACTGTGAACTACATTATCAACTGGCCTGGCAAGATATACCTACTAGTATAATAGTGGCACAAACATTATAGACATAACCAACCACTCTTTATTTGGATTTAAGTTCTGCTTCATAGCATGGAAGCCACAGTTGACACTGCTATCACGCTTAGGAACCTGAGGCTATACAAGTCACAGTATATAGGAAAGAACATAATACTAGTTTTCTATTAAATGGTTATCACATTAAACTGACTCATAATGATTTAATGTTATACCCACAGATTAATGCATATCACAACTTTCACCACAGAAGATTCCTTATGCAATAGATGGTGATTAGCACAGAAACAACTGGCCAATGTTCAGAGAACAAGAGCCTACAGAGTACTTATTATTGAATAGAACACCTATATGAAATTCCTGCCTTCTAGGGCTCAGGTATAATAGCAAGAAGTGGTGAGCAGAAGGAAACAGAGTTTTCCAGAGAGCTTATCAGTTCCTTATACGAACTCACAGCAATTGTGACAGCTTGCTCAAGTTCCATGCAAGCTCAAACTAGCAAAAAATCCCAGCAGAGACACAAAAAAGTAAGTAGCTCCAATCCCTAAGAATAAAATTGTGGCAACAGATAGTTGCTGGGAGGGACAGATAGTCTTCTTTTAGAATGGCAGTCATGATACTCTAACAAGGCTCAAGTGAATAGACCCACACTTAAGGATATTTGGAGACACAAATAAGACTTCATAAACCTGAAAAAAAAAAAAAAAAAATAAATATATATATCATACATTATATTAAACATTATGGGGGCAAAAAGGTGGGTGAGGATAGAAGAGGGGATCTCAATACCATAAAATTATATTGTATGAACATCATAAATATTCAATTTAAAAAGGTATTAAAATTCAGAGTGAACACAAAATACATAATTAAATGATGTACTTTAAGTTCTTGGGAATACAAGAAAAAACAAAACCAAAAAGGATCATATGGAGAGAAATAATTAAAATCAGGATAGAAATAATTGAAATAGAAATGAAAAACAGGGATTAGAGAGATGGCTTAATGATTAAGAGCACTGACTGCTCTTGCAGAGGACCTGGGTTTGATTTCCAGCACCCACATGGCAGCTAAGAACTGTCTTTAACTCCACTTCTAGGGGAAAGCAAAGCCCTCTTCTGACCTCCACAGCATTGCACGACACGGGCACACCTATCTACATTCAGGCAGTACACCCATACACATAAGAAGTAAAAATAATAAAAATATATAAAAAAGAAATGAAAAACAAAACAAGGAATCAATCAATTTGCTCTTTGAAAATATAAACAAGATTGACAAACCCTTAGTCGAGTTAAACAATTGAAAGAGACGAGACTCAAAGTAATATTATTAGTTATAAAAGGTAGGTATTACAGAACAGTCAGCAATGACATCAAGAAAATTGCAAGGACATAATTTAAAAATCTATATTCCGCTAAACTGGAAATTCTAAAAGAAAATATTCAATTTTAAGATGCATATAACCATTTAAATTACAACAGACTTATAACTAGTAATCAGATTGAAGCATCATTGATTAAAAAAATCTTCCAACTACAAAATTCCCAGATGGATTAACTGCATATTTCTAACAGACCTTCAAAAAACTAATGACACCATTATTACTCAAATTAGGAAATAAAATAGAAAAGTAAAGAAGTCTTCCAAACACTTTTTATAGAGCCATTATTACCCTGACACTCAAACCAAATAAATATACCATAAAAAGTGATCAAGAAGATCTCCTTGAAAAAAGGTTTCAATAATTCTCAATAAAATACTTTAAAACTTAATTTAAGATTGCATTAGACTATTCATGATGATGATGTGAGCCTTATTTCAGACACACATGGATGTTGCAACATTCATAAAATCAGTAAACTTAATTCATCATATAAATGACACAAAGAAATCACACGAACATCTCAACACAGATAATTCCTTTTAGAAAATCCATTATCACTTTATGAGAAAATTCATGAAGGGGATAGAGAATAGAGGGAGCATTCCTCACCATAATAAGGGATGTATATAACCACCATCATGCCAAATGAATATAGAACAAATCAAAACATTCACATTAAGAACAGCTCCAGAGAAAGTAGACTGTTTTGCTTCTCACCCACCTGTGCCCCTTTTCTAAGCCTTGGGAACAATCTGTGGAAGAGGGGGCATGGGAGAATGTAAGTGCTGCGATTGGGGTGAATGGTGAAACTACAGCAATATAGTCTGGACACTCATTTGATCAACTTGATTGATCATACAAGACCCCCCCCCCGCTGGATTGTGGGACCCATAGGCTGTGTGGGTTTGGGCACAACTGCCTGCAAATTGGTTTAACATTAAGGATGCTTGTACTCATAAATTATCAAGTATTGCTCAAAAATGGAAAAACAACTGAGAGAAAGATGCAGGACAGTTATGGCAGAATGCATGATCTGGGATGGGGTGGGGTGGGGTGGGGGGAAGGGAAAGGGAAATATGCCTGAACTGAATTGGAAAATGATGTATGAAATACACAAAGCATCAATAAAAAGAAGAAAAGATTAAAAAAAATTAGGAATGTTTAAGTCAACTCCACTTCTGTTCAATATATAAAAGTCCCCAGTAAAAATTCAGTCTTGGCAACACTGTGGTTTTAGCCTACAACAGATTTATGACCTATACAATTATAAAATAATAAATGGACATTTTTGAAGTGCTAATTTTGTGGTAATTTGTATAAAAGTAATAAGAAAGTGTTATAGTATTGACACTGTAGTGATATTCAAGTTATCCTGCTATAATAAGCTATGAATATCCCCATAGGATTGTGCACTGACCTGGGAATACAATTATATGGGATATTATTTGTATGAAGGGATTATCTGTATTATATGATAACTCCAACTTTTATCTTATTTATATTTTTTATCTTTGAAATATAAATTCAATTACCTTTTGATACAAAAATGAAAAATATAGAAGAGAAACAGATAGGAAAATGAAGTCTAAACCAAAGCATCCTTATCTGAAGATGACATGATTCTATACGTAAGAGATCCTAAAAACTCTATTCAAAAGGATTAGCGCTGATATACAATTCAAGTAAAGTATCAGGATAGATAGAAAATCAACACTGGACAATTAGTAACTGTGCTGGATAGCTTTAGTGTCAACTTGACACACCTAGGTTAAGGGAGCCTCCATTGGCTCCATTGGACTGGCCTGTGGCCACATCTGTGGTGTATTGTCTTGACTGTTGAGCAATGTGGGAGGGCCCAGCCCACTATGGGTGGTGCCACCCTGGGCAGGTTGTTGTGTACTGTATAAGAGGTCAGGCTGGGAACGGGCCAGGGGAGCAAGCCAGTGAACAGCATTCCTCCATGGCTTGTGCTTCAGCTCCTGCCTCCAGGTTCCTGCCCTGAGTTCCTGCCTTGGGCTCCCTAAGTGATGAACTGTGACCCAGGAGATGTAAGCTGGATAAACCCTGTCCTCCCCAAGTTGGTGTTGGTCAGAGTGTTTTGTCACAGCAATATAAGACAAACTAGAACAGTAACACTCCCAAATATCAAAGATAAACACACTGAAAGAGAGATCAGGGAAATAACTGTACTCTCATATCACACACACACACACACACACACACACACACACCCCTAAGAATATACCTAACCAAATATTTAAAGGAAGGGATACTAGTAATGGAAACTAGTGCTGCTATTTTTTTAAGTACTCTGGAAGTTTCTCAAAAAAATAGAGATAGAACTCCTATATGACCCAGCTACACCATTTATGCATGTATACTCAAATGACTCTATATCCTAGTAAAGAGATGTTTGCACATCCATGTTCATTGCCACTCTCTTCATATTAGCTAGGAAATAGAATAAGCCTAGATGCCTACCAACTGATAAATGGATAAATAATTTGGTATATACACACTTCAGATTTTTATTCAAATTGAAAGTAATATGAAATTATGAACTCTGCAGTGAATGAAATGAACTGAAAAAAATATTCTGAGTAATTTAACCCGTGCCCAGAAACACAATGGCCACATACTCTCTCTTACATTAATTCTAGCTTCCAGTCTTTAGTATTGTCTAAGTTGGAATACTCTTAGAAGTCAGAAAACTAAAGGTATTATGGGGGGTGTCTTTAACAGGGCAGATAGTACAACAGAGGTAAAAATTAAAGGAAAGAGGGGAGATGCTGGAAGTGCACAAGTTCAGACAGTGATAGTACTGAGAAAATGCTTGAGACAAGTGAACAGGGGATTAAAGCAGGCAAAATATGTAGGAAAAAGCCATATGGAAGATATTAGATTGCAACCTACACAAATATATATATATATATATATATATATATATATAAAACAATAAANTATATATATATTTAAGTTTGAAAGAATATACTCTGCTTGGTTGTGTGATGCTGCTCACAAAAGCCAGCAGATTCTAAACAAGATTATCAGTACCAGGAGTAGGATATCTCTGCATATGTTGCTGGTCAAAGATCACAATACTGATCCTTGTCATTTTGCTTGGTTGTCCAGAAGAACTCCTTTAGCAGCTTGGGTAGGTATCCTCTAGAATTAAGAGAGCTAGTTTTCAGGATGGAGACTTCTAGGTACATTTAAGCTCCATTGTTCTAATTCCTGTGTCCAAAGTGTGCCTTGTTTTGGCAATAGCGTCTTACCTTCAAGTTCTGGAAACTTCCTCACACAAACTTACAGCAATGGTGACAGTATCTATAATACCCAGGCAAATTTAAATGGAAAAAAAGCTCAGCATAGACCAGGGAAACGGGCAGTAGGTCACAACATCCTGGGTCAAGGAACTATTGGCAGCTGATTACTGCTTGGTGAAGGAGAGTTGATCTTTTTTAAGGGAGTGATTCTGGATAGGCTGACTAGACTCCAGTGAATTAAACTCACAGTGAGGGACATCTGGGTGCACAAAATTGACTTTATAGACCTTAACATGTATGATAGATTGTATAAAATATGGTAAGGGAGATTTGGGTGGTACAGATGTGGAAGGAGGCCTGAACATGATTGAGATGTGTTGTATGAAATGCACAAAGATTCAATAAAAACTATACATTGAGAAAAATCTGAATATGGGCTTCTTGTAGGTAAACTTTGAAGATTAATTGGCTTATTGTTCTCTAAAGAAGTAAGATGAGATATGTAAAACTTTAAATTTTCTGGACATTGTAAATGAGCTCTGTAGGCAGTTTATGTGGATTAGTTTGCTGTAATGCTTTTTTTTTTTTTTTGGTCTTTTTTGAGACAGGGTCTCCCTGTAGTCTCAGCTGCCCTGGAACTCTCTATGTAGAACAAGGTGGTCTTGAATTCATAGAAATCCCCCTCCCTCTGCCTCCCAAGTGCTAGGAATTTAAGGTGTGCTCCACCACACCCGGCCCTGCTGTAATGCTTTTACTTGTTGCCAACAACACAATGGGAAACTTTTTTTTTCTTCAAAAGTGTGAAACCCATTATGAAAACCCCTCTTTGAAGTTTCAATTACTATATGTCAGAGGTGGAAATCAAACTGTAGTTCTTTCATTTTTAGGAAGAGTATGGGAAATGGAGAATACGTGAGACTTTGTATTGATAATGAAGTCCATTTAAATATTAACTTACCGTCAAGAAAGGTTGTGGGGAAAATTTTACCATTGTACAGTAATTATTGAACCCATTAAATATTTACATGTTTGTAACTTGGAAGCAAACAATAAAATAAAACAACATATTCTTACAAAAAGTTGACTTTAGATAAGGGTAATACAGATGCACAAATTTTGGGGGAAAAACATAATTCTAGAGACAAAAGGATGTTTTCACAATTATGAAGTTTTTACTAATAATTTAATGCATTTTAAAGAGAATGAATTTAAGTACTAATGTTCCTCAAAATACAGAATGAATTTAGGTACCAATGTTCCTCAAAATACAAGTGTACAAAAAACAAGTACTTGAAAATGACTAGAACTTAATCAGCTCTTTTTTAATAAAATATTTTATTGGTATTTTGTGTATTTCATACATCATTTCTCAGTCCAATTTAGACATATTCCCTTTTCCATTTTCCTCACCCCACCCCAGTCCATGCATTCTGCCATACATGTCTTGAATCTTTTTCTCAGTAATTTTAAAGTTTTTCTCTGCAGAGGTTTATTGTTTGGGCAGCCGTTAACTGTTTCAATCAGTTCTTTGATCCACTCCTTTTGTCGTTGTTGTTCCCTCCCATTTGTAATGCTGCAAAAT
>VZQC01012849.1:1567935-1618777 GCA_009823505.1 Rhizomys pruinosus | reverse complement strand
TATGATTTTCTGGATCTTTTCCTTGCCTGTTGTGATATTTCCCTTTTCATCATGGATGGTATTGATTTGGAGTTGTTCCTTCTTTCTTTTGGTTAACTGGGCTAGAGGTCTGTCTATCTTGTTTATTCTTTCAAAGAACCAACTTTTGGATTCACTGATTTTTGGTATTGTTTTCTTTGTTTCTATTTCATCAATTTCTGCTCTGGATTTTGTTATTTCTTCCTGTCTGTTGAGTTTAGGATTAATCTGTTGTTGCCTCTCAAGTGCTTTTAGCTAGAGTGTTAGATCATTCATTTGTGCTCTTTCTGTTTTTCTAATGTAGGCACCAAAGGCTATGAACTTCCCTCTTAAGACTGCGTTTAAGGTATCCCATATGTTTTGTTGTTTTGTATTGTCATTCTCATTCAGTTCCAGAAATGTTTTTATTTCTTTTTTTATCTCTTGCTTGACCCATTCATTATTCAAGAGTGTGTTGTTTAGTCTACATGTGTTCTTGTAGGAAGTAGGGCTTATCCTGGTGTTGATGTTGAGCTTTATTGCACTGTTGTCAGATAGAATGCATGAAATTATTTCAATCTTTTTGTGTTTGTGGAGGTTTCTTCTGTGTCCCAGTATGTGGTCGATTTTGGAGACTGTTCCATGGGGTGCTGAATAGAAAGTGTATTCTCTGTAATTAGGGTGGAATATTCCATAGAGGTTTATGAGGTCCATTTGGTATATCACGTCATTCAGTTCATATGTCTCTCTCTTTATTCTTTGTCCTATTGACCTGTCCAAATGACTCAGTGTGGTATGGAAGTTCCCTACTATGAGTGTACTGGGGTTATTGTGTGACTTGTGGTCCTGGAGAATTGTCTTTATAAAGTTTGGTATACCAGAGTTTGGTGCATGTATATTCATAATTGTGAAATCTTCTTGGTGAATTGTTCCTTTGATAAAAATGTAATGGCCTTCTTTGTCTCTTCTGATTTCTTTTACTTTGAAGTCATTTTGTCTGATATTAAAATAGCAACACCTGCTTTCTTATTGGTACCATTTGCTTGGAATATATTTTCCATCCTTTCACTTTAAGATGTCGCCTGTCCTTGAAGGTAAGATGTATTTCTTGTAGAAAGCATATCGATGGATGAATTCTGTTTCCTAATCCAATCTTCCAGTCTATGTCTTTTGATTGGGGAATTTAGTCCATTAATGTTTAAGGTTATGACTGATAGGTTTGTGTTGCTTCCTTTTGCCTTATGATCCATTTGTGGTTTTGGTTTCTACTTCTGCAGTTATGCTTTTATTGATTTCTCTTTCTAGGTGCCTGGGGATGGTTGCTCCTTTCTTCTGTCCTTTGAATTTCTTCAAGTATTCTCTGAAGTGTTGGTTTTCCGGACATGTATTCTTTCATCTTGTTTATGTCATGGAAGTTTTTTCTCTCTCCTTCAATTTTAATCGACATTTTTGCTGGGTATAGTAACCTGGGTTGGCATCTATTGTCCTTTAACACTGGGAGTGCTTTGCTCCAGGTTCTTCTTGCTTTCATAGTTTGCATTGAGTAGTCAGTTGTAATTCTGATATGTTTCCCCTTATTGGTCACTTGTTCTTTTGCTCTTGTGGCTTTAAGGATTTTGTCTTTGTTTTCAGTGTCTAGCAATTTAACTATGATGTGGAATGGAGAGTTTCTTTTCTGATCTTGTCTGTTTGGAGTTCTATGTGCTTCTCGTATTTGTATTGGTTTGTCTTTTTTAGTTTGGGGAAGTTTCCATCTATTATTCTGTTGAAGATCTGATCAATACCATTCTCTTGGGATTCTTCTTCCTCTATTCCTATAATGCGGAGGTTTGATATTTTCATAGTGTCCCACAGTTCCTGGTTGTTCCACGTTTCTGTATTTTAAAATTTTTCATAATCTTTACTTGAGGTTTTTGGTTGTTCTGTGTTATCTTCCAGGTCTGATATTCTTTGTTCTGCTTCCTCCATTCTGCTTCTGAGGCTTTTTCCATTTCTTTCCTCTTGATTGGATGAGTGTTTGATTTCCTTTTTCATTTCCTTTTCTGATTTCTTTAGTATTTCTATTTCCTTTTGGAGCTTCTCAATCTCTTCCTGTAGCTCTTTGCTTCACTGGTTGCTTTCCTTATCTTTTTCAGGATGGGATCTTTTACTTTTCTACTTCCTTCTGGAGTTTGTCATTCTCTCTATCTAGGACCTTCTTGAGTTCTTCATTCTCTTTTCTTAATTTAAGGCTTTCTATTGGAAGTCAAACTCACACTTCCCTTTTTGCTATGAAGGGTCTCAAAAGAATCCACATGGACACTCTCTCAGTAATTCCAGTTGGGTGGGGGGTATGCCTGTTTAGCCCACACCCTGGAAACTATGTGATTCAGGTGGGGCTGGGAAATCCCTGATCTAAGTTCTTTTTACTCAAGTCTCACAGTGGCAACAGACCCACCTTTCTTACTAGCTACCACAATGACTCCACCCCCATAGCCACACAAGACAATGATTTAATCACACCAATGAGACAATCTTCCAACAACCCAGAGATAGAATCATCCACCAATCTGCCTGGCTGAAGTGCCAAGCTCCTACCTGTGCTTCAGACGGTCCTGGGAAATCCCAAATCTAAGCTCTGTGCACTCTGCCACTCCTCTTTAACATAATGCTTGAAACATTTGCTAGGGCAATAAGACAAGAGAAGGAAATTAAAGGAGTACTAATCAGAAAAGAAGTTGTTATCCCTTTTTTCAGATGATATGATAGTTTACCTAAGTGATGCTAAAAACTCCACCAGAAAATTCTAGAAATGATTTAGAGTTTCAGTAAAGTGGCGGGATACAAATTTAACCTGGAAAAATGAGTAGCCTTTCTTTACACCAACAATAATCAAGTGGAAAAGTAATATAAGAAGACCTTCCCACTTGCAATAGCCTCAAAAATAATAAAATACCTGGTAATAAACCTAACCAAAGATACCAATGATCTGTATGACAAAAATTTTAACCCCTGAAGAAGGAGATTGAAAATGACATCAAAAGATGGAATGATCTCCCATGCTCATGGATTGGAAAAATTAATATAGTAAAAATATCCATTTTACCAAAGTTGACATACAGAGTCAATGCAATTCCAATCAAAGTCCCCATGAGCTTCTTCACAGACTTGGAAAAAGATCCTAAAATTCATATGGAAAAACAAAGGACCCTGAATAACTAAAGCAACCCTGAGTGAAAAATGCAATTCAGGGGGGAATTGATCTACCAAATTTCGAACTATATATTACAGGGCCATAGTCATAAAGACAGCCCTGTTTTGGCACAAAAACAGACCCACTGACCAATTGAACAAAATTGAAGATCCAATATTGATCTCATAAAATCTCAGCCACCTAATTTTTGATAAAGGGAACAGAAAAAGTCAGTGGAGGAAGGATAGCATCTTCAGCAAATGCTGCTGGCAAAACTGGATCACCATTTGTAGATGAAGAAAATTAAACCCCCAACTCTCACCCTGTACAAAAATCAACTCCAAGTGGATCAAAGATCTCAGTGTAAAACCTGAAATCCTGAAGGTAATAGAAGAAAAAGTTGGTAACAACCTACAAGACACAGGCATAGTAAAAGCCTTTCTAAATCAGACAACAGCTTCACAGGAGATAAGGTCAACAGTTGACAAATGGGACCTCATCAAACTCAAAAGCTTCTGCACAGCCAAAGAAACAATCAAGAAAGTGAAGAGAAAACCCACAGAATGGGAGGGAATCTTCACCAGTTATTCATGTGACAGTGCAATAAGGTCAAGAATATATAGACCACTCATAAAAAAAGAATAAAACAAATGGCCTTCTCAAAAGATGGAGTAAAGAGCTGAACAGAGACTTCACCAGTGAGGAAGGAAAGATGACTGAGATACATCTTAAAAAGTGTTCATCATCCTTGGGGCTGGAGGGATGGCCTAGCGGTTAAGAGCACTGACCGTTCTTGCAGAGGACCCGGGTTCAATCTCCAGCACCCACATGGCAGCTGAGAACCGTCTGTAACTACAATTCCAGGAGAACTCCAGTTCCAGGGGAATCCGACACCCTCTTCTGACCTCCGCAGCATTGCACGACACAGGTGCACAGACCTACATGCAGACAATACATTCAAACACGTAAAAAATAAGTAAATAAAATTTAAAAAGTGTTCAACATCCTTAATAATTAAAGACATACAAATTAAAACCACTCTCAGATATCATCTCACTCCGATACTACTGGCTAAGTTCAAGAACACAAAAGACAGCAAATATTGGAGAAGTTGTGGGGAAAGGGGACCACTCATCCATTGCTGGTGGAAATGTAAACTCGTAAAACCACTATGGAAAACAATGTCGAGAACACTTAAAAGACTGAAAATGAGCCTACCACCTGACCCAGCCATACCACTCCTGGGTATATACCCACAAGACTCATCCTACTGCAAAGATACAGGCACATCCATGTTTATTGTATCTCTCTTCACAATAGAGAATAGTGGGAAAAAAAAACAAAATGCCCCTCAACTCTTGAATGAGTGACAAAGATGTGGTACATCTACACAATGGAGTACCATTCATCAGTAAAGAAAGATGACAAAGGTAAATGGATTGAGCTCAAAGCCGTTATGCTAAGTGAAGTGATACAGTCCCAGAAAAACATGAAGTGAATGGTCTCACTCATTTGTGGATGCTAATAGCAAATCCCCAGATGAAGGCAAGCTGAACATTATTGTTATATTTCTGTTTATCTGAAAGCAACTTTGTTGTTAAATGTAAATATCTTAACAGGCTCTACAATGGATCCACCACTTAATTTCAGTCTCTGTAATTACTGTATATGTGTGGAAAGTATGTATGCATATTTTAGATAATATAAAACTAAAGTATGAAAATGTGAATTCCTAGGCATAAAAAAAGACTGAGAGACAAACTAAAATATATAAACTCAGTTCACATAGAATTAAATTGGGACAATCCCTATGGTTCCTTATGCCAGTTTATATTCTTGTATGAATAAAGCATTGTTTGACTTTGTATTATTTAATGACTAACTCACAAGTTCAAGGCCAACATGAATAATGAAGTGAATTTAAGACTAGGCCAGGAAACTATATTAGACCTTAGCTAAAATTTATCAGAAAAATAATAGCGGCAATTTTCTACTAACTTTTTAAAAATAAATTATTTTAAAAGAGAGAAACAATGATCCAGTCCCAGTAAAGAAAATAATTTCATGCTGGCCTTGCCAACAGTGTAATAAATTAGATCACTGTCAACATGTTCTCACAAAACACATTAAAAAGATCAGTGAAATTCAACTACTTGTTACTCTCTGCAGGAATTTTTTTTTTTTTTTTTTTTGTCTTTTGAGACAGAGTCTTTCTCCCTGTAGCCCCAGCTGTCCTAGAATTCACTCTGTAGTCCAGGCTGGCCTTGAACTCACAACGATCCTCCTGCCTCTTCCTCCCAATTGCTAGGATTAAAGGCATCCGCCACCATGCCTGGCTGGGATATGTATTCTTTAGCATTGATGAGTACTGTTTTCATTAAAACAGTTAAATCGTTTCCAGTAATAAAATACAGAATTTAAGAATATTACAATGAATATTTAAATTTTCCTGATATACAACATAAAAAGGTTTTTAAAGCCAGAGTTTATCAATTTTAATCATTTGAGTAGGGAATAAAGTTACTTTCTTTATTGCAAGTTAATTATGGAATAATATATTTATAGAGACATATTTATCAGAGAATGCTGTATTTGCCTGTGTACTGAGATAACTTGTAATTAAAAGATAAATTAGCATTTATATTTAATTACAAAGAAATCTATAGCTCATTTAGCATTTAATTAAAACTTGTTAAAACCAAACTAGCTGCTTCATGTATTTTCAAATTTAAATAAAATCATATAATAAATGGCGTTTTGATATTTATTCATTTATTAACTTTGATGATATTATTAGGAACCTGTATATTCCCTAATAAGTTATGATTACAGTTCATGCATCTAAATAAATGTTAAACATTCAGTCTCCCCCCTTATTTATTTTTCTGGAATTTTTGAAAAACTGCGAATAGCTAAGATTATATCATATTTACTTGATTGTGCTTCTTGTCTGTGAAAAATGCATTGCTTCAATTTGAAGTTTTCTCATTCTGAAAATAACATACAAATTGCCATCTTTGGCTTCTCATAGGATTGAAAACATGGACTTGAATGAATACAAATCTCCTTTAAGAGACACCATATAATGACAGTTTTTTTCACTTTCCACTGAAATGGTTTCTTCTCAGATGGAATCCTCCTCCTTGACCACAGAGTAAAGACTGAGAGAAGGATGAAATGTAAACAAAAATAAGTTTCAATATATAAAAAATAGAAAAATGGAAACCTGTCCCTCATGTTCAATAATGCAAGAATGGTTTCTATACCATATGCCATGCTATCGGAATGTGAAATGATTGCTCATACTGAGGTCATGGCTGAGTCTCTCTCATTAGATTGGAAATGAAAATTTACTATGCAGTTCATATCCCTGAATCTCACTTTTTGCTCTATGGTTAATCTCATAATTCCTTTCCTGGACACAACCATATACTGAGATTTTTTATAATGCTCTGGAAATAGCTAAAATTTTCTTTTCTTTTCTTTTCTCTCTCTCTCTCTCTCTCTCTCTCTCTCTCTCTCTCTCTCTCTCTCGACTTTATTGCAATAAGAACAGGAAACTGACTACTTAAACACCTGGCAATTTTTTAATTTGTTAGTTATTTTATTTTTAAAATACATTTATTGGTGCTTTGTGTATTTCAGAGAACATTTTTCATTTCACTTTAGACATATTCCCCTATTTCTTCCCCACACCCCACTCCAGTTCATGCATTCTGCCATACACGTCCTGCATCTCTCAGTCTTTTTAAAGTTTGTCTCTGCAAAGTTTATTATTTGATCAGAATTTAACTATGCCCAAATAATTTAACTTTGATCAAATCCTTATGTTGTTGTGGTTCCCTCCCAATTGTATTGCTCCAAAACATGCCTATATATACATCATATATGTACAAGAATTATGTAATCCAGGAACAAAGTGTTTGTTAACTCTGATATATGTTTAGGAGTTCACATTTTTCCCTTTAATTTTATATTACTCTAAAATACGAATATACACCTTCTGCCCAAATATATTAAATATCATGTCTGAAAGTATGTCAATTCTAGGCCTCACATTGGAATAATACTTTCAGAATTATATAACTATTAATAATGCAATAAGCTCCATTTTATATAAAATGATTTGATAGTTTTTAAAATATGATGCGCTTTTCCCTCTGAGAATTTTTCAAGTCATTTCCACTTGAGTCTGAAGATTACTGCACTTAAAATACATAAAAAATAATTGAAAATAAAAAGAAAATCAGTTTCTCAAACAGAAATATGTTCTACTTATATAATACCTCTGTGGTGGTTTGAATGAGAGTGTCCCCCATAGTCTTTAAGTATTCAGGCATTTTGTCCCCAGTTGGTTGGTAGCACTGATCTGGGTGGTCTTAGAAGGTGTGGCCATGCTGAAGGAATTATGTTATTGGGGGCAAGCTTAGTGAGTTTAATAAGCCTTGCCAGTCTCCAGTCTCTCACTCTCCTAACTTCTTGTACTCATTGTGAGATGTGAACTTCGGCTTTCTGCTCCAGCCCTAGCCAACATGCCTCCCACCACAATGGACTCTAATTCCCTGGAATTGTCAATTGTAAGCTCAAATAAACTCTTTCTTTTATAAGTTTCCTTGGTCATGGCATTTTATCACAGCAACAGAAAAGTGAGTAATATACCCTCTTTCATTTTAACTATATTATTCTGTTTAAAACTTAGCTACAATTTCTTGAGAACCATAAATACATGACCTTCATAAACAAACAAACAAAGTAAATTGGATGGAAAAATGGCTCAGAGCTTAAAAGTATTGATTGTACTTACAAATGATCTGGGTTCAGTTCCTAGCACCTACAGGGAGGCTAACAACTGTTCATAACTCCATTTCCAGGATAGCCAATGTCCTTATGACCTCCATAGACATTGCATGACATGGGTGCAATTAACATACAGACAGTCAATACACTCATACACATAAAATCAAATAGGTAAAATATTAAAAATAAATATATAAACTAAGAGAATGGCTTTAATAATATTTGTGTTAATCTTTTGGGAGTTCCATATGATGTACTTTGATTATATTCAACACCCTTCCTTAGGTACACTCAGATCCACCTGCACATTTTTACCTTCCCTTACTTCATGTATTCTATTATTTTTTCTTAAAGAATGACTTTTAAAAGACAAAGTGATAATTTATCATTTTGTTTTATTATTTTTTTTATTTGGTTGTTGTTGAGTATATTCTTTTGTTTATGATGTATCTATATGAGAACAGTTGCACATTCTCCACAGCATGCATTTGGAGGTCATAGGACAACCTTTCTGAGGGGAATCCACGGACTGAATTCCATTAATAAAGCTTGACTAAGAAGTGATTTTTTTTCCTATGGCCTCCAACCGTCTTGGTTGCCCTCATCTAAGAACATCTAAAATAGTTTAGTAAGTTTTAGTTGAATGATAAAAAATTGGTTCATTCATTCTTTTGTGTTTTTAATACTTTTATTGATAAATTCTGTATTACATTCATTATCTTTCAGTCTAATTTAGACACATTCCCCTTTCCCTGTCCCCATGCCAGCCCTGTTCAAAGCCTTCTGCCATACACGCCTTGCATCTTTCTCTCAGTCCTTCTAAAGTTTGCCCTGTGAAGTCTTGTTGTTGTGGGTAGAGTTTAGCTGTATCATAAAGTTCTATAATTTAGTCTTTATGCTCTAGTTTTTCCCTCCCCTTTGTATTGTTCCAATATATGCCTATGTAATCATCTTACAGGCATCAAAATTATGACCTCTGAGAATAAACTGTATGTTAATTCCAAAATATGTTTAGGGGTTCATATTGCCCCTTTAATTTTATATTACTCTAAAATATGAATACTCAGCTCCACCCATATACGGTAATTACAGAGTCTGAAAATAAATGGTATGTGAATTCTAGAGTGCATTAAGAGATTTACATTATAGCAAAAGAGTTGCTTTCAGATAAAAAGAAATGTAACAATAATGTTGTTCAGTTTAGCTTTCAACTGGGGATTTGGTGTTAGCATCCACAAATGAGGGAGACCATTCAACTTTTGTTTTTCTGGGACTGTGTTCTTCACTTAGCATAATGGCTTCAAGTTCCATTCATTTATCTGCAAAGTTCATGATGTCATCTTTCTTTACCACTGAATAGAACTCCATTGTGTAGATGTATCACAGTTTTGTCATCCACTCAATAGTTAAGGGGCATTTGGACTGTTTCCAGCTCATCTCTATTGTGAAGAAAGATGCAATAAACAAGGATGTGCATGTCTTTTTGCAGTAGGATGAGTCTTGTGGCTATATGCCCAGAAGTGGTATGGCTGGGTCAGGTGTAGGCTCATTTTCAGTCTTTTAAGGGTTCTCCACTCTGATTTCCATAGTGGCTGTACGAGTTTACATTCCCACCAGCAATGGATGAGTGGTCCCCTTTCCCCACAACCTCTCCAGCATTTGGTGTCTTTTGTGTTCTTGATCTTAGCCAGTAGTATCAGAGTGAAATGATATCTGAGAGTGGTTTTAATTTGCATTTCCTTAATTATTAAGGATGTTGAACGCTTTTTAAGATGTATCTCAGCCATCTTTCCTTCCTCAATGGTGAAGTACTTTACTCCAACTTTTGAGTAGGTCATTCGTTTTCTTGTTTTTTTTTTTTGAGTATTCTATATATTCTGGATGTTAATGTACTGTCAGATGTATCACTGGTAAAGATTCCTTCCAACATTCTGGGTTTTCTCTTCACTTCCTTGATTGTTTCTTCAGCTGTAGAGAAGCTTTTGAGTTTGATGACCCACCTCATTAATGAACATAGATGCAAAAATTCTCAACAAAATACTTGCAAAACACATACAGACCAACATCAAAAAGATCATCCATCATGATCAAGATGGATTCATACTAGAGATGCAGGGATGGTTTAACATACATAAATCAATAAATATCATAAAATACAAAAATGGACTATTCTAGTTTGTCTTCCATTGCTGTGAATAAACACTCTGACTGACACCAACTTGGGGAGGAAAGAGTTTATTCAGCTTACAACTCCTGAGTCACAGTTCATCACTTAGGGAGCACAAGACAGGAACTCAGGGCAGCAACCTGGAGTCAGGAGCTGAAGCACAGGGCATGGAGGAATGCTTTTCACTGTCTTGAGCCCCTGGCTCATGCCCAGCCTGCCTTCTTATACTGAACACAACAACCTGCCCAGGGTGGCACCACTCATTGTGGGCTGGGTCCTCCCACATTGCTCGACAATCAGACAATACTCTACAGATGTGGCCACAGGCGAATCCAATGGAGCCAATTCCCCAATTGAGGCTCCTTCAACCCAGGTGTGTCAAGTTGACACTAAAGCTCTCCAGCACAGGGACTGAAAGACATATACCACATGATCATCTCAGTTGATGCAGAAAAAACATCCTTTTTTTTATTTACTATCATCCTTAGATTCTTTATTTCTTTTTTTTTTATTATTATTGACGCTTTGTGTATTTCATACATCATTTTCCAATTCAGTTCAGGCATATATCCCCTTCCCTTCCCCCCACCCCACCCCTACCCATCCCAGATCATGCATTCTGACGTAAGTTTTCTGCATCTTTCTCTGCTTTTTTGTTTTGTTTTGTTTTCATTTTTTTTAACAATAAGTGATAATTTTTGAGTACAAGCATCCTTCATGTAAAACCAATTTGCAAGCAGTTGTGCCCAAACCCACACAGCTCATGGGTCCCACCATCCAGCAGGGGGGGCTTGTATGTTCAATCAAGTTGATCAAATGAGTGTCCAGTCTATATTGTTGTAGTTTCACCATTAACCCCAATCGAAGCCCTTACATTCTACCACGCCCCCTCTTCCGCAGATTGTTCCCTAGGCTTAGAAAAGGGGCACAGGTGGATGAGAAGCAAAACACTCTACTTTCTCTGGAGCTGATGTCTTGGTCTCTAGTCAGTTCTGGCTGTTTTCTTTCATGGGCTGCCAGCTTGTCCAGGCATAACCTTTCGATCCTACTAATGAAGCACATGCAATTAGATATTTAGGTATTTAAACAGTATAATATATAGCCTTTCGATCCTACTAATGAAGCACACGCAATTAGATATATAGGTATTTAAACAGTACTAATTGTTATGGTAGGTTACTTTGGTATAGACACAGATGTTTGGATGGTATGTTAATTCATGAATTACATTTTCTTCTGTTAAGTATGGCAGGGTCTTCGTGTGGTTTATAACATCTCCTAACCATTAGAGGATGTAAGCTTGTGGCATCAGCCGTGGGTTATTCCTCCAAGGAGAGAGCTAATAGCCAATTAGATTTGGGATATACAGACATATGGCTGCCACTGCTGCACAGTATTTCCAGGCAGATGAGGTGTAGCTGGTGCTGACGGAGGAGTCTTGCTTGACTCAAGGAGACCTATATTTGCTTTATTGGTTTAGTGGTCTTTGGTAACACTCTCTGGCATCCCAGAGACCATCTGTATACTTGCAAGTGCGGTCTCCATACATCTTTCCCATGTTTATATCAGGTCTTCAACAGCAGGGCCTTATCGCCTCTCTTCCTGCAGATATCCCAGTTTGGAGGCAAGGAGCCTTTACCTTTTGTGGGGGCTTGGATCCCCTGGCCAACATCTCCTTGGTAGAATAATCCATTGTTGATGTCAGAGCTCCTGTATTAATATATTTTGTTTAAGTGCATAGCTTAAAGAGACTTTAGCATTATATTTGGTTCTGAATAGAGAATAATCCTTTTCACAGTTTCTATGTCCATTAGTCAATTAAAGAAGGCAGTTTTACTGATTTTACAAGAGAATACCTCTATAACAGCTGGCTCCAATCTACAGCTGGAGAACGACCTCATCATCATCTTATTTCTCCTTATTCTATGGGGGGGGAGTAAGAAAAAAACATCCTTTTACATTCATTACTGTGCTAGATAGCTTTAGTGTCAACTTGACCCACCTGGGTTTAGGGAGCCTCAATAGGGGAATTGGCTCCATTGGATTGGCCTGTGGCCATATCTGTGGAGTATTGTCTTGATTGTCGGGCAATGTGGGAGGGCCCTGCCCACAGTGAGTGGTGCCACCCTGGGCAGGTTGTTGTGTACAGTATAAGAAGGCAAGGTGGACCTGAAACAGGGGAGTAAGCCTGTGAACAGCATTCCTCCATGGCCTGTGCTTCAGCTCCTACCTCCAGGTTCCTGCCCTGAGTTCCTGCCTTGGGTTCCCTAAGTGATGAACTGTGACTCAGGAGATGTAAGCTGAATAAACTCTTTCCTCCCCAAGTTGGTCAGAGTGTTTTGTCACAGCAATGGAAGAAATACTGGAACAATTACTTTGTAAAGGACGATACAAATGCAGTTAACAGGTGGCTTATTTATGATCATACTGAATACTTCCTCTCTACCAGGTTCTCTGCTGTGTTTTCCTAAGTGTCTTTGGTGTCCTCAAGCACTCTGCAAGTATGGTAGCTTTTATCCTACTTTCTGAGGGCAGCAGTGTTGACTAAAGTTAGTCCAAAGTCACCAGTAGCAATTACTAATGCTTAAATTTCAGGTCCCAAAACTTTGGGATAGATTTTCCATAAATATGCTAGGCATTTTGAGAAGGGCAGCACATGCCTCCTGAAGACTGTAATATTGTTGTATACTTGTATTCCTTCTTAACATTATTGGACACGAAGTAAAATTTCATTCTCTTAACTGTTAAATTATGAAATTATGACAAACTTAGATACTTACTAACTTTTATTCAGTAGCATATATATATAGATAGATATAGATATAGATATAGATATAGATATAGATATAGATATAGATATAGATATAGATATAGATATAGATATAGATATATGCATCACTGGTGAAGATTCCCTCCCACTCTGTGGGTTTTCTCTTTACTTCCTTGATTTTTTTTCACTGTACAGAAGCTTTTGTGTTTGATGGCCCATCTCATTAATGAACATAGAGGCAAACATAGATGCTAAATATATATATATATATATATATATATATATATATATTGAGAGAGATAGATATAGATATCTGTGTATGTGTATATAAGTGTGTTATGTGCTTGTGTAAGAAAGAGGAAAAGAGAGAGATGGATAGAGGAAGAGAGAGGGAGAGAGAGAGAGAGAGAGAGATTTACATAAGCCCATTTTGTTTCCTGTTATAGAGAATATCTACAAGACTATTTATTATTTGCCCTTATTGAAATTGTGGAAGACTGTGGACTGGAAAATGAAAATGTAGACCCCAGTAAAATTTCTAACTCCAAAATTAGGAGTACCTAAGTTGTATGAGATCTTGAATGTTGTCTTTAAATTATAATAAATGGTCTTAGATGGCTCTAAGAGAAAAAAATAATAGATAAAAATTTCCACTGATAAGAAACAAATGTGCAAAATGGAAAAAGAATATATAAGAATAAATTCACTTTGTAAATATTATTATTAACCTAACTAATAAGTTCAAAAAAATGATGTGACTTTGTAGTCATCATTTATTCAGATATTTATAATTTTGGAAATTGAGCATTAAACATGAAAGAAAAATAAGAAAAATAATGATTTTATTGTTATTTGCTTATATATTAATTTTTCAGGGTAACATACTCAGGACAAAGTGTGCAAATTGCATCTTTAAAAAAATTCTGAACTTATGCTAACAGTACTGAAAGTACAGTTAAGTAATTTGTCCAGCTAAGACTCTGACTAAAAGCAAGGACACCCAAACCCAGAATTCAACTTAGGTATTTTTTTCATTTTTGACTCTTGAAATTTTCTCAACACTCTGCTGTTTCCTATATATTAGACTGTGTAATGCCTGAATTTCCTAACTAAATGGAGACATGCATGGTAATTAAAGGAGTTCACAGTAGTGACACAGAAGTCAACGGTATCTATATATGTCAAGGAGGAAAATGATATTTTGAGATCCATATTAACTTTATTTTTTCTTTCTTTTTTTTTTTTTTTTTTTTTGTTTTTGGTCTTTTCGAGACAGGGTCTCCCTGTAGCTCCGGCTATCTTGGAACTCACTCTGTAGACCAGGCTGGCCTTGAACTCACAGAGAACCGCCTGCCTCTGCCTCCCAAGTGCTAGGATTAAAGGCGTGCGCCACCATGCCTGGCAGGATCCATATTAACTTTAAGTCACATTGATGAGGTTTCCAATGCCACAGGACTTCAGACAAAGCCAAAAGACATACAGAAAAACAAGGTTTCATCAGTTTCAAAATAGTTCCAAACTTTTTTCTAGAACCAAATATATATATATATTTGTATATATTATCTGAGAAGTAATTTGCTTCAGATCCATTAGTTCATTTTTACTATGAACTAGGAGTATATCAGGAAAATAAAGATCAAGAAAAAATTTTAACGTGTTTGGTGGTGCACATGTTTAATCTGCCCTCAGGTGTCAGAGTCAGGCAGAACTTGAAGGATCTGAGCCCAGCCTAATCTACATAGCAAGTTCCCAAGCCAGCTACACGGAGAAACTACCTCAAAGCAAACAAATAAACAGACAAAATAAAATGTTTCATTACATGACAATTATAACATTAAAAGAATAAATACTGTAAGGTTAAAATTCAGTAAAATATTAGCTTGGGATGAGTGAGATGTTTCAGTAGGGATAGACTCATCCTACTAAGCCTGTGTTCAATCCCTGCACCTGCATGTGGGAAGGAATCCATTGCAGGATGTTGTCCCTTGACTGTTAAACATGCGCCACCACCACAACCCACAACACACACACGAACAAACAATAAACATAAATAATTAATGTTACACAAATTTAAAATTAAAATTCTAACTTAATTTTATTTTTCAAGATGTTTCTTCTTCATGTCAAATAGGTCGTCAGTTTTTTTATTTCTTTGTCCGTGATTTTATTTATTTTTTTCTATCACTTTGGTGACAATTTCTAAGTTAAGGCCCAAAATAACTGAGTTGACCCTAGATCTCTCATTTTGTGAATACTTGCACTTTGTTGACTACTATTGTAGAATAGCTAACGTAGGTATAGAATAATTAATAGGTAGTGTCTTCAAAGATAAAAAAAAATATATTTATCAGTGATTTTTCCCTGGATGATCAATGGATGGAGTACTCTTCTGGTGAAAGCTGTGGGGATCCTCACACTAATTATCAGGACCATACTATGCTTTCAGAGTGATGGATCAGAGGCTAAACTTAACACAACATCAAGTCCAGAATTTAAAGATCAGAGCTGCTGACACTGCCCAACAGCCTGGAACCTAGAGTCTCAGAGTGAGATGTTTGCATTGTTAACCTGCAGCCAGAGAAAGGTCCATTACAGCTTGGATCTCTCTGTTGTAGACAATAACCAGGGCACACCATAAGTGTTTTTCAGACTTATGGAGCCCAGTATCAGATGTGAGGTTGTGAAATATAAGAACATATAGTATTCTTCTGCCATGAGGGTGCTGGGAACCCAACCCAGGTGTTCTAATGTGATCAGGTATCTCTCCAGCTCCATGATGGTTAGTTTTAATTATTAAGCCATCAAAAATTAGACAGGCCTGGGAAAACATTTCAGTGAGGGATTATCTAGACTAGGCAGGCCTATGGACATGTCTGGGAGGGATTATGTTGATTATATTAATTTATTTGGGAAGACTCAGCCCACTGTACTTGGCACTATTCCCTAGGTTTGAATCTAGACAGCATAAGAACAGAGAAAGTGGGATGACTGCAAGCATTCATGGGTTTATTCTCTCTGCTCTCTACTAAGGATATGATGCAATCAGCTGCTTCAAGTTCCTATCATCACAAGTTCCCTGCTATGCTGGAATAGAGATGTAAGCTAAAACAAGCTCCTTTTTTCCCCTAAATTGATTTATCAGGGTATTTTATCACACCAATAAACAAAACTAAAACTTTCCGAAGTCTGTAATTTTTTTTTACATAGTGATATAGTGAAGAAGCATAGGTTAAAACAATACAATAAAAATGTTTGAAATATTTTGACAAAGAAATATCCATTGTAAATAAAGATCTGTTCATAGGCAATAAGGAAATCTAAAATAAATGTTAACATGGTCTAAATGAAAATAATATATAACATTCTTATATACCGATATATATGGCTTGAGATGCATACTTCTGCCATATTATAGAAATCAAGGATAATATTAATATAGAGTTATATAATTGTTGATATCCAGCAAAATATTAATATAGCAAACTATCTGTATATCATCTGTAATTAAGTATATGATAAAGTACTAAATAATATCTGCATATCAGCCAGAATTTGAAATGGAGAGACCAGTGACAGATGTAGTAGCATATGCCTATAATCCCAGAACTTGGAGGCTGAAGCAAGAAGAATCCATGCTAGCCTCATCTACATAGGGAGTTGAAGACCAACCTAGGCTTAAATGATCAAAGTGTTACCAAAGTAACTGCACCACCCCCATGGTCTCTGAAGTGCTTCTTTCACTGTGAAATGAATTCTTTTTTTTTTAATTTAATTTTTATTGATGGTTTGTGCATTTCGTACATCATTTTCCAATTCAGATCAGGCATATTTCCCTTTCCCTTCCCCCCCACCCCCACCCCATCCCAAATATTCTGCCATATGTATTCTGCCATAACTGTCCTGCATCTTTCAGGTTTTTTTTTTTCATTTTTTAGCTATAAGTGATAATCCATGAGTATAAGCATCCTTCTTGCAAAACCAATCTACAGACTGTTGTGCCCAAACCCCACAGTCCCACCATTCAGTGGGGGGTGACAGGTTGTTTCAATCAAGTTGATCAAATGAGTGTCCAGACTACATCGCTGTAGTTTCACCATTCACCCCAATCGCAGCCTTTACATTCTACCAAGGCCCCTCTTCCGCAGATTGTTCCCTAGGCTTAGAAAAGGGGCACAGGTGGATGAGAAGTAAAACTGTCCTCTCTCTCTGGAGCTGTTGACTTGGATTCTGGTCAATTCTGGCTGTTTCCTATGAAATGAATTCTATGTCTTGAGGAAATGCTATCTGGAATAGTAAGCAGGTTTTCCTTCAAGGTCCTGCCTCGAGTTCCTCCTTTGATGTACTGTGACCTGGAATTGTAAGGCAAATAAATGCATTCTCTCCCAAGGTTGCTTTTAGTCAAAGCGCTTTATCACAGACGCAGAACTGAAACTAGAACAATAAATAATTTTAACTCTTTGGTGACAAGAACCCCTAAGAACAAAGAAAAAGAAAGGTGGCATGGTCTGTGCCTGAGTTCACATGCACAATTCTGTCTCCCATGCCTCTGTTGCACAGAGCAACCAATCAGGATATGTGTTACCAAATAAGGAAGATACAGATACTGAACTATACATGGGGTATAAAAGACAAAACCTTTCTCTTTTGGTGGATTCTGCTTTAGAGTATTGTCTGCCAGGGACTGTTCTAGTACAAACACACTGCTTCCTGTAAGCCTTAGGAACCAGGAATTTTGTTCAGATTGCCTACTACAGTCATACACCTTAAAATTTTTTTTTCAAATGTGAAATGTACTCTTTTCTTTTGAATTATTTTCCTGAGTTATCTTAATTCTTGTTATTGAAGAAGAAAGGAAAAATTAAAATCCTTAATGAAAAGTTATCATTGTCAAAGTCATTTACAAAGAAAAGTTCAATGAAAGGATAGAGAGGGTCCATGATGATGATTATATTTTAAAATTCCTTTAATACATGGCATTGTTCACTTCAAAAATTGTGTACATCAGGCAATAAAATGTAATTATCTGATACACAGATTCTTAGGAATTCAACAATAAATAGCACTAACCATTTGCCTTAGAAGTTTACACTTCAGTCTAAGTTTAATATCTGTGGCCTTATCCTAAAACAATGCAATTTAGATGAATCTACAGATGTTTTAGTGACAAATGCAACTAGGGCTATGTTTCCCCTTCTGGGAAAGCCATCTGAGCAAGTAGGGTTTCTTAAAAGAAATCAATTATGTTAAAACAAGAAATAAAGTATGAGTTAGACAGTTTTTATCCAAAGCCCGCAGCTCTAAGAGCATAGAACGAAAAATCACATGCAAATAGTCAGAGGAGAAATTTAGTTCCTGCAAGTAACTCCACATTTTTTGTAAACTGAGTATCTTAGGCAACTAGGTTTATATATTAGAAGCAATAACAGAATTGTGGACATGGAGCCAGAAAATATTGCTTTCATTTACCCAAAATGACTTTATTATGTGATGTCACCAAGATTTTTATTTAATTTATGATATTTATTTCCTTAATAAATAAATAGAACTAAAATAATTTATATGAGAAAGTAGAAATGTTTCCTACAGAGCATACTAGATATATCAGAGTACCTCCTTAACCTAGTAACACAGCATTAAGAAGATTTCCGTTGCTAAGCATAAAACTGAGTATCTCCTATTCTAAGTATTATTCAATTCCACCTCTGAAAACCATCTAGCCAATTTCCCTCCTGGTTTCCCCAGTTACTTTGTCTACTCAACTGTCTAAGAGTGATATTCTTAAATATAAACAAAAATTAATACAGATCTCTGTGAGAGTTCAGACTTTGAGTTTGTCTTAATGATCTTTTGGCACAGCATGCAAGACTGTGTTGATCAGCCTCTGTATTTCTAACAACCTCACTTCTCAGTACTTTCCACTCTTTCTTCCCTGCAGTGAGTGGACTTATCATGCCCTGTGTCTCCTGAGCACATGCACAGATAATCTATCTGCTAAAATTCCTTTAATCTCCTTTTAACTTTTGCAATCTTTTAATGAAACAACTCTGCTTTTTCTTTCAGAAATACAGAGAAGAAAAATTCCTTAATATTCAATAGCTTTTTTCTTAACATTGTTTTCTAAAAAAATTATGCTGTTTTTCAAAACAATATTAATTTACATCTTAAATTTTTAACTATTTTTATTTAATAAAATATTCTTTCTTCTTGGAGTAAATATTGATAATCTGTTTCTTTTTCTCCATATACTTAAGAATATTTAATGGTATCATTACTTTGAACTTTTGGAACTATAAATATTTGTAGTACCATCTCATTGCTATGTTTTCATTTTGAATGCACATTAGAGACTACATACTAAAGGTTTGTGGATATCCTAAGGGGGATAGGGTATCCTCAGTGGTAAGGTAGTGGTACCTAACGGGAGTGTTGCCTAGTAGAAGGGAATTATCTAACTAGAGGCATGGGCCACAAAGAGGTGGAAATTTTTCTCTGCTAAATAATTTTACCATAATATTTATACTTGTTACACAAAAAGCCCCATGAGGCCATTTGACCATGGACCAAAACCTATCCCTACATTAGTATAAATAAATTTTTCTCCTTTCTAAATTGTTTAGGTCATATACACTTTGAATGATGAAAAGCTGACTAATAGAAGGTAAATAAATAGAAAGCTAAAAGAAAGAAAAAGGAAAAAAAAGCAAATAAAGAAGGAAAGAAAGGTAATATATTACATCTTTGACTCTTTAAACGTATTATGTAAAATATTATGTAAAGTATAAAAGTATTATGTAAAATATCTACATTTTCATTCAAAACCCCTTTAATTTTTACAGATTTTGCATGCAAGTCATGCATACATTTTATTGCATTGTATCTAATTATTTCTCTTTCTCATCAGTAAAATAAATGGCATTGCTACTTAATTTCAAATATACATGATATACTTTTACATACTAACATGCAATCTTAATGTAATTATCATGTTAGTTACATGAAGGAATTTCTGTAGATTCTTGAGATTTTTCTATATAGAAATTTATGACATCTGCAAATAAAGCTTTGTTTCTTTTCATCCTTCTTATTTTCCCTTTTGTTGTATTAAAGCATCATTTATGATTGTCCATTTTTTATATATAATTTCTACTCAGCACCTTATGGAATATTCTCCAAAATCGAATACATACTGGATCACAGAAAAAAACAACTCTACAAATACAAAAGCATTGAAATAATTTCGTGCATTCTATCAGACTACAGTGCAATCAAACTCAATATCAACCCCAGAATAATCCCAACTATCTCCAAGAACACATGGAGACTAAACAACACACTCCTGAATAATGAATGAGTCAAGGAAGAAAGAAAGAAAGAAAGAAAGAAAGAAAGAAAGAAAGAAAGAAAGAAAGAAAGAAAGAAAGAAAGAAAGAAAGAAAGAAAGAAAGAAAGAAAGAAAGAAAGAAAGAAAGGGAGAGAGAAAGATTTCTGGAACTAAACAAAAAGAAAATACATTTCAGAAAAACCTGTGGGATACTTTAAAAGCAGCCCTAAGAGGGAAGTTTATAGCCCTCAGTGCCTACATTAAAAAAGAATCAGTGATGGGGCTGGAGAGATAGCCTAGAGGTTAAGAGCGCTGACTGCTCTTGTAGAGGATCCGGGTTCAATTCCCAGCACCCACATAGCGGGTGAGAACCGTCTTTGACTACAGTTCCAGGGGAATCTGACGCCTTCTTCTGACCTCCGCAGCACTGCACAGCACCGGTGCACAAACCTACATGCAGACAGTACATTCATACACATAAAAAATAAAGTTAAAAAATTTAAAAAATTAAAAAAAATTTAAAAAGAATCAATGAATCGTGATGAAAGGGGAAACACCACAAGAGAAAAGTTCCCAACAATAATATGAGAATACTTCAAAAACATATACTCTACTGAATTTGGAAACTGAAGAGAAATGGATGAATATTTGAAATCCTGGAATTCACCAAAGCTTAACCAAGAAGAGACTGAAAGCTTAAACAGACCCGTAATATATTAGGAAGTTGAAAATGTATTAGTAAACCTCCCAACTAAAAAATCAAAGCCCAGATGGTTTCGTGGCAGAATTCTATAAAAGATTTAAAGAGGACTTTGACCATTATTACTAAAACTTCAGAAGGATACAAGCAGAGGGAAATCTCCCAAATTCCTTCTACAAAGCCAACATTGCTCTAATACCAAAAGATACAACAATAAAAGAAAACCATAGACCCATCTCATTAGTGAACACAGATGCAAAATTTCTCAACAAAATACTTGCAAACCGCATACAGACCCACATCAAAAAGATCATCCATCATGACCAAGTTGGATTCATACCAGAGATGTATGGATGGCTCAACATACATAAATCAATAAATATCATAAAACACATAAATGGACTGATATAGAAAAAACACAGAATCATCTCAATTGACACAGAAAAAGCCTTCCACAAACTTCATCATCACTTCATGCTTAAAATCCTAGAGGGAATTGGACTGGAGGGAACATTTCTCAACATAATCAAAGCCATATATAACAAACCCACAGCCAACATCATCTTAAATGGAGATAAGTTAGAAGCATTCCCCTTAAAGGCAGAAACACAGCAAGGCTGTCCCCTTTCACAACTCCTCTTCAATATAGTATTTTAAACACTTGCAAGGGCAATAAATCAAGAAAGGGAATTAAAGGAGTACTAATGTGAAAAGAGGAAGTCAAATTATCCCTCTTTGCAGATCATATGATAGTTTACATTAGGAAGGGATGCTAAAAACTCTACCAGAAAACTTCCAGAAATGATTAAGTGTTTCAGTAAAGTGGTGGGATACAAAATTAACCTAGAAAAATCAGTATCCTTTCTTTACACCAACAACAGCCAACTGGACAAGGAAGACAATAAGACCTTCTCACTCACAATAGCCACAAAAAAATAAAATATGCTAACACCAAATCCCCAGTTGGCAGGCAAACTGAGCAACTTTATTATTATATTTCATTGTATCTGAAAGCAACTGTTGTATCATAATGTGAATCCCTTAATGGGATCTAGAATTAACTGCAAATTATATTTACACATTGTAATTACCATATATAGGTGGAACATATGTATTCATATTCTTTAAAAAAATGCAAAATTATACTTCTTTTTACCTGCATGCAACCTTACTTGTTAAAATGTAAATCCCTAAATGCATTTTGGAATTAACCTATAGCTTATTTTAAGACTTTGTAATTTTGAGTTATATATGGAGTATATATGCATATTTTGAGTTATATATGGAGTATATATGCACATTTTGGAATAATATAAAATCAATGGAACAAAAAACAAGAGAAAAAATACCTAGCAACAAACTTAACCAAAAACACCAAAGATCTCTACAATAAAAAATTTAAGAAGGAGATTGAAGGAATCAAAAGATGGAAAGATCTCCCATTCTCATGGGTTGGAAAAAGTTGTCCATTTTTAGATTTAGTCTTGCCATTTGGGTTCAGAGTATGTATTTTTGACTTAATCTGAGTGACCTTTCAAATAGTATTCAAATAATACATCACAGACTGCGCTGATGAACAGTAACTAAATATTCCCCATCCCTTCCCCTCATTCATTATAAGGTTTCCTCAATTGATTCACTACCATTATATTTTAATCATTGCCTGTACTGTTTTTTTTATTATTTTTGGCAATTGTTACTTTTTATGTGTTTATGACTTTTCTAAATAAGATATTTTCATTCAAAATTATTTATTTTCTTCCTCAACACTTTTATTTTTCTCTAGATTACTGATGATATGTTTCTTTGCTTTTTCGTTGAATACACCCTTATTTCACCTTCACTTCTGAGAGTCTCTTTATTTGGTTCAGTTTTTATTACTTTTTCAATATTTTAAATATTTAATTAAACTATCTTCTTGCTTGCATGATTCCTAAAGACACATCTAACAGCTTCTTTGATCCCCACAAAATTATTTAGACTCCACTTTTCTTTCAAGAAACTATCAATTGTCCATTATTATAGTGCATCTATGAAGAATAGTCAATTTTCAGTTAATTCACTTTTTCCTTATTTAAGATTTTATTTCTATTTATTTGTATGTGTGCTAGTCTGAGTGTATGGCACGTGGCTGTAGGTTGTGTCATCAGAGAAAATAAGCCAACGGATGCCCCAGGGTTATAAAAGGTTTGGAGCCACTGGAAATGGGTGGTGGGAAGTGAACTTGGGTCCTATGCAAGAATAGGAAGCACACTTAACAATTGAGCCATCTAACTTTCTTCTTGATGTGTGCATAATGACTCCAAAGTTCCTTACATAATGTATACTAGAAAAGACTATTACTGTGGGCCATTGGCTTAAACTTGTACTTTTTCTCATGCACTAGAGTCCAAAAATGAGGAAATGAACCATTTTTTTTGTTTTGTTTTGTTTTCATTTTTTTAACAATAGGTGCTAATCTCTGAGTACAAGCATCCCCTTCATATAAAATTAATTTGTAAGCAGTTGTGCCAAAACCCACACAGCTCATGGTCATGGGTCCCACCATCCTGAAAGGGGGGGGGGGGCTTGTATGTTCACTCAAGTTGATCAATGCACTGTCCCTTCTATATTGTTGTAGTTTCACCATTAAACACAATCGAAGCCCTTACATTCTACCACCGCCCCCTCTCCGCCAGATTGTTCCCTAGGCTTAGAAAAGGGGCACAGGTGGATGAGAAGCAAAACACTCTACTTTCTCTGGAGCTGATATCTTGGTCTCTAGTCAGTTCTGGCTGTTTTCTTTCATGGGCTGCCAGCTTGTCCAGGCTTAACCTTTCGATCCTACTAATGAAGCACATGCAATTAGATATTTAGGTATTTAAACAGTATAATATATAGCCTTTCGATTCTACTAATGAAGCACACACAATTAGATATATGGGATTTAAACAGTACTAATTGTTATGGTAGGTTACTTTGGTATAGACACAGATGTTTGGATGGTATGTCAATTCATGATCCACATTTTCTTCTGTCAAGTATGGCAGGGTCTTCGTGTAGTTTATAACATCTCCTAACCATCAGAGGATGCAAGCTTGTGACATCAGCCGTGGGTTATTCCTCCAAGGAGAGAGCCAATAGCCAATTAGATTTGGGATATACAGACATATGGCTGCCACTGCTGCACAGTGAACCATTTTTATTTCATTCACTGTATTCTCCCCTGTACTTAGGCAATGTTCAACAATTTTTTACTCATTGAATGTAATAGTTTAGTCATTGATGATCTTCCTTCCTTTCAAACTCATCATGTGTCTCTTCGTCTCATGGGAGAAACAGACTGCAAGATTGATTTGATACAAAATCCAATTGAGTGAGTGATTAACAGATATAGTTAGTGTTTACTTTCATAAACTTTCTCTTAATTAATAATCAGTTTATGCAATGATTTCTTAGGTAACATAAATCCTATGAAGAAAACATTCAGAAAGTTTTACCATCATCTTTTTATATCAAACTAGGCACTGTAATATATTCCATGTCACATTAACATGACTTCTCCCAATTTAAGGACTAGATAGAAGTTAATGGACATGCAGCAGGGCAGTTTTTTTCTGGAATTTAGAATGCTGAGCATTTCGGATGTTGTCTCAGTCTCATGGTATATTTCTCAATGAGCTAAGTAATGGGAAGGGTAATTATTTCAGTAGAAAATCTTTGCCCTTGACAGTTGCTGAAAGAACACATCAGGTTTTCCTTTTCAATGTACTTCTGCTTCTAATTTGTAGTCCCTGCTTGATTCTGTAACTCATAACAGTCTCCAGAGAATCACTGAAATGAAAGTTTCCCCAATCAGCTCATCAGAATATTACAAATTTTTACAGGAAATCGAAGACAAGTAATGTATCAGCTAGCAAGAAATACATTATTCCTTATTGCTTAGCTGTCCTTTGAGACAGACACAGGTAAGAAACTACAGTGTGCTATCCCATAATTATGGCATGTAAAATAAGTTCTTCCTTTCACTTGACTGGGGGGGGTGGTTATTTGGTCCCTGCACCTGCAACCTGGCTGCTGCCTCAGTATCCCTGAAAACTCCAGCTCCCAATGCCTTGGGCTTGCTCTTATCTGGTCTGCTGCAGAAGTGGGGAGGCAGCTGACTACCTCCTCAGTGTCCCTGAAGAACTGAGCTCCCAGCAGGATGGGCCCCTTCTTACTGGAGGAGGTGCAGCTGGCTTTGGCCTCATTGTCCCTCATAATTCTAATATTTGAAAAATATAGACTTAAAATGAAAAATAGTCAGAAAAGAAAAACATCACTTCATTGTAATCAAAGGAACAATTGACCAGGGGTATGTTATAATCATGAACATATGTCCACCAAACTCTGGTGCACCCATTTCATAAGAACAGTACTACAGGTCTATACATTACAGATTAACACCAACTCAGTAATAATAGGTTGCTTTAATGCAACACTGTCTCCAATAGACAGGGCAAGTGGACAAAGAATAAATAGAGAAATATCTAAATTAACATATATCTTTATAAAATGGATCTAACAGATATATACAGAATATTCAATTGAAGTACCAAAAATATACTTTCTACTCAGCAGTCCATGCAAGTTTCTCTAAAATTGTTCACATACTGGGGTACAAAACAAACCTTGACAAATAAAAAATTGAAATAACCTATCATTCTATCAGACCATAATGGAATAAAGCTGATAATTAACAGCAAATGAAATAACTGCATGAACTCATGAAGATTAAACACACTACTGAATGACGAATGGGTCAACAAAGAAATTAAAAAGAAATAAAAACTTTCCTGCAACTAAATGAAAATGAGAATAGAACACAGTAGAAATCTGGGACACTTCAAAAGCAGTAATGAGGGAAATATATAGCTCTAAGTCCCTACTTTAAAAAAATCAGAAAGAGCACATATGAATGGCTTGACAGTAGAACTCAAGACTCTGGAAATGTAAGAAGAAATCAAACCCAATCATAACAAATGACAAAAATCACAGCAGAAATTAATGCAATAGAAACAATGAAAACAATACAAAGAATCAATAAAACTAAGAGCTGGTCCTTTGAAATTTAACAATAGACAGAAATTTAGTGCAGCTACTCAAAAGCAAGACAGATCAAATCTAAATTAACAACATCAGAGATGAAAGGGAAAACATCAAAAGAGACATCAAAAAAATACTGATCATTATAAGGGAATACGTTAAAATCTTCTACTCTATTAAATTTGCAAATATAATAGAAATGTAAGAAGCTTTAAATTCATTAAAACAAGCAAAAGTAAATCAAGAAGATATCAATAGATAAAACAGACATGTAACAAGAAAAATAAAACAATAAAAATCCTTCATACTTAGAATATCCTAGACCCAGGTGGATTCACAGCAGAATTCTAATAGATATTTAAGGAAGATATACAACTAATACTTCTTAAATTATTAAAAAGATAAAAACAGGAGATCTCTAAATTTCCTATGAAAACAATGTTACTCTAATACCAAAGCCAGAAAAATATAGGCCCATAACCTTAATGAACATAAATGCAAAGATTTTCTATAGAATACCAGCAAACTGCACACAGATCACAAAGATCTTCTGCCATGAACAAATCAGTTTTATTTCAGATATACAAGGATGGTTCTGTCTTATGATATACATAAGTCAGTAATGTAATAAATCATATGAATGTACATAAAAACAAAAAAATCACATGATCATATCATACATGTAGAAAAGGCTTTGACAGAATCCCACATTTCTTCATGCTGAAAGTCCTAGAAAAAATTCAACTGCAGGAAAAATAGTTCAACACAATTAAAGCTATATACAACAAACCTATGGGGCATGTGTTCCTCCTTTCTAAATGGAGAAAAACTGGAAGTATTCTCATTAAAATAAGGAACTAGACAATTTTGTTCATTTTATCTACTCCTTTTCCATATAGTGCTTAATACAATGAGATAAGAGAGGGATATCAAAGGTGTTTTAGCTGGAAAAGAAGGGATCGGATTATCACTACTTGCTTATAATATGATAAATTATGTAAAAGACAGGAAAATTTCACCAGAAAATTGTAAAAAGGAAAAAAAATCAATATTTTCAGCAAAGTGGCGGGTTACATAATCAATTTACAAACATCAGCAGCCTTTTTATTTTTTATTTTTTATATATTTTATTTTATTTATTTATTTTTATGTGTATGAATGTACTGTCTGCATGTAGGTTTGTGCATCCTTGTTGTGCAATGCGGCAGAGGTCAGAACAGGGTGTCAGATTACCCTGGAACTGGAGTTAAAGATGGTTCTCAGCTGCCATGTGGGTGCTGGAGCTCAAACCCGGGTCATCTGCAAGAGTAGTCGGCACTCTTAACTGCTAGGCCATCTTTCCAGCAGTCTTTTTTATAGTTCAATAGCAAGCACTAGGTGTAAGAATTCATGGATACCTTTCCATTCACAATAGCCACAGAATGTAAAATATCTGTGAATAAATCTAACCAAAGACACTAAAGCTCTCTAAGATGAAAATTTTAAATATTTATAATAAGTAAAAAAGATAATAAGAGATGGAAGGACTTTCTGTGCTCATAAATTACTCAAATTAAAATTGTGGAATTGAGCACTCTTCCAAAAGCAATCTGCAGAATCAATGCCAATCCAAAATCCGATGACATTCTTCACAGAGATAGAAAATAAACCCTAAAATTCATATCATATCACAAAGGGCCCTGTGAAGTCAAAGCAATCTTCACCAAAAATGCAATGCTGGAGAGAACACCATACAAGATCACAAACTGTATTAGATAGCTCTAGTGCTAAAAACAACATGCTACCTGCATAAAAACAGACTTGCATATCAATGCAACACAATAGAAGACCACAACATGGCAGGATACAATTTCAGCCACCTGATGTTTGGCAAACCTACCAAGAACACACAATGGAGAAAGGCAAGTTGTGCTAGCAAACTAGTTCTCTACCTGTAGAAAAATAAAATTGAAACCTTGTCTTTCACCCTGCACAAAAGTCAACTCCAAATGAACGAAAGTCCCCAAAAAGAAACACAAAAATTTGAAACTAGTAAAAGGAAACATAGGCAGTATCCTACAAAATATGGGTGAATGAAAGTACTTAACAGGTATACATCAGTTGTTCAGGCATAAAGGTCAGCAATCAATAATTGGAAAAAGTGTAAAAGGTTCTGTACAGCAGAAGAAACAAAAAGTAAGTGAAAGGATAACCATTGAGTATGAGAAAACATTCCCCTGATACTCACCTACAGAGAATTAATAACCAAAATATAAATACCTGAAAAAGACACCCAATTAAAAAATGGGCTAAGGATCTGAGCAGAGAGTTATCAAAGGAAGTAATAAAAATTGCTAAGAAACAATGAAAAAAATAGAACATCCGTAGTAATTACTAAAATGCAAATCAAAACAACTTTATATTACATCTTACTATAAAATCAGGAAAAAAAGACACCAAATGCTGGTGAGGATAGGGAGATAAAAGAATGCTCATTTATTGCTAGTTGTATTGAAAATTCATTCAAACACCATAGAATCCAGTGTGGAGAACTCTTTAAAAAATTAAAAACAAATCTATCATGGTATCCCGTTCTATTGTTCATTGGCATATACCTGAAGGATTCTCCCTACTGCAGAGATACATCCATATCCATATGTGTTGTTGCCCTTTTAACAATGGAGCATAATAGGAGACAGATATACTCAAGGGTAAAATGAGGATACTTAAACTGTGGTCAGTGGATCAATAAATACAGCTTAGTTCATGTGGAAAACCAGAGGGAAATGTATTAACTCAATAACTCATAAAAATATATATACAGTATTTGAACATGAGTGTATATGCTCACCTGAATGCTATATATGAAGAAACACAGTGCCAGATAGGAGAAACCTTTCCTTGAGGTGTTGGCCTCAGTAGTTCCTGGAGACTCCCAGAATATCAGAGGCAATTGCCATACTACTTAATTACTTCCCCAAACTTGAAGCCTATTCCTGAAGATATGACCTACTTTGGACACAGGACTTGGAGTGGTAGAGCTGGAACTGAACTGAAAGGCTTGTCTCTTGAAGACTAGCTCTCATACTTCTAGAAGGTAGTATGCCAGTTGCTAAGGGAGAAAACTTAGTCAAATGCTAAAAAGCCCAATGACCACAAGGACTAGCATACTAAACTATCTCTATTGGTTCAAAGGTCCTATTTTTTATCTAGGGGGTAATCAAATGCTATCTAATTGGAATTAAAGTCCTCTCAATGGGAGAAAACTCATGGGTGCCACTCTAAATGTATCAAATACACATGGATGGAGAGGTCATATATCTAGGAAAAAACCCTATCTCTATCATATCTCAAGATAAATATCTTACTGTATACCATATACCACTCATCAAAAAAAAAAAAGCTCTTTTTGCAACAGCTTGAGGCTATTACAGTGTTCCACATCTGGTCACACACAGATTATAGACATCTGAATGTCACTTACCCGTAAGTAACACATGTATATTAGAACTTCTACATCAAAGACTCATAGAACATAGTGGAACATGGAATAGAGAGAATAGTAATACAGCCCTCAACTCTTACCAATGAATATTCATCATACAACACAGTGCAATTCACACAGAAGGAAGAAGGCCACACCTAGCCAAGTTATGGAGAATAAAAGACTGCAGAGTGTGTGTTCTTATATAGGATCCTATATTGAACCTTACCCACCCATGCCTCAAAGACTATTACAGATGTGGCAGAAAGATAATAAGGGATAGGTTTTTTGCATAAACATAAGGAAACAGAAACTTTTGTGTACTTCCTCATATGAACTTGCAACAAAAGCGTCAGCATACATAAGATGCATTCTGATTCAACAGACAAAAACACAGTGTAGAACTGGGGAAATCGGCAGCAGTACCCAACCTTTGCCAAGAAATGATTGGCAGCCAATTACTGTGGGCCAAGGGAGCATAGATCTTTAAAGGAGTGGCCCTAGGTATGCTGACTAGACTCCAGTTGATGCACCTGTACAAAGGGACATCTAGATACAAATGTTTGACTAGATAGGTCTTAACATACATGACAGAATGCATGAAATCCAGTGGTGATGATATTGGGAGTACAGATGGTGGATGCTATGTAAACTTAATAAGATCAATTATATGAAATGCACAAAAACTCAATAAAATATACAGTAAAAAAGAAAAAAATAAATTTTATTTGTGTGTGTTCGTACATCATGTATATAGGAATGCACAGAAAGTTCAGAAGAGCGTATTAAAACACCTTAAGCTAGAGTTGCAAGTATTTTCTGCTCCTGTACATGGGTGAGATGTAGCAAACTCAGTGTCTAGGTTAAAGGAAAAAACTTATTACAAAATGTTTAAAACTTGAGAAACCCCACAAATATTATTTTATAAAATGTAAAATTTCCAACAAGATCAACTTGTAAAACACAATATGAAATTAAATTTAGTTAATATAATACAAACATTTGTCTTTTAAAGTAAATAATTATTCTTGTATGGTTCTTGGTATTGAAAAAGTGTGCTGTTAGATATGTTTATGAAGTCTATTTTGTTACTTCAGGAATAAGATCTCTACCAGACTTACTTTTCATATATAGGAGATCAACAGAGCAGATGGCAAACTACATCTAGCCCTGTAGAGCTTCATAGTTCTGGTTGAGAAGCACAGGAATAAACATCCATGGTATGTAATGGCATACAACAAGTTGTTTTCTGTTTTGGAGAAGATGGTGTCAATGCGAATGGAACTTCATAAACAGGAGCAAGTCCTGGCATGCCAAGGATGGAAGCAGAACCGAAGTTCTTTCCAAATCCTGCTGCGGGAGCTGGAAGGATGGCTCAGTGTTTCCTGTTCTTGTAGAAAACTGGGTTGTTTCCTAGCACCAACATTGGTCAGCCACAGTCTCATGTAACATCAGCTCCAGGAGATGCCTTGTCCTCTCTTGGCCCCTGTGGGCACCAGACACACATATGGTGCACATATCTGCATGTAAGCATTGAAACATAAACATAAAATAAAAATGAAAAAATTCTAAACTCAAAAGCTACTATGACATTGCTTTGGTCCCAGCAATTACAGTGCCTTCATTTATGATGGAAATACAGGAGTATATCAAATTCCTGACTGTGTTAATGTATTATTTGTTTCTGTATTATTTCATAAGCAGCACCAAATAACAATTATTTCACAGTAAGTTTTATTAGAATTAGAGAATATCATACAAAAGCTTGTTTTTTTTGTTGTTTTTTTTTTTTATGTGTATGAATGTACTGTTTGCATGTAGGTTGGGGCACCCATGTTGTGGAATGCCATGGAGGTCAGAAGAAGGTGTCAGAGTCCCCTGGAACTGAAGTTAAAGATAGTTCTCAGCTTCCATGTGGGTAATGGGGATCGAACCCGGGTCCTCTGCAAGAACAGTCAGCATTCTTAACTGCTAGGCCATCTCTCCAGCCCCCAAAACCTTGTTTTAAATGCTAATTCAATTATGAAAATATATTGGTTTTGATGATGCCAAAACAGCCATTATATTTTTTCTTAATCAAATGATAGCTTGTGATATTTAATACTAACACATTAAAGTGATTTATTTTTATTATGTACTTTAAAAAATTTTTTATCATTTTTATCACTTATTTTATTGAATTTTTGTGTATTTAGCACAGAATATAATCACCTTTATACCCCTTTCCCCATTAGCACCATTCTGCCCCCCCACTGGAATTCATACACTCTCTCATTTGCTGCAAGGAACGCTGTGTCTAGTTAGCATCCCTAGATGTTCCTCTGTGCAAGTTGATCCACATCTAGTGAGCACATTGAGTCCCTCCATTTAAGAAACTAACTCTTCCTCATCCACCAGTAATCAGCTGCCAATAATACTTCTGTCAAGATGGAGACCTATTGCTTATTTCCACAGTTCTATGCTGGGTTGTGGTGGTTTGAATGAGTGTCCCCCATAGGCTTTAAGTATTCAGACATTTGTCTCCAGTTGGTGGCACTGTTCTTGGAGATCTTAGAATGTATGGCCATGCTAGAGGAAGTACGTAATTGGGGGCAGGCTTAGTGAGTTTAACAAGCCTTGTGGTCTCCAGTCGCTCTCTCTGCTTCCTGTTCTCATTGGGAAATGTGACCCTAGGCTTGCTGCTCCAGCCCTGGCCACCACGCTTCCCGCCACAATGGACTCTGATTCCCTGGAACCAAAAGTGACTAATGCAGTTATTGGTACCAGAGAGTGGGTTGTTGGCTGTGAAGAACCTGACCATGTGGATGTTTGGAGAAATGTGGAAGACTTTGGAACTTTGGGCTAGAAAAGCTGTTGACTTCTGTAAGCAGAGCTTAAGGGGCCATTCTAGTAGAAGCCTGGACGAAAGCATTGCTGCAAAAAATGTAGTTCCAGAGGAAAATAAAGACTTAGGCAGCAACTGGGATATTTTGATAAAGAGTCTGTCAGCAGTTTGCCCACAGCCCAAATGCTTGCCTGGTGCTAAGTTGAGAAGCAATGGACTAATGTCTTTGGTGGAGGATATTTCAAGACAGCCTAATGTAGAAATGGTGGTGTGGCTATTAATGGTGAATATTGTACAGATTTACAGTGAAGAGGAGCAGATGGGGCAGAAAGAAATGCAGAATGTACAGTTTGGATCTGAAAACCCCACTAGGAAGATTAAAGGTGGTGCCAAGGCGTGTGAACGAGAGTTTCCTTTTGATAAGGAGATTAAAGTGATTAAGGAGAGGCCTAGCTATTTACAAGTAAACAATGGAAAAAGTCAGATTAAAGTTATTAAGGAAGGGCCTCGAGATTTACAAGTAAACAACAGAAATAGTACCTTCAGGGCAAGACCACACCCAGCTAATCCTCAAACTTTTGAAAGGAAAATACTGAAAGGCTTCAGAGGCATGAAGTTTGCAAGAGTGAAGGGGTCATCAGTTCTTCCTCAGTGGTTTCAGAGAGCTGCCAAGGTCAGGCAGAGTGCAGCAGGGGTATCCCTGCATAAAGAAGGGCCTGATAGGCCATTGCATGAAGCTGTGAATGTGAAGTCTGGTTCCAGCGGAGGCCCCAAGAAGACATTCAAGATGCCAGATCTGTGAGATATTTGCCAAAGAGAGCTGCATACAGGGAGTGGTACAAGCCTAAGAAAGAGATGTATGTTGCAAGCAAAGCTGGAAGAGCTGAGCCATCTATGCCCTTTGGAAGTCAAGTCCCAGAAGTCGCACATGGACCTACTGGACTTGGAGTTTGTCCTGCAAGTTTTCGGTCTTGTTTTGGTCCAGTATTTCCTCACTATGCCTCTATTCCTCCCTTTTGGAATGGGAATGAGTATTCACTTCCACTGTACATTGGAAGTATGTAATTTGTCTTTTGATTTTATAGGAGCTTACAGTTTAGGAAATTGGCCTGAGTCTCAGAAGAGACTTTGGACTGTAGACTTTTGAATGGCATTCAAACTGGTAAAGACTATGGTGGCTTTTAAGATTGGACTAAATGCATTTTGCATTTTATATGGTCAGGATCCTATGGGGGCCAGGGAGTGGAATGTAGTGGCTTGAATGAGTGTCCCACATAGGCTTTACATATTCAGACATTTGTCTCCAGTTGGTGGCACTGTTCTTGGAGATCTTAGAAGGTGTGGCCATGCTAGAGGAAGTACGTTATTGGGGGCAGGCTTAGTGAGTTCAACAAGCTTTGTGGTCTCCAGTCGCTCTCTCTGCTTTCTGTGCTCATTGCGAGATGTGACCCTCAGCTTGCTGCTCCAGTTCCAGCCACCATGCCTCCCACCACAATGAACTCTAATTCCCTGGAACTGTCAATCGTAAGCTCAAATAAACTCTTCCTTTTATAAGTTACTTTGGTCATGATATTTTATCACAGCAACAGAAAAGTGACTAATACAGCAACAGAAAAGTGACTAATACATGGGTTATTTCTGCTCAAGTGTCATGCAGCTGACATCACTGCTGTAGGTTCATATAAGCAGGGTACCAAGAGCTTGTGTGATTCTATGTCTGTATGGTCATATGCCACTTCACTGGCTCTTACAAAATCCCCGCTCCCTTCTTCTGCAATCATTCCTAACCCCTGGGTGAATGCAACATCTACACCTAAGGTTCATGCAACATAGAACAAGAGGTAAGAAGGACACTAATGGATCTCTCAACTCTTACTAATGAAGCTCCCCCATCCAACAGAGGGCCAGGAACACAAAATGGCCAAAGAATGGAAATTAGGGGTCTGCAAAGTGTGGGTCTTTGCAGAGAGATTTTAATTTTTATGTTCATGTGAATACCACAGGAATTATTCTTTTCAGGTAGGCACAAAACCTCAATTAAAAAATAGTCTTAAAAATAGTCTTTTTATGCTGGGTGTCATGGCACATATCCTTAATATTTGAGATACAAATGCTTGGACTGGAGGAAAATAACTTCAAAAGGTATATATTATTCAAAATCAGATAATATACCTTACTTAGTATTAAGTATAATTTTATGTGTAAGGTGACCAAGAAGATGACATTTAGATTTTATCCCTGTTATATTGCTATTTAACTTAGATACAACTTCTTGTTAGGCATCCATCTTAAGATCTATCTCATTTTGATTTGTTTTACATGGTTTGAAGAAAAATGATGAAAGTGAAACTACAAGTTTAGTTTTCATGAAATTGTATGTTATATGACAAACTGGTCATTTTTCAGGATATCAGGTAACAAATTGTGGAATAAAATAATCGTCATCATTCTGTAGACTCTCACATCACTGAAAGCTCTGGGTCATGCACTGAGGCTTTATGTGGAATGTTTGGTCTCCCGAGCTGCCAACATCTTTTCCTGATCTCTCACCTCTCTACTTTTACCTCCTTGCCCCCTAACAAATTGGTATTTTTTCATCTTGATTCTATTGTATATCTGTAGGGTTAAGTTCAATAAACAGTTGCTTAGATTTAAAAAATTGTAATTTTGCAACATTCCAGAAACACATTTTTTCTTTATTATCTACTTTTAATATACAAAAAGAAATTAGGTGAAATGTAAATAATTGTTTTAATGGTTGTTAGATACAAGTCTACCTATAGTAATAAGGCAAGAATACTATTTCCTTATTACATATTGTCAAAATAAAATCAGTGTAGTAAAATATTGGAAGAAAAGAAACAATGAGTAAAAGCTTACCTTGACTAACTCATTTGATTACTATAAAGATCATGTGCAATGTTTAACATTTGCTAAGTAATATGCTAAAAGAACAACCCAATTTAAGTGCTGTCATTTTCTCCACTACACTTCAAATTCCTGAGATTATGAAAGTTAGAGTATTTAAGGCCACATATCTTTGCTAAAATAAAAATTTAACCCAAAACATTTCATTCCAGGATTTAGAATTTTTTTAATTCATAGCTCTGCTTTAAATTTTGCTGTTAAATTTTATTTTTCCTTTAGACAAACCAGGTTTGTATTCATTAAACTTTGATAATTATATTCACTGTATGATGTTGCACATGAAAGGATCTAGTTTTAGATTAGATTGCTCTTTCTAGATCTGTTTTTCAGAAATCTTGTTAAGCTTATCCAGGTAACTTGATGCTCATTTGAAATCCTCTATTTAAAATCCAGTTTATTTTCTAGAAGATTATTAGAAGGTAATCACAATAGGAAAGCTGCCTTTATCCAAAATGCATGATCATTGTTCAGAATAAGGTCTGATAGAACCTTAGAAATTTAAAATTAAATGTTTATCTATAGAAAGTTACCATTTCACTAAGTGGAAGGAATTTTACCATGGATATATGAGGAAGTTAGGATAATTGGGACTACTTATGAGTCTGATTGTGAATGTTGGCCTTGGGCTAGAGAGCAAGATTAAATGAAAAGAATGCATAATACTGACTTTTTGGAATAAGAAATCATCAAACCTTGGTTCGGGACAATTGTTATCAAAATAAATGGAAAGGGAGATTATAAGCCTTTCAATTAAAAAAATATGTTACTGGAGAAAATGCAGTAATATAGAAACAATGACTTTCTAACTAGTTGCTATTCACAGCAAATGAATGTTCAAGATATTGTTATGCTTGATAAATAAGTCAATAAATATTAAGACGTTATGGTAAAGGAAATCATAACTTTGCTGTTGATATACCCTTCACAAAACAAATATAACCATTTCTTCCACATTGTTCACTTTCTATCCAAGAAGATAGCAGTCTTCCTTAAGCTTTTAGCAAATAGTCTGCACAATATAACATCATCTGAGATATAGTCATTTTTGAGCCAAAGCATAATTTTTTTTCATGTAATTTTTATAAAACAACCAAGATACCTATACACACTTTATTCACTTTCTTACTTATCCAAGTTATGCAATCCATTTTTTTTCAAATTTCAGTTTCCAACAACCTGACATTAATGTTAAATAGCCATTAACACTCTTCTCACCAAAACCCACCATCTTCCTCTCCCTCTCAGTAAGCCATCATACTCTTCTGGAAATAGTTTATTTTCTTCTTTCCTATCACACTACCTGTTCCTGTTGCTCATGGTATCTCAATAGCTAGGTCTTTTCAGTCCCATAGCTGATCTACCGTTCTCAGATTCGCCTTCAGATTATAAGTTACTATAGATCTTATAATTTGTCCTTATTTTATTCTTGTCTTATTCTCTTGCTAAAACACCCTTAAGTAGTCTCTCCAGCAGGGTATTTGGACTTACACGGCAACTTAATGAACAAAGAGAGCAGTAGAGGTAGTTATTTGCCACATACTTTCCTCAAAATTATTATGCAAATAAAATATAATGGTGAGATCAGCTGCTGTTACCATTTGAACGCGAAAAAGGAAGGAATATATAATCATTCAAATTAATGACTTTTCTTCTTTCTATGAACAAATACTGTACAAAAAGCTCATCAAAGCAGAAGCGTTTTTTAATTTGATTTACACTTTGAAGGATACACTTTAAGAACATAATAGAGGGTTAGGCACCCTGGCAGGTAGATTTACGGCAACAGAATTATCCATCAAGGTCCCCTCATCACCTCATATCCTGGCAGAACAAGGAACAGAGAATGGGCCAGAAGTGAGACCAGGCTTAAAAATCATCAAGGCCTTAGAAAAGGGACAGAAGTGGGCAAGAAGCCGAACAGTTTATTTTCTTTGGAGATGTCGCCATGGACTCTGACTGGCTCAGGCTGGTTCCTTTCATGGGTTGGCAGTTTAAACGAAATAACCTTTTACTCCTACTGATGTAGCATAAGCAGTTAGATACACAGGCATTTGAACACTACTAATTATTATGGTAGGTTATGTTGGTATAGATACAGATGCTTGGATGGTATGCTAATCCATGGACTAAAGGTCTTACTGTGGCTTATAACATCTCCTAAACACTAGAGGACTTAAGCTTGTGACATCGGCAGAAGAGCGGGCATGGTAGAATGTAGGGGCTGTGATTGGGGTGAACTATGAAACTATAGAAACATAGACTGGACTCTTTTATCAACATGATAGTACATATAAGCTCCTTCAGCTGGACAATGAGGGCCTCGGGTTGTGTGGGTTTGGGCATAGCTACTTGCAAATTAATTTTACATGAAGGATGCCTGTATTCATTACTTATGAACTATTATTAAAAAATAAAAGAAAATAAATCATCAAGGCCTATGTTTAGTGTTCTACTTCCTCTGGAAATTCTCCACAGCCTAAATTTTCCACAAGCTTCCAAAAAATTTCCACTAGAGTACACATGTTTAAATACATGAACTTGTAGGGGACATTTGACATTCAAATCACTGGGAAGGTAAGAGATGGATACAAGAAAGCCAGGAATAAGAGAAGAATTCCATAAACTGGAGTACACCAAGCTACCTTCAAATGCTACTTGCAAAAGAAGATACAAAAACAACCTTGTGGGAATGAGGTATGGTCAGATTACAGATAGCTTTAGACATCAAGTGAACATTATGGTTAGAATGTGGTATTTTTCATAGAATCATGTGTTTGAACACGCTTCTCCAGTTAATGGCACTATTATGGGAAGTTACAGTAGCTTTAGGGAGGAGTGGACCACTGGGGCTGGCCTTGAGCCTATTTTATTTGCCTTTGATTTTAGGAAATGGTCAAATGTATACCAGGGATGAGAACAGGAGATATCCCACTCCTTGAGACCCACTCCTGTTATAAAAAAACCTCAACAATATCTTTCTATTAATCTCCTATAGTTTGATTATAAAAGTCTTCTAAATTCACACAAAAAATTGTTTTAAACAAGTTTCAACCAAACTTAGACTTGAAGTAAACTACTCAGTGCTATTCTCACAGTCTGACCAGTTCCCACCTGGAGAGAACATATTTATGTATGCTTCTCATGATGGAGAAATGCTATGTAGATATGAAGACTTTAAGTCTATACATGAGCCAGGCGTGGTGGTGCATGCCTTTAATCCTAGCACTTGGGCTGCAGAGGCAGGTGAATCTTTGTGAGTTCAAGGCCAGCCTGGTCTACAGAGTGAGTTCCAGGACAGCTGGGGCTACAAGGAGACCCTGACTCGAAAAGACCAAAAAAAAAAAAAAGAAAAGGTCTATACACTACATGAATAAAAATATTTCTCGCAAAGCAGCAAAATCAGTAGACACAGAACTTACGTCTACACTGCTAACTCAGAATATAATCCAGCTCCTCAGATTCACTGTAAACTACATAGACGCATGTGGCTTCTGTACATAAAGATGTTTCTTTTCATGAGCGAATGTAAATATTTTTAGTTTTCTTCTATTTCTCAGTAATTTATGTTTTCCCAAAAGTAAAATGAACTTTTTTATTAGAAAGTATGAATTGTCTTAATAATTAAAAATGTTTCTCCCAACTTTTAATCATGAAAGTTTTTCTTTTTATATTCATTTTTATATTTGTGTTTCGAAAGGGTCTCACTAGTCATAGCCCACCTGGGGATGTAGCCCAGGTTGACCTCGTCTCTCAGGGATCCACCTGCCTCTGCCTCCCATAGCTAGGATTAAAGGCTCATGCCACCAAGCCCAGCAATCATCAAAGTTTAAAATAATATTGTGACGCTGGGTGTGGTGGCACATGCCTTTAATCCTAGCACTTGGGAGGCAGAGATAGGAGGATCTTTGTGAGTTCAAGGCCAGCCTGGTCTACAGAGCGAGTTCCAGGACAGCTGGGGCTACAAGGAGACCCTGTCTCCAAAAGACAAAAAAAATATTATTGTCTAAGTATATATTCCACACAATAATTCAGTATTTTCTGATGAAAGGTAATGTGGTTATTCTTCAAAAATAACTAGAAATAAAACTATCAATTTTGTTCTATCTATTTAATAATGTGTTTGTGAAAAACTAGTAATAATGTCTAGTTTGCATCAAGAGAAAGCATGGAGAAAATAGAAAAAGGGAAGGGAAAGAAGGGGATGAGGATGGTGAAGGGAGAGCAGGGAAGGAGGGGGAGGAGTTGAACAGGGAGGAGAGGAGGGATGGAAAAGGAAGGGAAACAGGAAGGAAAGAAGGATAATGAAAGGAAGCCCTGCAGGACTATACAGGGATATGTAGAATATCCCTATGAGGGACTATGTGGAATCATGTGAAGAAGGAAGTGGGGCAAACAATAAATGAAAGTATCTAGAGATTGAATACACAGAATTGCACTGAAATATCCCATAGTAATGACTTTCAGTGAGAAGGGATATTCAGGATTAAAGTATAGAATAAAGATTTTCTTGAAAATTGATGAGGAGGAACGAGATGAGAGGAGCAGGTTTTTCCTCTGTGGGAAAGTTAAATGAGCAAGAAAGACCAAGACCGTGAATAGTAGCCACAAGGGTTTGGTGAGTAGACAGGTAGAGTAGACATGTTAAGTTTGTGCTGGTGAAGAATAAAGGTGGGCTTGAACTGAAAGAATACAATCTTTATCTGTAAATTCAAATCATGAAATGAGGACTAAGGTAAGAGAGACTGAAACAGTGGTATTGAAAATAAATTAAATTATTGAAAACTTATAATAGTTATGTTTTCTTAAATAATTTTATAGATCATTTGTGTATTTCATACACTATCTTTCAGTCCATTTTAGACACATTCCCCTCTTTCTGCCCCCACCTACCCCAGTTCATGCCTTCAGCCAAAATGTCTTGCATCTTTCTCTCAGGCTTTCCAAAGTTTTTCACTGCAAAGTCTTGTTATTTTGGGCAGAATTTAACTGTATCAGTCAGTTCTTTGACCAATCTTTATGTTGTTGTTGTTCCCTCCCCTTTATATTGTTCCAACATATGCCTAAATAACCATCACATGTGTATCCAAATTATGGCCTCTGAGAAAAAACTGTATGTTAATTTCAAAATATGTTCAGGAATTCACGTTTTTCCACTTTAATTTTATATTACTCTAAAATATGAATGCATACCTTCCACACATATACAGTAAATACAGAGTCTGAAAAGTGGTAGGTCTATTCTACAGCCCCTTAAGGGATTCACATTATAACAATACAGTTGCTTTTAGATAAAAATAAATAAAAGAATAATGTTGTTCAGCTTACCTTTCTACTGGGGGTTTGGTGTTAGCATCCACAATTGAGGGAAACCACTATTGGAATTCACATTTTTCCTCTTTAATTTTATATTACTCTAAAGTATGCATACATACCCTCCCCTCATATACCACAATTATGAAGTCTGAAAGTAAGTGGTAGGTTAATTCTACATCCCATTAATGTATTCACATTATAATGGTACAGTTGCTTTTAGGTAAAAGAAAAAAAAATATATATATATATTTACACATTATATGTATATATTTACACATTATGTATTTTCACCATATACACATATATGTGTATATATGTATATATATATACACATATATGTGTATATGTGTATATATTTTCACTATATATATGTATACATATATGTCTATTTATGTATATACACATATATACACATGAATACACACATGTGTATATATATGAATATATGTATACACAATTCTCAGGTTGCCATACTACTAGGTGTTTGGTGCTATCATCCACAGGTGAGGGATACCATTTCTAGTTTGTTTTTCTGGGACTAGCTTGTGAAGAATGCTGCAATAAACATAGATATACATGTAACTTTGCAGTGGGATGATTCTTGTGGGTATATACCCAGGAGTAGTATGAGTGGGTCAGGTGGGTAGATTCATTTTGAGTCTTCTTTTATTGTTATTAAACTTTTTTTTGGTCTTTTTGAGACAGGGTCTCCCTGTAGCCCCAGCTGTCCTGGAACTCACTATGTAGACCAGGCTGGCCTTGAACTCACAAAGATCCGCCTGCCTCTGCCTCCCAAGTGCTAGGATTAAAGGCATGCACCACCACGCTTGGTTTGTTATTAACTTTTTACCATACATCATAAGCCAAAATGAGCCAGGGTTTCCCACCCACCCCAAAAAATAATCCCAAGTGACCCCTGATGACCAGATCCTCAACTGACTTTAAGAAAACAAAAACCTTGGTTAATCTGGGGTAACTGTGTGGCCTTAAGCATCCAAAAGGAAAGTAAAGCCAGAAATAATCAGTAAGGCCTGAGAAATTGTACTTCAGATATAAAACTTGAAATCTTAATAAAAAAGACAAAAATAAAAAAGAGAGAGCACTGTCATTTTGAGTCTTTTAAGGGTTTTCTACACTGCTTTCCATAGTGGTTGTAAGAGTTTACTTTCCCACTTGAATTGGAGGACTTTTTTTTTTCTTTAATAGATGGCATGTTTTCCTTAAGGAGGTGCTCTTGGCAATCCCAAACAACCATCAATCCTGCACTTTTGCTCCACAGTTGGAGAGAACAACAAAAGAACTGAAAGAAAAAATAAAATAAAATAAAACAAAATAAAAAACTCTGGAAGGATTCAGAAAATGATGCAAGACATGTAGGGCAGTGTGCAGGGACTTGGGTGGTGGGGGACATGGAAGGGGAAGTGACTCTGGATTTTATTGAGAAATGATGTATGACTTATGGAAAAGTTTAATAACAGTAAAAATTTAAAAAACAAACAATTAAAGGGTTTGGTAGCGCATGCCTTTAATCCTAGCACTCTGGAGGCAAAGGAAGGTGGATCTCTGTGAGTTTCAGGCCAACCTGCTCTACAGAGTGAGTTCCAGGCCAGCTGGGGCTACAGGGAGACCCTGTCTCAAAAAAAAAAAAAAAAAAGAGTTTACATTCTCACCAGCAATGGAAGCACTGGATGACTGTTCCCTTGTCCCCACATCCTCTCTAGCATTAGTTGTTTTTGTGATCTTAGCCAGTCTTATGGAAGTGAGATGATATCTTAAAGTGGTTTTAACTTCGATTCCCTTAATTATTAATGATGTAGAACACTTTTAAGATGCTTCTAAGCCATCCTTATTTCCTCACTTGTGAAGTCTCTGTTCAGTTTCTTACTCCATCTTTTGAGTGTGTCATTTGTTTTCTTCCTTATTTTTTTGAATAGTTTATCGTTTTTTTTTTTGTTTTTTTTGTTTGTTTTTTTTTTTTTTTTTGAGTAGTTTCTCTATTCTGGGTATTAATGCTCTGTCAGATGTATCACTGATGAAGGTTTCCTCCCACTCTGTTGGTTTTCTCTTCACTTCATTGATTGTTTCTTTTGGTGTACAGAAGCTTTTGAGTTTAATGAGATCCCACTGGTCAATTGTTGACCTTATTTCTTGTGCAGCTGCTGTTTGTTTTAGAAAGTCTTTTCCTACACCTATGTCTTGTAGGTTACTGCCAACATTTTCTTGTATCCCCTTCAGAGATTCCGGTTTCACCTTCAGGTCTTGGATCTATCTGGTGTTGTTTTTTACAGGGAGAGAGATAAGTGTTTAATTTTATTATTCTACAAATGGTGATCCCTTTCCTCCATTGAGGTTTTTGGCCCCTTTGTCAAATATGAGGTAGCTGAAATTGTATGTGCTCAAGTTTGGATCTTCAATTTTATGCCATTGGTCTATGGGTCTGTTTTTGTGCTAGTACCAGGCTATTGTTATGACTATATCCCTGTAATATAGTTTGAAGTCTGGTATAGTTAAACACCCCCATTGCATTTTGGCCAAGGGTCTTTTGTTTTTCCATATGAATTTAAGGATTTTATTTTCAGGTCTTTGAAGAAACTCTTGGGGATATGTTAATCTGGGAGAAAAATCTACAACTCTTAGGCAGAACTAAGTACTAGGAACTAAGTACTTAAACAAACATGTTTACTGTCAGAATAGGTATTATAAAAAGGGGAAGTCTGAGGCAAATGTTGAAGGAAGAACAATCAGTATTAGGAGATTGATATTGAATTTGACTTCATTTGTCTTGAACTTTTTATTGTTTTTACTTAATTTGTTGTTGACTATGCAAGTATCAACTGAAATTTATCCTCCTCTGAAGTACATAGTGCCCATTCAAGTAACCTCAACTACACTAACAAATTAGATCTCATCCAAAATAATCAGGTGAGTTGAACAAAATATGATACCTATTTTTAGTCTATGATTCCCCCCCAAAACCCACTATAATTAATGCAGCCAAGAGGATGGAAAACATTTAAGTGCATTTAATATGCGGATGAAAATTGAATTTTTACCACAGCTACATTACCAATGTTCCATTTCTATTTTTATTAGTAGTAACATTTTAGTAAATTTTAATTTAATTTGGTTTGCATTCCTTACTAAGTTGCATATAAATGGTATCAAAAGTGAAATTGCTGTCAATGAAATGCAATGATATTATTTACTTCTTGGTAACAAAGAATACCATTTAAAACTATGTGGGTTATAGTAGAGCAATATGTGAAATATATATATAAATTCAAAGGAGACACAAAGTTTTATTAACCTTATTCTTTGGAGAAATATTAGAGGATTACTTTCCATTACTATTGGAAACTGCTGTAGGGAACATATGTTCAAACTCATTTGCACAGTGTTCCAAGGAGAGTGACATTCTTTTGTTGTTTCGTATTGATGAGGATTTAACTCTGCAAGTCTGACACTGAGCTCAATAAGCCCTGTTGGGATGTGAAAAATCCCTTCATAATAGGCAAAATTTTTCTATGCATAGACTGGGAAAACTAAGATGGTTCAGATGAAAATGTTTTTATGATACTAGGATTGGAAAATAAGAAATAAGGCTAGCATATATTAGAATTACTTTTGTCTCAGTATGTTAATTCAATGATAACATAAATACTTGCTTATTACTAAATGTATATGTAAGTTGATGGTAGCAATTTCTGCAGTTAAAATTTATTTAAGTGAAAAATTATAAGTGAATGGCTTAACTTATAAGTCAATTTTTTACTGATTTTAAAGTTTAATTCCATGTTAATTATCAAATATTTTTCATAGAGTGTGTCATTATTTTAGATATGATGATAAATCTTGTGGTCTTTATTCACTCCTCTAACATAGAAATCATCTTTCCTTTTTGAGTTAAGGGAAAAATAAAACTGATGTCTTTTAGTTAGAAACATGTCTTTTTTGATCTTTGCTTCTTATTCTACACAATCATTTGTATTACAAATGATTTTTGCTTATATCTCCACATAATCATTTATATTACAACATTTCCTTTATTTCTTTATGTAATGTGTCTAACACTTAATTCTGACAACAACCAACTATACTAAAGTATATATTTCCTTTCACAATTGTGAATATACCTATTAAATTGGACCTTTTTATTTTATTTTATTTTATTTTTTTTATTTTTTTTATTTTTAAGGGATTCTACAATATAATGACACAGTTGTTTGCAGATAACAATGATGTTACTCAGTATGTCATACAATTAAGTAATTGGTGCATTTTGCAAGTATCTATGTCCAAATTTTGAACAACCCAAGGTTCCCATAGTCCAGTTGGAGAAGCTTGTATGCACAGGCATGTTGATCAATCAGGTGTCCAGACTATATTCCTATAGTCTCATGATTCACCCCTATCTCTCCACAGCCCTTACAATCTACCACGCCTCCTCTTCCGCAGTTTGTTCCCTAGGCTTTGGGAAAGGGGCACAAGTGGGTGAGAAGAAAACAGTCTAATTTCTTTGGAGTTGTCATTTTGGACTCCAGTCTGTTCAGGTTGTTTCCCTTCATGGGTTGACAGCTTTTCCAGTGATACCCTTTTTAGTCATACTAACAAAGCACAAGCTATTGGATGTACAGGCATTTAAGCAGTACCACTTATTATGTCAAGCTAAGCTGTGAGCATAGACACAGATGCTTGGATGGTATGCTAATCCGCAAACTGTGGTTTCTCTATAAAGGGTGACAAGTTCTTATTGTGGCTTATAACATCGCCTAACCACTAGAGGACATAAGCTTGTGGCATCCGCTGTGAGTTATTCCTCCAAGGAGAGAGCTAATAGCCAAATAATTTTGGGATATAATATAGACACTTGGCTGCCACTGTTGCACTGTATCTCCAGGCTGTTGAGGTGTAGCTGATATTTTCGCAGGAGACTTGTCTCATGGAGACCAATATTTTGCTGTATTGCTGTAGTGGCCTTTGGTAATGCTGGCCTCTGAAATGCTAAATTGGACCTTTTTAAATCATTTTTTCTAATCAAGTTCATATATGATTAGCTGTTATTTGATCAATCACAAATTTCTCTTGTCTGAACATATTGAATTTTTGAATATCTCCTTTTAGAATGATGTTCAAGTTACCATACTGGTAATCAAAATTTTATCTAAAATAATTGAGGCAGATGACTGGAAAAGGCCAGTTAGCAATAAGCACTGTTATCAACATCTAAAACCACACACAGACTACACAGAGATGCACAAACACACACCTGCACACACTCATGAGATTTTTTAAAAAATCACTTCAATATAGATTCAGAAATAGTTATATTATAAATACTGAAAGCATTTGCATAATGTGCATAAGAACATTCTGTTCCTTGGCAAAGGAAAGTATAGATAGGTATAAACAGATGAATCTAAGAATTACCTTGCTTTTTGAAGCATGTATAACAAAGATTAGTCAATTCTTCAATGTACAAAAGAGTTCATCTGTTGCACGGGATAAGATGAAAATACTCTCCTGTCTGCATATTTATAAACATTCATCTCATCAAAAAACCAGGCACAATCTGAACACAAAGCAAGGACAGGTGTAAGCGATTCCTAAAAGGACACAGCTGCATGAGGGCAAGTCATGGCATGTGGAAGCAGGCTTGTAGCAATTACTGTCCATTGGATAACACATCCTATTTTGAGGAGAAGCAGAAGCATCAGAAATGTGGACAACATGAATTTTCATGAGGAAAATCTTTACAGTTATCATCAAAATCACAACCTGTTAATCTCTTTCTATGTAGAATCAAAAGAAATTATTCATTGTATTAGCCAGAAAGTGGCTTACTTGGATAATATCAAGAAAATATATTACACTCAAGGGTTGGCACTGATTATTGTTTGAAATCCACCCAATAGGCCTGTGGTTTCATTTTGATTCCAATAATAACAGAAATAAATATATTTTCTAAATGTTCTAACTTGCAAAAAGAAGAATTAGTGATAACTAGCAAAGAATATAAGTTTTGTTAACCATATTAGAATTATACCTATTAGATTTAAATAATTTGAAGTATTTTTAATTGGATAAAAGAAATTTCAAATATTGTTTTACACTGCACATTAAACAGGCTTTGGAAGAAAACCAAAAATTAAATGTGTAATATAAATGTGTATGTGTATACATAAGGGTCTAAGAGAAGAAGGAAAAAGGAAAGAAAAGGTTAAATTATGACACTAGAGCTGGGTTCCTAGAAGAAGGAAGAGGTAGTCATCCCAAGACACAGTCTTGCTACCATGGGTTTTTGACAACAGAAGCATTAGCTTAAAACATTGGGGCATGGAAAGGGAGTGACTCTAAATTTGATTGAGAAATGATGTATGATATATGAAAATATTTTAATAATAATAATAAATAAAATAAAAAATATTCAAAATATGAAATGAATTCTGATATTTCGTTTTTCATTTGTTAGTCTATGATTTCTGGTAGGAGTAATGTCCCTGTGTTTTGGGGTAATTTCTTTTAATCGTTTGCATATTTTTACATGCATAAACTTTAAAAAAGGTTCTATAGTGGTAGGTTTCCATATGGATTTTCTAGAGGCCTTTAGTGCTCATAATTCCTCATAATCCTCCTCAACTCTGCCATTCCATTTTCCAAGTCATTTAACACTTCCTACTTTACTATTCCCCTTTCTTCATTTATATTCCCCTTTCTTCATTTATAGTCCTTACATCTCCTCTCCTTTTAAGACTCCCTATCCTCCCACAATGTACATTTAATATTTTCCTGACCTTTAAGGAATTTTACAATTGAAACACACAAATCAAAGGATTCGGCGCTATCATTGACTTATGAAAAACAACTTACAATGCTTTTATTCCTGAATCTGGACTATAAATGCAGGATGATTGTATTCAGCTCTATTCATTTATAAGTGAATTTCATAATTCTGTTTCTCTAAACAGTTGGATAATATTCTATTATGTAAATATTCCACAGTTTCCTATCCATTCATTATTTGACGTTTATCTATGCCATTGTTAATAGAGTAGCAATGAACATGGATGAAAACGTATCTCTGTATTAAGATATAGAGTCCTTTGACTATATACAAAAGAGAGATATGGCTGGATTAAATGATAGATTAATTTCTAGCATTTTGAAGAATCTTCACTCTGATTTCCATAGTAGAATCACCAGTGTTCCTGCTTACTAGCAGTGGATAAATGTTTCCTCTTCCCCAAACCTCATTAGTATTTGTCCTTATTTTGGGGCATCTTAAACATTCTGAATTAGGTAAATTTCATCTTTGTGACTGAAATTCCTAATAAATCATCTGATTGCTAAATATGTTGAACATTTTTCAAATATCTCTCAATCACTTGCATTTAATTTTTTCAGAAGCCCTTGTTATGTTCTTTGCCTTATTTTTAATTATATATATATATATGTATATATATATATAATATATTATAATTCGTGTTTTGCCTGCATGAGTCAAGGTACCTGGTGTCGGGGTGGAGAGATGGGCCTAGCGGTTACACGTCGCGCCGACTGCTCTTACGAGGGCCGGGATCCCCAGCACCCACATGGCGGCCGAGAGCCGTCTGAAACTCCAATTCCAGGAGAACTCCAGTTCCAGGGCAATCCGAGACCCTCTTCTGACCTCCGCGGCATTGCACGATACGGGTGCACAAACCTGCATGCAGACAGTACATTGATACACATACCGAAATAAAAAAAAAAATTAAAAAAAAAAAAGAGTACCTGTGTCATGCAATATCTGTGGAGTCCAAAAGAAAACACCAGATTCCTGGAACTGGGGTTAAGAACAGTTCTGAGTTCTCTCCTGGTTTCTAAACACCAAATCTTTGTCTTCTAAAAGAGCAACTAGTGCTCTTAATCATTGAGCCATTTCTGCAGGCCCCTTCCATTAATTTTTAAATTTTTTCATAGTTATTTGAGTTCGTAGTAAAGATCTCCCTCTTATGAAGGTATAGACTAGGCATCCCATAGACCTTCAAACAATAGTGGTCATTGCCTCTGCCCTGCCCTTGGTTACATAATATAGAACTTAATGGTTAGAAACTATTGCTGAAGAAGACCCATACATGGACTGTGGAACAAAAGTGGAGAAATCAAGCTCATAATGACTTCAAATCTTCATCTATAGTGGGTACCTTTCAAATTGGAATGTACTATATAGGCTATCAGAAGAGAAAAGAAGTCATTAGGCTTGCACAGCCATGAATCCTGGAAGTTACAGCAACAACTGGCCAGGCAAGTTACATCAACTGGTGCAATACTCACATTTATGTTTTGATAGTAACTTTCTGTTTTGACTTAAACTGTGCTACAGAAGAAGAAACCCATACTTAACACTGGTATCAGGACTATGAACCTGTGGCTAAAGATAACACAGGCCATAGGGGAAGGTCTAGTACTATTATTTTGCTAAATAGACATACTGTTAAATTGTCTCCTAATGACTTATTGTTATACTCATAGTCTAATTCATCTTTCAAATAAGCTTCTTCATGAACCAGACAGTAATTAACACAGAGACACACAACCATGCAACATGTAGAAAATACAAGACTGAAGAGTGCATGTCCCAGAAGAATATACCAATACCAGTCATCTTTCTTTCAAAGCTCAGGAGTCATTGCAGGTAGATCAATTGCAAATGCCAAAAGTGTTGGGTGATCACAAGGAAACAGAGTCTTCCAGAACACCCGTCCTTTACTTATATGAACTCACAGAAAAATTTAAAGACTGCAAAGTTTTAATGTTAGCTCAAGCCTGACAAAATTCCATCTTAGAATCTGGGAAGTGGGTAGGAAACCACAACCCTTCTGAGGAACTCCTGTAAATACTGAAAATGAAGCTTGCTGAGAGGAGGAGAACAAGTAATCCTTATGATTATCCACAGGTTAACCACTGGACACAGTGGAGTATGGTGGTTAACCTGTGGATAATCATAAGGATTACTTGTTCTCCTCCTCTCAGCAAGCTTCATTTGAAGTATTTACAGGAGTTCCTCAGAAGGGTTGTGGTTTCCTACCCACTTCCCAGATTCTAAGATGGAATTTTGTCAGGCTTGAGCTAACATTAAAACTTTGCAGTCTTTAAATTTTTCTGTGAGTTCATATAAGTAAAGGACGGGTGTTCTGGAAGACTCTGTTTCCTTGTGATCACCCAACACTTTTGGCATTTGCAATTGATCTACCTGCAATGACTCCTGAGCTTTGAAAGAAAGATGACTGGTATTGGTATATTCTTCTGGGACATGCACTCTTCAGTCTTGTATTTTCTACATGTTGCATGGTTGTGTGTCTCTGTGTTAATTACTGTCTGGTTCATGAAGAAGCTTATTTGAAAGATGAATTAGACTATGAGTATAACAATAAGTCATTAGGAGACAATTTAACAGTATGTCTATTTAGCAAAATAATAGTACTAGACCTTCCCCTATGGCCTGTGTTATCTTTAGCCACAGGTTCATAGTCCTGATACCAGTGTTAAGTATGGGTTTCTTCTTCTGTAGCACAGTTTAAGTCAAAACAGAAAGTTACTATCAAAACATAAATGTGAGTATTGCACCAGTTGATGTAACTTGCCTGGCCAGTTGTTGCTGTAACTTCCAGGATTCATGGCTGTGCAAGCCTAATGTCTTCTTTTCTCTTCTGATAGCCTATATAGTACATTCCAATTTGAAAGGTACCCACTATAGATGAAGATTTGAAGTCATTATGAGCTTGATTTCTCCACTTTTGTTCCACAGTCCATGTATGGGTCTTCTTCAGCAATAGTTTCTAACCATTAAGTTCTATATTATGTAACCAAGGGCAGGGCAGAGGCAATGACCACTATTGTTTGAAGGTCTATGGGATGCCTAGTCTATACCTTCATAAGAGGGAGATCTTTACTACGAACTCAAATAACTATGAAAAAATTTAAAAATTAATGGAAGGGGCCTGCAGAAATGGCTCAATGATTAAGAGCACTAGTTGCTCTTTTAGAAGACAAAGATTTGGTGTTTAGAAACCAGGAGAGAACTCAGAACTGTTCTTAACCCCAGTTCCAGGAATCTGGTGTTTTCTTTTGGACTCCACAGATATTGCATGACACAGGTACTCTTTTTTTTTTTTAATTTTTTTTTTTATTTCGGTATGTGTATCAATGTACTGTCTGCATGCAGGTTTGTGCACCCGTATCGTGCAATGCCGCGGAGGTCAGAAGAGGGTCTCGGATTGCCCTGGAACTGGAGTTCTCCTGGAATTGGAGTTTCAGACGGCTCTCGGCCGCCATGTGGGTGCTGGGGAT
>VZQC01012849.1:1553412-1567778 GCA_009823505.1 Rhizomys pruinosus | reverse complement strand
AAAAAAAAAAAAAAAAAAAACAAGGGTCTTAATTGGAACTTAACCAGTCAATGGGCAAGAGGGTAAATTACATCAAAAGTTCTATTAACACATTAAAGGGTACATGACTGGGGGAAGAGGTCCATAGATCCTAGAGAAAAAACCTACATCTGTCACTTCACTACTCCAATGTAATTTCTTACTGAACTCTATGTATCCTTATATTTATAGACGAAAAACGTATTCTCTCCACAGGCTATCAAAGAATTTTTTTCAATGGATGGAGATAATTACAAAGTTCCATTATTGATAAAATGCAGAAAATAAATTACTGTGAGGTGCCCAACTCTAAGTAGGGCACAGTCCTGAGGACATGATGCAAGCCTAAGGAACATCAAGGAAGAGAAAGGGGAAAGACTGTAAGAGTCAAAGGGACAAGACACTCATGTCTACTTAATGCATTCTAGACATGACAGGGAGGATGCACCAATGTAATATCCATATGATGATAGTCTATTGAGATATATGTAATGACCAAACCAATTCCCATGCTAAAGTGGATGGGGGGGGATGTCATATGGTCCCATGTCAAGATAAAAAGCAACAGGCAGTCAACAAATGCTGTGGGTACTAAGTACCACTGGAGAGGGAGAGACTCGTGTGTGTGTGTGTGTGTGTGTGTGTGTGTGTGTGTGGTCTGTCTCTCTTTCTGTGTTTCTGTGTGTCTTTGTGTTTGCTATTCTGAAAACATACAAAAATAAGAAACAAAAGACCTTGTGATAAAGTTATTCTTAGATAATACATAGTTTTATATTCATGATGCATTCATTTTCTCTTTCAGAAAATGGATGATCAGAAAACATTTTTTTTCTTTTCGTGTTTTCAAGACAGAGTCTCCTGTAGCCCAAGCTGTCCTGGAACTCACTCTGTAGACCAGGCTGACCTTGAGAACTCACAAAGATCCTCCTGCCTCTGCCTCCCAAGTGCTAGGATTAAAGGCATGCGCCACCACGCCCAGCCAGAAAACATGTTTTCTAGTAATAACACCTGTGATTTATTTCATACCATCAAAGAAAATATAATCAGTATGTATTTCTATATGATACTAAAATCTTTCAAGTTATTTATTGTTTGGGAAACTCAACACAATATACAAATTGGCTCTATATGAATTAATTTAAATATTTAATTCTGATTACTGTATTTTCAATAATATTTTATTAAAATGTTGAATATTAAGAATTTCAAATACAAGCTTTTTTAATTCAAGAAGAAATAATATATTAATTCATTTGAAAAAAAATTCCAAATAGCAAAATAGAATGATAATAATTAAAATAGATTAATTTAAATATAGATAAGAAAAACAACCTTTGGTTCATTAAATGACAATCATTTAACTATCCACAGATATTTAACACTTGAATAAAGAATTAATATACTCATCATAGAAACCAGTATTTTTTCCCAATGTTTTAATTCATGTTTACATTTCCATGAAAATACACAAATTTTTTTAATTTATTACTTTTTAAATTTTTATTTATTTTTTGTATGTGTACGAGTGTACTGTCTGCATGTAGGTTTGTGGACCCATGTCGTGCAATGCCACAGAGGTCAGAAAAGGGTCTCTGATTCCCCTGGAACTGGAGTTCTTCTAGATTTGGAGTTATAGATGGTTTTTAGCCACTATGTGGGTGCTGGAGATCGAACCCGGGTCCTCTGCAAGAGCAGTTGGTGCTCTTAACCACTAGGCTATCTCTCCAGCCCCAAGAAGAGTAAAATTTCTTATATGATGTTTGATATTCCTGGTTATAACTTTGGATTATTAATTGATGGTTTGTAAATGTGATTCTGAAACATGTTCCTTGCCTCAAACCAGGTTTGTTTCCTCCTTCCTCATTTCAATATTACTACCTTTCTCCTAGTTATCTATTATAATTTATAATTCATAAATATCTCTCAGTCAATTTAATAGTAGCAGGTGCCCATAGGAAGCCAAAAGTGACCTGAACTGGTGGTTGGAAAGAAAAAAAAAAAAATAAGTCATGGATTCTGTTTTCAATTAAAGTGTAAAGGAAAATAAAATCAGAGTTCTGAATAGTTCATAGGCAACTTTATTTTTTAAGGGTGAATGTTATAAAAATGCAGAGGTGCAGATTGAAGACATGGCTCAGTAGGGTATTTTGTTGTCGTTGTTATTGTTGTTGTTTTTAATACTGTTTGCTATTGAAGAGGAGCCATGTTCAATTCCCGGCACCCTCATGGAGGCTAACAACAGTCTGTAACTCTACTTCCAGGGTATCCAATGTTCTCTTCTGTCCTCAAAATTGGTGTATCCACTTATAAGCAGGCATTACACTCATTCAAATAAAATAAAGAAAATAAACTTCTTTTTATAAATCAGCAGACAGAGGCCAAAAAAATCCAATTTAAATCTTACATATTTCTTTTGTGAGATGCTGCTATATATTATCAGAACATGAGGATAATAGTGGAAGTAATCGCTGGGAAATGAAATAGAATGTTTAAGAACTCATAGACTCAAGAAGCATTCGGCAAATTCTGAAGAACTACTTGTAACTATAGTAGGTGATATAGGAAGGTAGGAGCCTGAAGAAAAGAGTTTGGGATCACTTTTCTCTAGTTTTCATTTTCAATTGATTAGAAAATGAGAGGAACTGAAGGAATTCACAGTATAAATACTTCACATCTTAAATACTTGAGTAGAGAGAAGTTCAAAGTCCTAGAGTTTATGTAAGGTAGGGAGGAAGAGCAGGAGAGAGGAAGAAAAGTAAGAAAGTTGGAATTGAGGGTAAAATGAGAGCTATCAGAAGTAGCCACAACACAGTGGAATAAACATAAAAGAAAAATCTAAATACAGTGATAACTATTATGCTCTTAAGCAATTGTCATAATTAGCTACAACTGTCAACTTGACACAACATACCTAGAGTTGCCTAGTAAGAGCTTCCTAGAGCAAAATGGACAGTGGTATTTTCTTAATTGCTAATTCATGTAAATGTGTTTACCCCCCGCCCCCCCCCGTCACTGCTATCCTTAGTGAAGTGGGTTTGTGCACTTTGAGAATAGTGGCCGAGCAACCTGGGGAGAGGAAGAGCAAGCTAGTATGCATCTTCCCTTCTTGAATTCTTCTTCAGCTCCTGGCTCCATATTCATGGGTTGAGATCTTTCCATTGTTTCTGTCAGTGAAGGATTGTGACATGGAAGTGTAAGTCAAGTACAACATTTCCACTTGCATGTTGCATTTGGACAATGCTTTTATTACAGATTCAAAGAAGCAAACTAGGCCAGTCCAGGTTGTGCACACTTTTAATCCTAGCACTCAGGAGGCAGAGGCAGGCAGATCTCTGAGTTCAAAGCCAGCCTGGTCTTCAAACCAGCTGGGGCTATGTGGACCCTGTCTCAAAACGACAAAAGAAGAAGAAGAAGAAGAAGAAGAAGAAGAAGAAGAAGAAGAAGAAGAAGAAGAAGAAGAAGAAGAAGAAGAAGAAGAAGAAGACTAGAACAGAAGTTGTTATCAGAATGCGGGGTTGTTCCAATGAACATGATCATGTTGTTTTTGAGAGGATTGTGGAAGAGTTGGATCTTTGGGCTGCAAAGGTCCCTTTGCTCAGAGATTAATAAACCCTAACAGGACCTTGAACAATAGGACTGCTAAGGGAAGTACAGCTGATAGAGGCCCAGTTTAGGAAGTTTCAAAGGTAAGCAAAAACTCTATTAGGTTTATTCCTATAACATATTTTAAGAATCTTTGTTGCAAGTTAGCTAGAGCTGGTATATCAGCTGTGATTATAAAAGAAATTAATAATGAAAATAAGATGAAAACTTTTGTGCTTAACTGAGACTTTGAATCTGGGGCTGAAAAATTCATCTGAGATTAATAAAAGTCCAGTATCACTGAAGTGAAACCTTCTATGCCACGTTTCTTCAGATTCATTCCCAGAAGGTTTGGTTTAGTGGAGTCAAACGCTGCATTTCAACCCGAAGGCCAAGTTGGTAATGTGTAAATGTCCCCTACATGCTACTGGTTTTGATGGCATGAAATTACAGAATTAATGGTATCATGGACAGTAGCTGAGTCTTGGCACCGTGGATCAGGGTGGAGTCCCTAATGTGTGGCCAGAAGAGATTCTAAGTGAAGGTGAGACCTCCCTGTCAGAGCATACTAGGACTTTGGAGATTTCAGGTAATAGAATTATGACAATAAGACTGGGAACAGGTGTAGAGTAGTCAGCCTACACTGACAAGAGCAGCTGGTTTCCTGATGAAAGTAGTGCTGGAGTACTGGAGTTGACCTCATAGTTTGAAGGCCAGAAGATAATGAGTAGCTACTAAATGTCAGTTAGTAATCTTTTACACTGTTGGATTTTAGATATTCTTTGAATTCATTGTCATTTGCCTTAGTTCTACTCTTGGAGTAAGAAAAGTATGTGACTTACTTGGAATTTTACAGGAGCTCATAATTAAGAGATTTTGGATTTTAAAAGTGAACTTGGCCTTAAATCTTGGAATTTTTAAAAGAATTTGGGACATTTTCCAGTTGAACTTTTTCTATTGAAGTACTAATTTGATGTACTAGAGACAAAGGAAAGGGTATGCTTAAAGTGATGTGTCTATGTGTCAAAGTTGAAAAGGGGTAAAATGTTATCTTTACCTCCAGCTGTCAGATTTACACAAGCCTGGAATTGCCTTGGAATAGTGAACATCAGCAGAAGAATTTTCCAGATGAAATAGGCCTGTGGTTATGTCTTTTGAGCATTTGAGCAATTTCCTTAATTGATAATTGATGTGGGAGGACCCAGGCCACTGTGGCCTTATGGGCCTAGGTTGCATAAGAAAAGTAACTGAAATATCTTTGCAGAGTGAGCTAGTAAATAGTGCTTTCCCATGGTTCGGGATTTAGTTCTGACTTCCATGTCCCAATTTTCATTGGATGTCGTCGTGACTTCTGGTAGTAATAGACTATGATATAAAATATAAATCAAATAAAACATTTTATCACCTAAGTTTCTTTCAGTGATNAAACATAAAAGAAAAATCTAAATACAGTGATAACTATTATGCTCTTAAGCAATTGTCATAATTAGCTACAACTGTCAACTTGACACAACATACCTAGAGTTGCCTAGTAAGAGCTTCCTAGAGCAAAATGGACAGTGGTATTTTCTTAATTGCTAATTCATGTAAATGTGTTTACCCCCCGCCCCCCCCCGTCACTGCTATCCTTAGTGAAGTGGGTTTGTGCACTTTGAGAATAGTGGCCGAGCAACCTGGGGAGAGGAAGAGCAAGCTAGTATGCATCTTCCCTTCTTGAATTCTTCTTCAGCTCCTGGCTCCATATTCATGGGTTGAGATCTTTCCATTGTTTCAGTCAGTGAAGGATTGTGACATGGAAGTGTAAGTCAAGTACAACATTTCCACTTGCATGTTGCATTTGGACAATGCTTTTATTACAGATTCAAAGAAGCAAACTAGGCCAGTCCAGGTTGTGCACACTTTTAATCCTAGCACTCAGGAGGCAGAGGCAGGCAGATCTCTGAGTTCAAAGCCAGCCTGGTCTGCAAACCAGCTGGGGCTATGTGGACCCTGTCTCAAAACGACAAAAGAAGAAGAAGAAGAAGAAGAAGAAGAAGAAGAAGAAGAAGAAGAAGAAGAAGAAGAAGAAGAAGAAGAAGAAGACTAGAACAGAAGTTGTTATCAGAATGCGGGGTTGTTCCAATGAACATGATCATGTTGTTTTTGAGAGGATTGTGGAAGAGTTGGATCTTTGGGCTGCAAAGGTCCCTTTGCTCAGAGATTAATAAACCCTAACAGGACCTTGAACAATAGGACTGCTAAGGGAAGTACAGCTGATAGAGGCCCAGTTTAGGAAGTTTCAAAGGTAAGCAAAAACTCTATTAGGTTTATTCCTATAACATATTTTAAGAATCTTTGTTGCAAGTTAGCTAGAGCTGGTATATCAGCTGTGATTATAAAAGAAATTAATAATGAAAATAAGATGAAAACTTTTGTGCTTAACTGAGACTTTGAATCTGGGGCTGAAAAATTCATCTGGGATTAATAAAAGTCCAGTATCACTGAAGTGAAACCTTCTATGCCACGTTTCTTCAGATTCATTCCCAGAAGGTTTGGTTTAGTGGAGTCAAACGCTGCATTTCAACCCAAAGGCCAAGTTGGTAATGTGTAAATGTCCCCTACATGCTACTGGTTTTGATGGCATGAAATTACAGAATTAATGGTATCATGGACAGTAGCTGAGTCTTGGCACCGTGGATCAGGGTGGAGTCCCTAATGTGTGGCCAGAAGAGATTCTAAGTGAAGGTGAGACCTCCCTGTCAGAGCATACTAGGACTTTGGAGATTTCAGGTAATAGAATTATGACAATAAGACTGGGAACAGGTGTAGAGTAGTCAGCCTACACTGACAAGAACAGCTGGTTTCCTGATGAAAGTAGTGCTGGAGTACTGGAGTTGACCTCATAGTTTGAAGGCCAGAAGATAATGAGTAGCTACTAAATGTCAGTTAGTAATCTTTTACACTGTTGGATTTTAGATATTCTTTGAATTCATTGTCATTTGCCTTAGTTCTACTCTTGGAGTAAGAAAAGTATGTGACTTACTTGGAATTTTACAGGAGCTCATAATTAAGAGATTTTGGATTTTAAAAGTGAACTTGGCCTTAAATCTTGGAATTTTTAAAAGAATTTGGGACATTTTCCAGTTGAACTTTTTCTATTGAAGTACTAATTTGATGTACTAGAGACAAAGGAAAGGGTATGCTTAAAGTGATGTGTCTATGTGTCAAAGTTGAAAAGGGGTAAAATGTTATCTTTACCTTCAGCTGTCAGATTTACACAAGCCTGGAATTGCCTTGGAATAGTGAACATCAGCAGAAGAATTTTCCAGATGAAATAGGCCTGTGGTTATGTCTTTTGAGCATTTGAGCAATTTCCTTAATTGATAATTGATGTGGGAGGACCCAGGCCACTGTGGCCTTATGGGCCTAGGTTGCATAAGAAAAGTAACTGAAATATCTTTGCAGAGTGAGCTAGTAAATAGTGCTTTCCCATGGTTCGGGATTTAGTTCTGACTTCCATGTCCCAATTTTCATTGGATGTCGTCGTGACTTCTGGTAGTAATAGACTATGATATAAAATATAAATCAAATAAAACATTTTATCACCTAAGTTTCTTTCAGTGATGGTGTTCATCATAACAACACAAACAAATAGTGGTAAACAACAGTGGAAACTGTTGTTATCTGTAACTGAAAAAGACAAAAGAAAAATACTTGTTATACAGTTACAAGGCTAAGAAATGTAAAATAAAAAATAAAGGTCCACATGTTCACTAAACAATTCTCTTTATTCTCCTAAAATTTTGGAGAGACTTTTGAATTGTTTACTTCAAGCATCATCACACATTAAATATTGAATGAACATAAGGAACATTCATGAGTCAGCATGCAGAATAACTTTAATAATGAAAAGAGAAAAATAAAAAGGAAATCAAAAAGCATCATTGGATTATAAAACCTCTTATAAAAATACAAATTATAAAGATGAACTGGAGCAAACTAATGTAATAAATACTGGCATCATATATTCTAGAATTGTATGGATCATTTTCTCATATGGATATGTAAGATTGAAGAATCTCCAAATATAAGGCATCTGACTCAAGATCATGCATTTGACACCTTTGTGGGCAACATTTGATACTCTCTCAAAAAATATTTATTACAGATATTTTCTTGGGCTAGTCATTCTTATGATTTGTTGATTTTACAGCTAGATATAACTATTGAAAGAAAACAATTGGCAAGGATGTAGGGAAGGATGAAACCTCATTCACTGTTGGTAGGACTGTAAACAGACACAGATGTTATAGATTATGTATAGAATTCACAAAAAGCTAAATGAAGTTATACCATATGAACTAGCTATAACATTCCTTGGCACATAACCAAAGAACTCAATATCATACTACAGAGATACATTATTCACCTATGTTCATTGCTTTGCTTTTCACAGTAGCTAGAAATAAAGCCTAATGTCCTTCAAGGGAATGGATGAAACTAAAAGTAACCTAAATATACTGCAATTGAATAGAAAATGAAAATGTGGTACATGTATCCAATAGACATCTATTGAGCTATAAAGAAAAGTGAAATTGAAAATGAGCCTACCACCTGACCCAGTCATACCACTCCTGGGTCTATACAAAAAAGACTCATCCTATTCCAGACTTGCATGTGCATCTATGCTTATTACAGCTCTCTTCACAATAAGGAAGAGCTGGAAGGAGCCGAAGTGTCCCTCAACTGATGAGGGGATAAAGAAAATGTGGTACATCTACTAATATAATTCTATGCAGTGGTATAGAAAGGTGACATCATGAACTATGCAGATAAATGGATGGAACTAGAAGCCATTATGCTAAGTGAAGTAACACAGTCCCAGAAAAACAAAGGATATATGGTGTCCCTCATTTATGGATCCTAGCACCAATTCTCTCTTTAAAAGGAAAACAGAACATTTTTTAATATAAAACCTGATGTCATTCATCAACTTGGCTATGTAATATAGGAATGTAAAGTAATATTGTTTCTTTACCTGCATACAACTGTACTTTCAAAATGTGAATCCTTAAACATGTTTTGGAATTAACATATAGTTTATTTTCAGATATCATAATTTTGGTATTTGTGTGGTGTGTATATATGCATATTTGGAAGCTATGCAATTTTTGGAAAGAACAACAACAACACAATGACTGGGTCAAAGACCTGACTGAAACAGTAAACTTCTGTCCAAAACTTCTTCAAAAAATTTAAAAAAGACTGAGAAAAAAATAAAAAATACTGAGAAAAAGATGCAAGGCTTGTATGGCAGAATGCATGAGCTCTGGTGGGGTGGGAGGGCAAGGAAGGGGGCATGGGTATAAGCTGGATTAAGAAGTGTTGTATGAAATGCAAAAACTTCAATAACAAATTACAAAAAAAAGAAAAGTGAAATTTTAAAGTTAAATGGACTGAACTGGGAAGCATACTGAGTAAAGGTAACTCAGACCCAGAAAAGTAAATGTCCTTTCTTAATCTTTAGTCTCTCTTAATAGTTTATCATAGTTCTGAATATTTAGATGTACGTTACAGCATTAGTAACCCCAAACACCAAAAAAATAGAGAGGAATCATGGGAGAAGGAAGGAGCACTATAGGTAGATAGTAGAACAACAACACTTCAAGGGGAAAATTGGGAATAACTGGTGGTAACTTTTAACTCTAGAGCTGTTAAGCAGAGTAATTAAGAGGTAGAGGGATAAAGGTGAAATAAATAATAATGATACCTGAAAAAGCCTTAAGAAAACATTATTTCAGAAGCTTGCATAAAGTGCATATTATGTGTCTGTTTGTGTGTCTATATCTGATGACTACAAAACAAAAGTCTCAATGCCAGACACAAAAAATCCTATCTACCTGTTGCTGATCAGTGTATTCCAAGAGACTGAAAAAAACAATATGGGCTATTGTCATAGCCCCTACTGCCTCTCCGAACTTTAAGATAAGACCTAATGCTGTAGACCCCAGACATTTGGGCCCTGGACCTGAAGGAAGCCTCCTCCCTCTCTGAGGACTAGATCTCAAACTATTTGAAAGTACCCATATAAAATGCCCAAAGAGGAAAGCAATCAATAGAGCTTTTATATTCTTACTGACAGATTAGGGCTTCCTTTCCATTCTTGTCAACTTCCAGCATTTACATGGACACATATCTACATTTTACTGATTCCTAGAGACTTGCTTCATTGGTATGTTGAAATTACAACCGTCTTCATACCAACCTTGTATAACAACAGGTTGTTTTTCTTTCTAAGAATATTACATTTCATTTATGATCCATTTGAAATAGGGCAGCTGAGTTATCAGATATTATTCTTCAGAAGTGTTTTTTTTTTTTGTTTTGTTTTGTTTGTTTGTTTGGTTTAAATGAGGGTTTAATTTAAATAAGATGCTGGACGGACACTCAACTTTGGAGGAGTGTGGCAGCTGATGAGTGGGTTATGCAGCCCTTCATAAGTACAACAGCCAATCAGAGTTTAACACAACAGTTAAAGTTACCAAACTAGGGGAAGTGTGCAAAGCAAGCAAGCAACCATTCCTAGAATGACTCAGGGAAAATGGAACCTAATGCCTATACCTGAGTTTTTAATGGAACCTAATGCCTATACCTGAGTTTTTACAATTCTTCATTTCATTCCACCCTATTGTTGTGAGATCTTCAAGTCATGGAAGGAAGTTTGTAAGAGTTGACCTCAGTAGGTGTTTCTGAGGTGTAATGATCTCCAATATGGAGTGGGGGTGTATTGGGTCCTTAGTACCATGTGTTTGATAGAATTTAATCACTGGATAATAAATCTGACAAGTGAATTAAGGATGCATGGGCCATAAGTCAGAGCAACCAGAAGGATAAGTTTCCTGGCAAATTCAGGATGTCATCAGCTCTCAGTTGAGAAAGAAACTGGATTTTGGGGGTGGGGGGTCTTGACCCTAAACTGGCTAGCCAATTTTAGCTTCTATTTTCATTACATTACACTTTGAGGAGGTCACTCAAATTGTCAAGAGGCAATCAGGAAACCTACCACTCTGACTTCTTCCATGCTTAAAAGGGGCGTCAGGTGTGGCAACTGTGGTACTCCTGCTCAGTGGGTCTACATAAAAGACCCCCAAAAGGATAGCTATAGAAAGAACAAAGTTCTGCTTAAGTGCATAGCTTAAGGAGACTTTAGCATTATATTTGGTTCTGAATAGAGAATAATCCTTTTCACAGTTTATATGTCCATTAGTCGATTAAAGAAGGCAGTTTTACCGATTTTACAAGAGAATACCTCTATAACAGCTTGCTCTAATCTACAGGTGGAGAATGACCTCATCATCCTCATATTTCTCGGGGCGGGGGAGTTAAGAAAGTCTCTTGTATTAAAACCTTTGCGGCACCTAGAAGGTAAGCTTTGTTAGGATTCCTTAAAAATAGTTGTTACTAGTAGGATCCAGAGAGGGGCCTGATGTCTGCAGCAATCTGAGGCATTTCTTCCCTTCAATGCCCAGAGGAGTCAATACTTCTGCTGGCACTTTCTGGTACATCCTACTCACTGCAAAGCTGCATTTTCTTTCTCAGCCATTAAGTTGGTGATATTCTGGCCTGTTGGAACATACAGATCCTTTCCCATAGTTAGTTTTAAGATTGGATTGCAAGGTTTTCTGACAAAAAGTTTTCATTTCCATCTATATCCCCCCTCTTTACTCTAGGTCCTTATCTTTGACCCATGAGTCTGAAAAAAAAGCCAGTTGTTTAGACACATACCACAAGGTGGAATTCAAGGCACAGGTCATCATCAAGTGTCACTCATGCTGCTACTGTGTCACTTCAGTGGTGAATCAACTTGGGACAACAAACTTAGCGTGGTTTAAAGGTAAATCAATGCCTAGTAGGTGAAAGAGAGACTGGCCACCGAGGGCTGACACTATGATGAGCAGGCAAAAACGTATAGAGAACATTTGTCTATACCAATCCCAAAGTAATTGGTTAGTAGAGTTTTCAGTTAAAAACTGAATGTGGGGTAAAACGAGCATTGTATATCACCAACCAAGCTCGAGATGCGATTCCGGTTATACAGGGAGCACAAAGGACATCAACAATGGATTATTCTAACAGGGAGATTTTGGCCAGGGATCCAAGCCCCCAGCAAAGGTAAAGGCTCCTTGCCTCGAAACGAGTATCTGTGAGAAGAGAGGCGATAAGGGCCCTGCTGTTGTAAGACTGATATAACGATGGGAAGATGTATTGAGACCGCTCATGCAAGGTATACAGATGGGTCTGGAATGCCAGAAGTGTTTACCATAGACAGTACTAAACAGTAGTAAGCAAATATAGGGTCTCCGTTGAGTCAGGAGCAAGACTCGTCCGTCAGCACCAGTACACCTCAAGCTGCCTGGAAATACTGTGCAGCAGTGGCAGCCATATGTTCGTATATCACCAAATCTAATAGTTGGCTATTGGCTTCTCCTTGGAGGAATATCCATGGCTGATGCCACAAGCTTCCTGCCCCAATGGTCAGGAGATGTTATATCACACAAGTAGACCCTTGTATACAACAGAAAAAAAAAAACAATGTTAATTCATGGATTAACCATACCATCAAACATCTGTGATACAAGCTTTCATACATATGTACTAAAGGGCATAATGTAAGTTTGTCCTCTTAGTAGATAAAAGGTATATTTATATACTGTTTAAATACCTTATTACTAATTGCTGTGCTTCATGTTGTAGGATCGAAAGCTTTCCTGGACAAGCTGTAGCCCATGAAAGAAACAGCCAGAATTGACTAGAGTCCAAGACTAACCAGCTTCCAGAAAGGTAGACTGTTTTGCTTCTCTTATCCACCTGTGCCCTTTGTCTAAGCCTAGGAGAACAATCTGCGCGAAGACGGGGTGTGGTGTAGATGAAGGGCTGGATTGGGGCTGAACGGTGAACTACAACAATATCCGATCTGGCGCTTCATTTGATCAACTTATTGATCATACATAGCCCCTCCCCTCCGCTGGATGGTGGTAACCAGGCTGAGCTGTGGTGGTTTGGGTGCACAACTGGCGCAAAATTGGTTTACATGAAGGATGCTTGTCTCACAAAATTATCACCTATGCAGTGGAACTAGAAAGAAAGGATGGAAGACAGTGATGGCGTAGGACAGATAAGTTTGGCAAATGTTTGCGAATGCATGATCTGGGCGGGTAGGGGTGAGATGAGGGGGAAGGAAGGGGAATATATGCCTGAACTGAAATGGAAAATGATGTATTTTGAGAATACCCACAAAGCATCAATAAATAAATAAAAAAAGAGAAACTAGGTTCTGCCTTTGGTGCCTGTGAAGAAGTGAAGGCAAAAATAGTTAGGCACATGTTCTAGGCAGAAAACCAGGAGACGGTTGATAAAACTGTCCAACATTTAAATTCATTAGGGTATTTTTTCAATGAGGGGGTCCAAAGCATCTATTATTGGGATTCTCCTTGTGTTCATTTAGCCATGGTGTCTTGAAGTACTCATGTACTCTCAACACGTGCTGGAGTCCTTGTGTAGTGTGTCTCAAGAGTCCTTCCCTGTCACAAGTGGACTGATGACTGCTCAGTTGGCCCCCCCCTCCCCCCCCCCCGCCCCCCCCCCCCCCCCCCCCCCCCCCCTCCCCCCCTCCCCCCCCCCCCCCCCCTCCCCCCCCCCCCCCCCCCCCTCCCCCCCCCCCCCCCCTCCCCCCCCCCCCCCCCCCCCCCCCTCCCCCCCCCTAGGACATTTCAAGAGGTATGCTCACATGCATAGTCCCCTGGGACCTGGTTGACCTCAGAGGACAAGAAACAAAGTGACATAATTCCCTCAACCAGAGTTTGTATGGACATTGAAGATTATGGTCAATTAACCATCCGAGAAAGTTTAAATTTCCACCAGCCTTGATATTTTTAATTTATGGCTTATAACATATTTTAGATAAGGTTTGGACAAAAGCCCAAGCAGCATTGTATAATACTGACTGAAGAAAATAATAACACTATATTAGCAGGCAATTATTCCAGAGAGAAAATTAAACAATTTTAGGCTGTGATTTTTAATTGTAAAGTGTTTACTACAATGTCATTTGCAAAACAGAAATAGTCTATTTTCCCAGACCCCATATCCTGATTTATAGTTCTCTCAGAAAGGCAAGTAGACAGGAAATAAGCTGACAAAGATTACCAAGCCCATCCAAAACTATCTTCTTCTGAACTCCATGCTGCTGGTTCAGGAAGAAAGAAACTAGCTTTTTTTTTTCCTTTTAAAAAAAAAAAAAAATAAATATTAAAAAAATACTTGTTTAATACAGAATAGTATTAAAGTACAACTTTTTAGTACCCAGAGGTAACCCACTTGTCTAGTCATTGGAATTCTAAATCTTAGATAGGGAGTGCCCAGTACAAGTCAGGAGCTGGTTGAAAATTAACAATTCTTTTTTTTTCTTATTGATGCTTGTGTTTTATATTCATCTTTTTCCAATTTCAGATTCAGGTTTATCGCTCCTTCCCTTTACCCCGCGCCCGATCCCACCCTCATCCCAGGATCAGGCATTCTCTCAACTTTCTGAATCGTTTTGTTTTTTGGTTGTTGTTTTTTTTTTTTTTTTTTTTTTTTTTTTTTTTTTTTAGCATTTTTGGTACATTTTTTGGTGATTAAATAATCCTATTAGGCCATTAGGAAATCTCTAGGTTAAGAGTTTATACTAATGTATACCCTTGAAATATTTAGCCTTTTAAAGTTTAATGGCACGGTTATTTGGATTT
>VZQC01012849.1:1513645-1551270 GCA_009823505.1 Rhizomys pruinosus | reverse complement strand
GCTAATAGTCAATTAGATTTGGTATATACAGACATATGGCTGCCACTGCTGCACAGTATTTCCAGGCAGTTGAGGTGTACTGGTTGCTGACGGAGGAGTCTTGCTTGACTCAGGAGACCCGATATTTGCTTATTGTTTTAGTTTACTTTGGTAACACTCTCTGGCATCCCAGAGCCCATCTGATACTTGCAGTGCGGTCTCCATAATCTTTTCTACATTGTTTTGTATACAGTGAAGAACACAGTCCAGAAAAACAAATGACAAATGGATATCTCATCATATGTGGAGCTAGATACCATAACCCAGTTATAAATTTTCTTTTTTTAATGGTTTATTTTATTTTAATAACTTTTTTTTTTAGCTTTGTGCATTTCAACAAATATTCCAATCAGTTCAGGCATACTGCCCTTCCCTTCCCACCCACCCCCACCACCCACAACGGAAATCAGGCATTCTGCCATGGACTGTCCGGCATATCATCTCATTCTTTTCTCCTTTCCTTTTTTTCTCCATTTAGCATAAGTGATAACCATGCAGTACCAGCATATATATATATAATATATATATATATATATATATATATAATATAGATTTATTAATTAATCTGTACATCAAACTGTCATTTTCATATCGTATTATTACAGGATTCATATTTTCCTTTTTAAATTTATATTACTCTAAAACATTCCTATATATCCTCCACCCATATACCAAGATTCCAAAGTCTAAAAATAAGTGCTGGGTTAATTCTAAAGCCTATTAAGGGATTTACATTATCAGAGCATGATTGCTTTCAGGGAAAGGGATATATAATGTTCATGTTTCTCAGTTTGCCTTATAACTCGGTGCTTGGCGCTAGCATCCACAAATGAGGGATACCATGTGTTGTTTGTTTTTTCTGGGACTGTGTTACTTCACTTAGCATAATATCCTCTAGTTCCAACCGTTTACCTGCAAAGTTCATGATGCCATCTTCTTTTTACTGCTGCATAGAATTCCATTGTGTAGATGTATCATATTTCCTCTATATACTCATTGGTTGAGGGGGATTTGTGTTGATTCCAGCTCTTTGCTTTTGTGAAGAGAGTGTCAATGAACATGACTGTACATGTATATCTGTGGTCAGGCATTTTTATAAACATGGAAAATTTAACAAAATTGCAAGTTTTTGCCATGTGCTGCACTTTTTCCAAAAGCATACTGCTTTCTTTATATCACCCTATTGTTGGTATGACTCCAAACAATTCATATTTCATGGTTCCAAGTATCTCCTCAACAAAGCCTTAGATTTCCAACAATCTAGAAATTCCCCCTTATCTATATCTCAGTGTATGCTTTGTTTTCTTCAGACTTTTTAGGTAACCCATTCTCATTACTTTAACTTTTCACTTACAGTTATATGAGGCAAAATTTATTTTGTCTCACCCACCAAGTTTATCAACTCTGTCATTTATGGTGCTTGTTAATATACAGCTTCTAGAATTACATCTAGAGTCTAGTAAGTTCTCAGTAAACATTAATTGAATGAACCATCATATGCTATGTTTTACCTCACAGATGTCAAATTATCTCTTGCCATTTGAGAAAGAAAAACAATTTGATTCACAACAACAAACTTTAATCATAAAATTCCCAAGTCTTAGTGAGTATAGTTTTCCATCTGATTTTCCAAAACTAGTTAGGTAAGAATGTTTTGAAACAAAACAATCCAACCAAACATCTGTTTGAGTTTATTCAGTCTCTGCTCAATGCTGGTTTTCTTGACATTAATTCATTGTCTGCAGTTCTCATTCTCAGAACAGTGAAGAATTTAAAAGGAAATGTGTTTCTTCACAGCCTGAACTAGGCTTTCCATATATCATGAATAAAAATTACACTTGTAAATGTTTTTATGTCTCTGTTCATTATTGACTATTAAATTTATGTAATTGTGAAGTAAATTAACTTTTCAGAAATTAATGAAGAAATAATATAATTGTATTTGTTCTTTTCCATTTATTTTACATTAATGGTCAAATATCAATATTTACAACATTTAGAAATAAAAGCCAATATATCTATTATAGTTTGAACTACACTAATTCCAGCACAATTTCGAAAATAATTTAAACTCAGTAGAACAATTGTCCCACTGGAAATGCCAAGAAATTTGTAACAGATCAAATTCATATAATATGCTTAAATACAATTTATTATTTTCTTTATGGTTATATATGATTTTCTGTTTGTATAGATTACTGCTTATATGTTTTGTAAACATGCCTATGAATATTTTAGAAATAAAATTAGTATAGTTAGTAGATAGTATATGTTTCAGTGAAAATGCAACATAAGGAAATTCAAGCACTAGGCATGGTAGTTAGTTCACCCATGCTTTTCCCAGTACTAGTAAAGCTAAGATAGGAAGATCACTGTGAGTTCAAGGGGACTCTGAAAAAAGAACAAAAAATACAAGAAAATAGGAAAATCTCTTAGTTATAAAATATGTTAAATATTAATTTTAAATATACAAGCAAATATAAAATATAAATTTAATATTCACTATCCTATGTTACTAACTCAAAATACACATTATTTGAATGTAATTCAGATACTACTTCAACCACTTTTATTTTAATTCTAGGAAATTTTCTTTTTTTTTTTAAGTGAAGAGAACCCTGCTTCATTCTCTGTATACTGGGATGAAGGCTAGACATCCTGGGCCATGCCTTAATTGCCAGAAATTAGGAGGTAGAAATAAGTGGATTCCCGTGAGTTAGAGGCAAACCTGGTTTACAAAGGGAGTTCCAGAGCTACATAGTAGGACCCTGTCTCAACCTTCTCCCCACAAAATATGACAGATTCTAACACATAATACCCTACAGTTAAGAATTTATATTCTCTATATCCAGAATCATGAGCTACTGATGACATTAAAACGTCTTTTAGAACTTTCAGCAGATTTGAAAATTTTACTCTGAAAACTATTTCAATGTATACATTTTTATACTTTGGTTCTAAAATGAAAAATAATGAACATTTGTATTCTTTATTAATATCGTATTTGTTACTTTTATTTTCTCTATAATTGTATTGTTTGGATGTATATAAGTGCACAGAATTGGTGCTGTTCCCATGGAGATCAGTAAAAGACAATGGGTCTTCTGAAACAGGAGTTACAGACAGTATTAGCCTCCTGAATCCAGGCTCTCTGCAAGAGCAGCCAGTGCTATTCACAGCTGACCCACTTCTGCAGCCCCAAAGAAGGGTTGTTATTCCTGTAAATATGTTTTGTATAAAATTAGACACTGATTAGACAACAGTGAAGAAAAAGTTTTGTCATTAAATAATTGAAATTTTAAAATCAACAATTTTTTAAATACGTCTTTCATTTTGTTTTTTTAGGGGGCCGGAGAGATGGACCAGCAATGAAGGGCACTAGCTGTTCTTGTGGAGAACCCAGGTTCAAATCCGAGCACCCACAAGGCAGCTAAAAGCGTTATATAACTCCAGTTTCAGGGTATTCGATACCCTCTTCTGACCTCTATAGACATTACATGAAATGGGTCCACCTACTTACATGCATGCACTACATTCATACAAATAAAAAATATTAAAAGAACACATGCTATGTTTGCACTTTGATTTAGAGTGGACTACAATTTCATGAAAGGCTTTCTGGGTTTTGTACATTATGTATTTTTTTGTTTTTTAAATTTATTATTCTTTATATATATTGAGTATACTGTCTGCATGTAGGTTGCTGCACCTGTGTCATGCATATAATTGGTTTTTAATTTCTTTTCCTTAAAGAGGCATAAAAATCTCATCCAAATAACAATAATGTCATCAGAATTATTACCAAAGTAATTTTTTGTCATTCTTCTTAATATTGATTTATGCATTGATAATTTCATACATGCATACAATATATTTTGATCATTTTCAAACCCTTGTCAGTATTCAATATACTAATGATTGTGCTCTTAGTCAGTGACCACATTGTTCTTGGTGTTTGGTTTCCAGTGAATCTCTTGTAGTACTCTGTTGAATTTTGTTTTCACTTTGCTAGAGCACGTGTTAAATCATTAGTTTCATAAACACAGGTATGAAAAGAAAAACTATTAGATATTAACAAATCATCACTTTTTTCACCTTTAGCTTTGTTAGTTGCATGATTCTAATTTCAAAATTTATTAAATTTAACATTTGGAGAAATTACTCCTTTGTAGTATATACACCGCATGGATAACATGTTGTTTTTTTTTTTTTCTCTTATTTTTATGTTACTTGTCTTTGTGGTTTTTTTTTTCATTTTTTTTGAAACATTTACTGTATGCTCTTTGTCCAAACTCATTTGGAAATGGGATTTTAATACTTATTCTCTGAAACATGCAGTTGACACATTTAAAAAAGTGAAGCATATTTATCAGAGAATTTTTTTTCTCTTTATTTCATCTTTCCACCTTCTATTTCCACTCCTCATGCCTTCTGTATAACTTTCCATGTCTATAAGTATGCTATAGCTCCAAAAATTTTTCTCAATATACTCATACAAAAATTTAAAATTAAAAATATTTTCCATTCATAAGAATGTTAGGATGTTTTTTCTATCAAGGGAACTTTTATTGGCATTGTATTAAACCTATAGATTGTTTTAGGTAAGACATTTTTATGACATTAATTCAACCAATCCATGAACATGGGGGTTCTTATACATCCTGGTCTCCCTGAAGCCCCAGCTGTCCTTGAACTCTATGTACCAAGCTGGACTTGAACTCACATCAATCTGCCTCTGCCCCCTGGGAGCTGGGATTAAAGGCATGGACCACCAGGCGTTGCTAAGATTTAAAATTTTTATTGAAGAGATCTCTAATATCTTTGTTTGAGTTTATTACTATATATTTTTGAGGCTATTGTGAATGTGAGGGTTTCTAGGAATGTTTTCTCTGTTTCTTATTCATATGTAGAAAGGCTATTGGTCAATTTTACCCCGCCACTGTGCTGAAAATATTGATCAATTTAACAGTTTTCTGTGGATTGGGGGGGTCATTTATGAATAATTTCATGTCATCTACAAAAGGGATAATTTGAATTATCCAATTAGTACTCCTTTTATTTCCTTCTCGTGTGTTATTTTGATAGCAAGACCGGACTGTTAACATGTATGGCAGAATGCGTGAATGCTGGTGAGGGGGGTATGAATGGGGGAACAGGTCTAAATTTGATTAAGAAATGCTGTATGAAATGTACAAAAGCCCAATAAAAACTGAGGAGTAAAAAAAGTGGAAGAAATGGACATTGTCAGGTTTTTTAATTTAATGGGAATGCTTCCAAGTTTTCTTTGCTGTGTCACATTGGTACCCACTGGATTGGAAATGACATGAAGCTAAAGTCATTCTGGTTCCTCCTTATTATAATTAAGAAAAAAACTTGCAAAAATGATTTGAATTTCTATAAATATTTGCATTATTTCGTTTAATGATTTTATAACGTTTCCAGCTCTGGAAGAATGTCTTAAAAATCATTTAATTAGGAAACAGCCAGAATTGACCAGAGACCAAAATAATAGCTCCAGAGAAAGTAGACTTTTGCTTCTCATCCACCTGTGCCCCTTTTCTTTTTTATTTTATTTTATTTATTGATGCTTTGTGTATTTCATACATCATTTTGCAATTCAGTTCAGGCATATTTCCCCTTCCCTTCCCCTCATCTCACCCCACCCCATCCCAGATCATGCATTCTGCCATAACTGTCCTGCATCTTTCTCTATTTTTTTTCCATTTTTTAGCAATAGGTGATAATTTATGAGTACAAGCATCCTTCATGTAAAACCAATTTGCAAGCAGTTGTGCCCAAACCCACACAGCCCCTTGGTTCCACCATCCAGCAGGGGAGGGGCTTGTATGTTCAATCAAGTTGATCAAATAAGTGTCCAGGCTATATTGCTGTAGGTTCACCGTTCGCCTCAATCACAGCCCTTACATTCTACCACGCCCCCTCTTCCGCAGATTTTTCCCTAGGCTTAGACAAGGGCCACAGGTGGATGAGAAGCAAAACAGTCTACTTTCTCTGAAGCTGATGTCTTGGACTCTGGTCACTTCTGGCTGTTTTCTTTCATGGGCTGACAGTTTGTCCAGGAATAATCTTTCGATCCTACCAATGAAGCACAAGCAATTAGATATATAGGTATTTAAACAGTATTAATTGTTATCATAGGTTACTTTGGTATAGACACAGATGTTTGGATGGTAGGTTAATCCATGAATTACATTTTTTTTTTTTTCTGTTGAATATGACAAGGTCTTACTCTGGCTTATAACATCTCCTGACCAATAGAGGGTGCAAGCTTGTGGCATCAGCCATAGGATATTCCTCCAAGGAGAGAGCCAATGCCCCTTTTCCAAGCCTAGGGAAAATCTGCTGAAGAGGGGGCGTGGTAGAATGTAAGGGCTGCGATTGGGGTGAAAGGTGAAACTACAGCAATATAGTCTGGACACTCACTTGATCAACTTGATTGAACATACAAGCACCCCCCCCCCCGCCTTGCTGGATGGTGGGACCCATGGGCTGTGTGAATTTGGGCACAACTGCTTGCAAATTAGTTTTACATGAAGGATGCTTGTACTCATAAATTATCACTTACTGTTAAAAAATGAAAAAAAAAACTGAGAGATGCAGGACAGTTATGGCAGAATGCATGATCTGGGAAGGGGTGGGGTGGGGTGGGGGGAAGGGAAAGGGAAATATGCCTGAACTGATTTGGAAAATGATGTATGAAATACACAAAGCAACAATAAAAAGTGAAAAAAATAAAAAATAAAAGAACAGCAACAGAAAAAAATCATTTAATTTAAAAAAATCATTTAATTTACCCAAAATAATTTTCATTTTCCTATTGCCGCTTAATCTGTTTTTCTTATGTCCTTTATCTAGTTGTTTTAATTTTTGTGAATAGCTACTTACTCCTTTCAGTTTAGGTGAACATCCCTGAATTCATATTCTAATTTTTATCCCCAATAATGTATTAAAATGAAAGAGCTGTAAAAAAAGTCTCTTGTAGGTACTTGCAGAAAAAATTTGACTTACGTGAGTCATTGTGTGGTCACAATAGTCTGTTTCATCCTCCAAGCCCTGTATAAATGGGATTTACTCTAAAGACTGACCTTCATACTTACAGCTCTATTACTTTCCCTTGGTTATTATCATTTTATTTTAAATAATTCCACTTTATTTTTAATAAGAGGTATGATCACTGTTCACCAGCCAATGTGTAGTACATAATTGGACACATTAACTATAAATAGAGCTGATTTTCTCCAGCATAGTAGCCATGTGCTTATAAGAAAATGTCTTATTTTAGCCTTTGATTATCCCCGCTTTCATTTATAAGTCCTCAACAATTTACTCTATATCATATATTGCTCTATAAATATATTTCTATTCAGATTATTTTTATAACTAAAAATATTATTTGCTCTGTATTTTGTAAATCTATACTGCAAAGAAAATTATGTGACAGAAATAAGTTTAGTGTAATTTTTTTCAGACAATCATCTAAAACTACTATTTACAATTGAATTTTGGAGATACTATTTTTATTAAATTATAGAAATAAATTATTTAAAGTTATAACAGTATTACACATAAAACTAAAGTTAAGTTATAACCCAAAATGATAATTTATGAGGTCATTCCTATTGCAGTAATCCTTTCTAGTGTAAACAAAATAGTTAAAAGCACGACAGGGTAGTTACAAGCTATTATATAGATAATATCAAAAAAAGAAAATGCCTTTCCTTTCAATCATCCTGTAAGGGATTCTCTTGAAATACATTTTTATTGAGCCTTCTCTTCACCACAGAAATTGATAACCAACAGATCTGTTCATATCTACTGTAAGAACGCCTAAGGCCAGAGAGACAAATAGCATCCACTGGAGTTTCAATAAAATTCTTAAGAATCTTAGAAAATTACAATTATTATCACCCAAGATAAATAAAGGCAATAAATAAAATAACATCTAAGCTACAATTATATGCATAACATTGGGCTTTAACTGCTTTTTTTTTAAAACAGTAAGTTTCAACATAGATATTAAAATCAGCATAAATCTGTGTGTATGTGTATGTAAATATTTGTCAAGATTGTTAAAGCACCCTGTTAAAATATGCCTCTATTTATATTAGTAGAATATATTTCACTACTGGTTAACTTTCAAGAATATTAGAAGTTGAAGAATGTTATAATAGAATAAGAATCTATTATTTTAATCTCTGTCTTGGAAAGATGAACAATTGGAAGAATTTAGTAGTATCATGTTCTAATGATAACCAAGAAGGTTTGTTTGTCTTCCCAGCAAGTTGGGCTAGGAAAAGGGTATTGTTCTACTAAGTTTGTCTCAGCATTCATTTTAAAATTATCACTTTAAAAGTTGTTTTGTGGAGAGGAGCTGGAGAGATGGATAAGCAATTAAAAGCACTAGCTGCTCTTGCAGAGAACCTGGTTTCAGTCCCCAGCACCAATATGGCAGTTAACAACCATCCTAAACTCAGTTCCATGGGAATCCAACACTTTCTTCTGATTCCCACACACATTACACAAAACAGGTGAAGCTATCTACATGCAAGCAATACACTCATACACTTAAAATAAAAATAAAAAATAAGGGCCTGAAGAGATAGTTCAGACATTAAGAGAACTGGCTGATCTTGCAGTAGACCAGGGAGTTTGATTTCCAGCACCACATGGCAGCTAACAACCTTCCATAACTCCAGTTCCAGGGGAATCCAAAGCCTTCTTCTGACTCTATGGCATTGCTCCAAACATGGTGCACTTGTACATATGGAGGCAATACACTTACACATAAAATAAAATAATAAATAAACTAAAATAAAAGGTTATATTTTTGTAAGATTTCACCTTTATTTCCACTGCTTTTCATTTTTCTTGGAGGGCGGATTGGGACATTTCATAAAACTTATAAGGAAAAAAAATACCACACAGACCTTAGGAGTCACCTGTCATCATCGTCACTTTCAGGCTTTGCAGTATGAGGTAAGTCCACTTTGAACTTTGTGCTTTGGAAACCGCTTTGGACAAATGTTTCATATGATGTCCCAACTTGCTCAAAGGTAAAAAGGCATCAAGAATCACTCTACAGGCTTTAACATATATGACAGAATGCATGAACTCTGATGGGTGAGCCATGGCTGGGTGCAGAGCCATGGGTGGTCTTCTGACCTCCGTAGACATTGCGTAAAGAGGGACCTTGAATACATTCATGCAAAATTCTCATACATATACCAATAAACAAGTATTATTATTATTATTATTATTTTTTTGGTCTTTTTGAGACAGGGTCTCCCTGTAGCCCCAGCTGTCCTGGAACTCACTCTATAGACCAGGCTGGCCTTGAACTCACAAAGATCTGCCTGCCTCTGCCTCCCAAGTGCTAGGATTAAGGGCGTGCGCCACCACGCCCGGCAAACAAGTATTATTTTAAAAGCATAACAAAATAGCACTGAAAAAAAAAACACAATCATCTCATATTAACTGCATCCTGTCCAACTCCAAGGACTTTGATGCATAATATACCAAATTACCCTAGGGTCTAAGATACTTCTTCCACTTCTTCACTACCCAGGCAGTGAGACCTTAACAACCATAGAGGAGTTCGTCAAATCAGTGGATGGATTTAAAAATTTTTGTGCCACTAATTTTGTGCACTTTTTCCTGGATCTAATTTTGTGCAGTAGTCATGCATTTTTGTCTCTGGAAATTAATACAACACCTCCTTTTTTAAAAATATTAAAGCTTCATTTCTTTTATAGTTCTATATCATTAAAGTTTTAATATGTGGTACGTGATTGTGTGTGTGTGTGTGTGTGTGTGTGTGTGTGTGTGTAAGTGCACATTTGGAGGCCTCAAGGAACCTCATAGGAGTAAGTTCTTTCCTTTCATCATTTGAGGACCTGGGATTGAACTCATGTTATTAGGTATAAAAGCAAAAGACTTTATCTACTTATCTGTCTTTCATTCTATTTCTGTTTCTTCTGTGCCAAAAAAAGCTAAATCAAGCAGAAAATTTCATCTAAAGTTCCAAAGTATTATTCATTGAGCACACAAATGTAATATATTTTACATTTAATGAAGTGCACAAAATGTGGTCCTGGATCTTTGATTAAATTACCTAATACTCAGATTACTATGTTTTGCCCACTTAACTTCTTTATGTAGTGACGATTACTTTTAATGTTTTTGCTATCTTTTAACTAACATTTAAAGTTATTTTGCACTTTAATTTTCAGTTACCTAAGAGTGAAATGCAACAGCTATTCCATGGTGTTTAGAGTAGTCCCTGAAGAAATGCATACAAATTTGCTAAGTACTTTAAGTGCCTTGGGGATTTAACTTACTGCTCAGCAAATGTAGCATATAGCAAATACCTATGCTGCCATAAAACAAATGTGGAGGAAGATTATTCAGTGATGTAAGCTTACATTGCTGCCTTTATTCTTTCTACTACACTTTGATCTAACATTTGTATTCAATGAAAATCTTTGAATGAGGCTAACTGATGGATCTGTGTTCTAAATATAAATTATTTCTGCCTTAAAATCTACTTAATTATGAGGTTCCCCAACCCCTACATACTTTATTACTCATTTCCTTAAAATATTTTAGCACTATCTTTCTGATACGTGAACTTTATTTTGCTATTTTCTTTCCAATATTTCTTTCCAGTATGTGAAGCTCTTTTTTTTTTTTTTTCTGGGTGGGGGGGTCTTTTGCTGAGGAAGCAGCTTGAGGCTGTATCTTCCTGTTACCACAGCTGGCCGAGAACTTGCTTTAACAACCATGCTGTACTTGATCTCATAGAGATCCGCCAGGCCTATCTCTGTTTTTCAAAAGCAGGAATCAAAAGTGTGTACAACCTTACCCAGCTTATTTGAAGATATTGTTATTTTAAATAATGTACTGCTCTTTTTGTATTTCTCTGAATTTCAGAGCATCTGCCATGGAGTTTTACATTTTCTCCCTTTAAATACCCTTTCTCTTCTGTGTTAGGTAATTTATATTAGACACTGGCAGTCCTAATTCTCAGTGCTTTAATAGAATAAAAAATTAATATAGTTTCTAACACTGCATGTCTGGTGCAGTATTAGAAATTACAGTGCCACGGAGGAGACACTCCCTTTCGAATTGTTGGTAAGGATAGTCCAAGAGACTACCAAAATAATATAGGCTATTGCTACAGTCATTGATTGTCTCCAAGAACTTGAAAGCAAGGCTCTATTGCTGAAGATACAACATCCTTTGGACATAAGAATTAGATCAACTGAGCTAGAACTGACGTGAATACCCCCTCCCAGAACAACAGACATATTATCAGAAGGTTCTGTGCAATTACCAAAGGAGAAAGTCCAGTCAGTAGTTCTACCTAGCCATGAGGCCTGCAAGTCACAAAAAATACTTGTCCAAAAACTATTTGTATTAGTGCAATTGTAGGCTTTTATCTTGGGAGCAATTGGCAGCTGTCTAAGTGGAATGAAGGCCTGATCCTTAATGAGGGAATCAGTTCATAGTACTGTAAGCAGCAAACTACACATGGTTGGAAAGGTCAGAGACCATAGAGAAGAAGCTAGAGCTGCCACTTTCCTAGAACAACTTTATATCTATTATAATCACAGACAATTATAGCTCCTACTACCCAACAAAGAAGCTTCTTTTGAAATATATGGAGACTATCCCCTAGTTTCCAATGCATCATTCAAAAGCCTGGTTAAAGATAGTGGGTGTAAAAATGAAACAGAAAGACATCCATATGGGAAAATGAATTACAGTGAAGAGGGCTGTTGACAGGAGAAAGAGGAAGAGGTTGTAAGGGCTGAGGATAGGCAGAATACATTGTACTCATGTATGAAACTGGCAAGGAATAGATTTAAATTTTTTTTTAATTTTTCTATATTCTATAATTTAGGAAGTTGAAATACCTAGTGAAAATTTTGCAGGAACATCATATAATATAAAAAATCAGCTAGGAAATATCTGGACTCTGTGTTTTTAGAGGTCTGAAGTTCCTACTTTATATTTGGGACAGATTCTGGTTAAGGGATCAATGTATCCTAGCTTGATTTTACTGAACACAATTTAAAACTAATTTTTATTCAGATTACTCAAAACTACAATATGCAAAGCAGGTAAAAATATCACATAAGATAGTTAAACATTTACGGGGTGAAGAGATGTGTCAGTGGTTAAGAACGCTGGCTGCTCTTGCAGAGGGCCAGGGTTTGATTTCTAGTACCCACATGATGGCTAACAACTGTCCATAACTCCAGTTCCAAGGGATCTGATGCCCTCTTCTGATTGATGGGCATTGCATGACGTAGGTGTACTTACACACAGGAAGGCATTACACTCAGAACCATAAACTAAATAATAATAATAATAATAGTAATAATAATAATAGTAATAATAATAGTAATAAAATAATTTTATTGTATTACTTTATTAAATCATGGATTTATTTGAAATTAGGGGTTTCTACCATGTTCTTTTCTACTAAATAGGTACCTAAATAGAGTTGCACGAGACTAGTAATCAAAAAAAATTGTTATTAACTAGTGGTAGGATAATCCTACTAAGAGTATCTGTGAACATATGACAACTTTTACATTTTTTTCTCTGTGGTCGAATATAGCAGTTGATAGTTCCTCTATTTTATACTCTTTTTTATATCTAATTCATTTTACTTTGCAGTCTACAAATAAAATAATTTTCTTCTTTCATGTATCTTTATCTCAATTATTTTAACAAAAAATAAAGAATAAAATCCTCAAATTAACTCATCCATTTTGCTTTTCTGTGAAGATGAATGTTGTCTGTGGAAAATTGTTTGCAAAGACCGTTGATAACAATGCCTCCAATGCTTTAATTTTAACTCATTGAGACATGGTTATGAGGCATATTCAAAAGAAAGCGTAGTGAAACATTACACAGACCAGAGTCTGACAGGATTATGGGAAAAGAGGAAAAGTAGGAAAAAATGGAGAGCAGGAAAACCTGGAGAGCAGAAGATTTTTTAAAGTAGGAAAAACATCTGGAGTGATAACATGATTGTGACAATTGCTATTCCACATCATCCAGTGCCCTTAAAATTTACGCTAATGCAAACTATTCATTGGGATAATGAATTGTCAATGTTCTTTCATTAGATATATCCTCTAGTGGTGAGTGTTGATAACAGGTGAGAAAATGCATGTGAGAGAAAGATGCAAATAAGGAATCCTTATTTTTATTCAAATTAACTCTTAACTAAAATTCATTTCAGTGAAACCCTAGCGCTATTCATATTGGTCACAGTAAACATGCATTTGTGGCAACTATACCTCAAGAAAGATGGAGAAATAAACATTAGTAAATAAATTATAAATGAATATTGAGCATGAGCAGATGTCCTTTTAGTATTTATACATGAGTAATGGCAGACTTCATCTTGTCCTGTGATATGATTGTCTATCTCTACCATTTTTGGTAAACATCACTATAGCATTTCTTCAATTTGCCTGAAATATAGAGTGTACTCTATTCTTTTATCTTGTTACACGTAAATCTAATCAAGTACATTTGCACATGTTGTTTTCCAACTTCTCATCAAGTTCACAGTAAGCAGATTTCTCATATTCACTGTAATTGATCATTTCTTTTTTAAAAATTTTATTTATTTCTGTATGTGTATGAATGTACTGTCTGCATGCAGGTTTGTGCACCCGTGTTGTGCAATGCCGTGGAGGTCAGAAGAGGGTGTCATATTCTCCTGGAACTGGAGTTCTACTGGAATTGGAGCCTCAGATGGTTCTTGGCAGCCATGTGGATGCTGGGTATCGAACCTGGGTCCTCTGTAAGAGCAGTCGGCACCCTTTACCGCTAGGCCATGTCTCCAGCCCTGTAATTGATCATTTCAAACCAAACATTTTTTCAACAGAATAATTTGAGATCCTAGAACCTTCATGATTCTGATTGAAACAGACTATATTGTCAGCTTATAGAACTTATATAGTAACATTTGGAGATAATGGGGAATCAAAAGTAATTGTGAAACGTGAAAATGTGGTAAAGCTGTCATTTAGGATTTCTCCCAAATTCAAAACATTTTTAGAACTCACTAAACCCACTTTAACCAAGATGTAGGAAGATCCAGTTAAAATCATTTTAAATTTCAGGCTAGCTTTCAGCTAGCTCACCTCAGGGCACTGCATAGACGAGGGTCTAACCCCTCCCCAAGGAGGAGCAAACAAAGTGGCCTAGGAGTGTGATGCCAGGTGGGGCAACGGTGTGCAGTGGCGCGGAGTTGGGGGATTTATGATTGGTCCTGGGAACTGATGTCATTTAGTTTATAAAAGCAGGCTGTAGCAAGGAATAAATTTGAATTTCACAGTAGCATCACCACGGAATTTCCGACCATTATTTTTATTAATTATTGAACACATGAAGGCCAAGGTAGGTCTGCATTTCATTCATGTGGCCAGTGGTTTGGAAAAAGGTCCCATTTGCAGACCACCAATCTAGGTAGCTGGTGTTGTGAGTGAACATAGACTGAAGATGGGCCATAAGCCATCAGCCTGGAATTCCTGTCCAAGTTTCAGCAGTCTCTGGGCAGGTGGAAAGTCATGGCCAAGAGTAGAACATGTGTCTCATGGGTTCAGGCTAAGGGCCTGAGTTGGAAGTACCACTCAGGCCAGGCTACAGAAAGTAGCTGGCTGGCCTCTGCACCAAGGGGTCAGCTCCCAACAGTGTCTGCAAGTGGACACTGTGTTCCCCTTCCCTTAGCAGATATGGATGGAGGAGTCTTGCTTGACTCAAGGAGACCTATATTTGCTTTATTGGTTTAGTGGCCTTTGGTAATACTTTGTGGTATTACAGAGACCACCTGTACACTTGCAAGTGCTGTCTCAATACATCTTTCCCATGCTTAAATGAGGTCTTCGACAGCAAGGCCTTATCACCTCTCTTCTTGCAGGTATCCCAGTTTACAGGCAAGAAGCCTTTACCTTTTGGGGGGGGGGCTTGGATCCCCTGGCCAACATCTCCTTGGTAGAATAATCCATTGCTGATATCAGAACTCTCCTGTATTAATATATTTTGCTTAAGTGCACAGCGTAAGGAGACTTTAGTATTATATTTGGTTCTGAATAGAAAATAATCCTTTTCACAGCTCCTATGTCTATTAGTCAATTAAAGAAGGCAGTTTTACCAGTTTTATATGAGATTAACTCTATAACAGTTGGCTCCAATTTACAGTTAGAGAATGACCTCATCGATAGTCTGGTCTTGTGCAGGGGTCAGGAGAAGCCCACCACTGCTCCAGGCAGGTAAAAACTTAGGGCATTGACAATTGCAGGACAATTGATTTGCTGAGTTGTGGCAGAGGGGCCAGTAGCTGGCAGACCTAGATTGGACCCCTAAATCCCGCCAGAGCATGGCTGCCCAGCTGGGTGGCCCTGCCCCCTGTAGTCACAAGTGGGAGGAGGTCCTGGGTTTGGGGTCCGGCTCAGATGCCACCATAGTCTGGTCCTGCACAGGGGTCAGGAGCAGCCTGCCACTGCTCCAGGCAGATACCAGGGCACGGGCTAAGTCAGGAATACCCCCCCAACAACTGTAATTGAGGAGACAGTATCCAGTGGATTAAGAGAACATTCAGAACAGGAAAGGAAGAGACTTCCAGTATCCAATATATAAACAAAAGTGAAAGCCTGAAACCTAGACAAGTCAACACTCCATAAACAAGGAGGAGGGAAGGAAGGAAAAAAAAAAAGCATTGGAAGGAGGCAAGCAAAATAAAACAAGCTTTCAGCCTTCAACAAACTGAAAAGGCATTTGGGATTTGAATCACAAAAGGGAAACCCACATGCCAGGGAGACGACAAAGAGACAACATGGGAAAGGTGCAGGATAATTCCACACCAAGCTCTACCAACCCTGGGGAAGATTCCTACAGTGGGAGCCCCCTGGGGATGGCCCAGGACACAGATAATAGAAGCACAATTGTGAACATACTTAAAGAAATAAAAAACTGGGCTGGAGAAATGGCCTAGCAGTTAAGAGCGCCAACAGCTCTTACAGAGGACCCAGGTTCGATCCCCAGCACCCACATGGTGGCCGAGAACCATCTGAAACTCCAATACCAGGAAAACTCCAGTTCTAGGGGAATCCAACACCCTCTTCTGACCTCCACGGCATATCACGACACGGGTGCACCAACTTTCATGCAGACAGTACATTCATACACATACATAAATAAATAAAATTAAAAAAAATTAAAAAAAAGAAATAAAAAACTATAAAGAGAAAGTCAGAGAACTAAGAAAAGACAATGAAAAACTCAAGAAGGAACTAGAGAGAGAGAATGACAAACTCCGGAAGGAAGTAGAAACACAAAAAGATCCCATGTTGAAAAAGATAAGGAAACCAACCAGTGAAGCAAAGAGCTACAGGAAGAGATTGAGAAGCTCCAAAAGGAAGCAGAAATAGTAAAGAAATCAGAAGAGGAAATGAAAAAGGAAATCAAACACTCATCCAATCAAGAGGAAAGGAATGGAAAAAAGCCTCAGAAGTAGAATGGAGAAAGCAGAACAAAGAATATAAGACCTGGAAGATAACACAGAACAACTAAAAACCTCAGGGAAAGATTATGAAAAATTTAAAAATACACAAAAGTGGAACAACCAGGAACTGTGGGATATTATGAAAATATCAAATCTCTGCATAATAGAATAGAGGAAGGAGAAGAATCCCAAGAGAATGGTATTGATCAGATCTTCAACAGAATAATAGATGAAAATTTCCCCAAACTAAAAACAGACAAACCAATACAAATACAAGAAGCACATAGAACTCCAAACAGACAAGATCAGAAAAGAAATTCTCCATGCCATATCATAGTTAAAACTCTAGAAGCCCAAAACAAAGACAAAATCCTTAAAGCCACAAGAGAAAACCAAGTGACCTATAGGGGAAACCTATCAGAATTACAACTGACTTCTCAGTGCAAACTATGAAAGCAAGAAGAACCTGGAGCAAAGCATTCCCAGTGTTAAAGGACTATAGATGCCAACCCAGGTTACCATACCCAGCAAAAATGTCAATTAGGAGAGAGAAAAAAATCTTCCATGACATAAACAAGATGAAAGAATACATGTCCAGAAAGCCAACCCTTCAGAGAATACTTGAAGCAATTCAAGGGACAGAAGAAACGAGCAACCATTCCCAGGCACCTAGAAAATCATAACTGCAGAAGTAGAAACGTAAACCAAAAATGCAAATGGATAATAAGGTGAAAGGAAGCAACACAAACCTATCAGTTATAACTTTAAATATTAATGGACTAAACTCCCCAATCAAAATACATAGACTGGGAGATTGGATTAGGAAACAGAACCCATCGATGTGCTGTATACAGGAAACTCATCTTACCTTCAAGGATAGGCACTATCTTAAAGTAAAAGGATGGAAAAAAATATTCCAAGCAAATGGTACCAAAAAGAAAGCAGGTGTTGCTATTTTAATATCAAACAAAATAGACTTCAAAGTAAAGTAAAATCAGAAGAGACAAAGAAGGCCATTACATTTTTATCAAAGGAACAATTCACCATGAAGATTTCACAATTATGAATATATATGCACCAAACTCTGGTGCACCAAACTTTATAAAGACAATTCTCCAGGACCACAAGTCACAGACTAACTCCAGTACACTCATAGTAGGGGACTTCAATACCCCACTGAGCCCTTTGGACAGGTCAACAGGACAAAGAATAAACAGAGAGACATCTGAACTGAATGATATGATACACCAAATGGACCTCACAGACATCTACTGAATATTTCACCCTGATACCAGAGAATACTCTTTCTATTCAGCACCCCACAGAACATTCTCCAAAATAGACCACATACTGGGACACAGAAGAAACTTCCACAAATACAAAAAGATTGAAATAATTCCATGCATTCTATCAGACCACAATGCAATAAAGCTCACTATCAACACCAGGATAAGTCCTACTATCTACAAGAACACGTGGAGACTAAACAACACACTCCTGAATAATGAATGGGTCAAAGAAGAGATAAAGAAATAAATATAAGAAGTCCTGGAACTGAATGACAATGACAACACAACACAACAAAACCTATGGGATACTTTAAAAGGAGTCCTAAGAGGTAGGTTTATAGCCCTGGGTGCCTACATTAGAAAAACAGAAAGAGCACAAGTTAATGATCTAACACTGCAGCTAAAAGCACTTGAGAGGCAACAACAAATGAACCTTAAATGCAACAGACAGGAAGAAATAAAAATCAGAGCAGAAATCAATGAAATAGAAACAAAGAAAACAATATAAAAAAAATCAATGAATCCAAAATTTGGTTCTTTAAAAGAATAAACAAGATAGACAGACCTCTAGCCCAGTTAACCAAAAGAAAGAAGGAACAACTCCAAATCAATAGAATCTGTGATGAAAAGGGAAATATCACAACAGACAATGAAAAGATCCAGACAATCATACGGGACTACTTCAAAAACTTATATTCTACTAAGTTTGAAAACCTAGAAGAAATGGATGAATATCTGAAATCCTGGGAATCACCAAAGCTCAACCAAGAAGAGATCGACAGCCTAAACAGACCAATAGTACAGGAAGAAATCGAAGATGTAATAAGTAGCCTCCCAACCAAAAAATGCCCAGGCCCGGATGGATTCACGGCAGAATTCTATAAAATATTTCGTAAAGACTTACAACCATTACTACTTAAATTGTTTAGAAGGATACAAATGGAGGGACTTCTCCCAAATTCCTTCTATGAAGCCAGCATTACGCTACTACCAAAACCAGGGAAAGATACAACCAAAAAGGAGAACTATAGACCCATCTCCCTAATGAACACAGATGCCAAAATTCTAAACAGGATTCTGGCAAATCGCATACAGACTCACATCAAGAAAATCATCCACCATGACCAAGTTGGATTCATACCAGAGATGCAGGGATGGTTCAACATACGAAAATCAATAAACATCATCAAACATATCAATGGACTGAAGGACAAAAACCACACCATCATCTCAATTGATGCGGAGAAAGCCTTTGACAAAATCCAGCATCCTTTCATGTTTAAAGTCCTGGAGGGAATTGGTCTGGAGGGATCATTCCTCAATGTAATCAAAGCCATATACAGAAAACCCACAGCCAATATCATCCTAAATGGGGAAATGACAGAAGCATTCCCCTTAAAGGTAGGAACTCGGCAAGGCTGCCCCCTGTCACCACTCCTCTTCAATATAGTGCTAGAAACCCTTGCTAGGGCAATAAGGCAAGAAAAGGAAATTAAAGGAGTTCTAATTGGAAAAGAGGAAGTCAAGCTATCCCTTTTTGCTGATGATATGATTGTCTACCTAAGGGATGCTAAGAACTCCACCAGAAAACTCCTAGAAACGATTAAGAGCTTTGGTAAAGTGGCAGGATACAAAATAAACCTAGAAAAATCAGTAGCCTTTCTGTACACCAACAACAAGCAATTGAAGAAGGACTACAAGGAGACCTTCCCACTCACAATAGCCTCAAAAACAATAAAATACCTAGGAACAAACCTAACCAAAGACACCAAGGATCTCTACAACAAAAATTTTAAACCCCTGAAAAAGGAAATTGAGGAAGACATCAGAAGATGGACAAACCTCCCATGCTCATGGATTGGGAAAATAAATATAGTAAAAATGTCCATCCTACCCAAACTAGTGTACAGATTTAATGCGATCCCAATCAAAATCCCCAAGAGTTTCTTCACAGGCTTGGAAAAAAAAATCCTCAATTTCATTTGGAAAAACAAAAGACCCCGAATAGCCAAAGCAACCCTGAGTGAAAAGAGCAATACAGGGGGGATCGCTATACCAGACATCAAACTATACTACAGGGCTATAGTCATAAAGACAGCCTGGTACTGGCACAAAAACAGACCAGTTGACCAATGGAATAAAACTGAAGATCCAAACCTGAGCTCATACAATTTCAGCCACCTCATATTTGACAAGGGGGCCAAGAAGACACAATGGAGGAAAGACAGCATCTTCAGCAAGTGGTGTTGGCAAAACTGGATCACCACTTGTAGAAGAATGAAATTAAACCCCTACCTCTCACCTTGTACAAAGGTCAACTCCAGATGGACCAAAGACCTCAATGTGAAACCCCAAACTCTGGAGGTGATAGAAGAGAAGCTTGGCAGCAGACTACAAGACATAGGTGTAGGAAAAGACTTCCTAAATCAGACAGCAGCTGCACAAGAAATAAGATCGACAATTGACAAATGGGACCTCATTAAACTCAAAAGCTTCTGTACATCAAAGGAAGCAATAAAAGAAGTGAAGAGAAACCCCACTGAGTGGTAGGAAACCTTCACTGCAGATACATCTGACAAAGCATTAATTTCCAGAGTATACAAGCTACTCAAAAAACAAGAAAACAAATGAACCACTCAAAAATGGAGCAAACATTTTAAAAACCATTCAATGTCACTAATAATTAGTGAAATGCAAATTAAAACCACTCTAAGATATCATCTTACTCCAATAAGACTGGCCAGGATCAAGAAAATAAACAATATCAAGTGCTGGAGAGGTTGTGGGGAAAGGGGAACACTCATCCATTGCTTTTGGGAATGTAAACTTGTACAGCCACTATGGAAAGCAGTGTGGAGAACCCTTGGAAGACTCAAAATGAGCTTGCCATTTGCCCCAGTCATACCACTCCTAGGTGTATACCCACAAGACTCATCTTACTGCAGAAATACATGCACAGCTATATTTATTGCAGCTCTGTTCACAAAAGCAAAAAAGCTGGAACCAACCCAAATGCCCCTCAACTGATGATTGGATAGAGAAAATGTGGTACATGTACACAATGGAGTTCTATGTAGCGGTAAAGAAAGACAACATCATGAACTTTGCAGCTAAATGGATGGAGCTAGAAGATATTATATTAAGGGAAGTAACACAATCCCAGAAAAACAAATGATGAATGGTATCCCTCATCTATGGATGCTAGTTCCAATAACTCAGTTGTAAATATTTCTTGTGGAGAGAGATGCATATTAAAAGAAAAACAACAGAAAGACTGCATCAGAAACCTGTCAAAAAAATCAAACATTTAATCAGTGCCTTTGTCATTTCTGCAAAGTTATAGTTACAAAAGTGACAGCAGATCTTTCTGAAGTGAAGTGCAGCATTTGGCAGCAAAGCTGCTTGGAGTCAGAATACACAACAGATGCTCACTAATTAAAAACATATTAAAAATATTTGAGAATGGGAAGTTCAGGATTTGCCTTCTACCAGCAGCAGATTTTAGGAGTCACATTCTATTTCCATCACTCTAAAGTTTAAACTCCATTTTGAATTGGTTGGGTTTTTTTGTTGTTGTTTGTTGTTGTTGTTTGTTTTGTTTTTGTTTGTTTGTTTGTTTCTACTTGGTATGTATTATGACAGTGCTAGTTTTTTTAAGTATGAGTATTTGCTGTTTGAATTTTGTTGTGACTTGTAGGAATATATAATAGTACACATTCAGATGCAATCAATTAATCTTTATAGCCACATCAAAACTGATCAAATAGTTTTCAAGAAAGCATATAAAATCTGTTTTATTGCAGTATTATTATTCATTCTCATTTTCAATGTGAACTCCAATTATAGAATGATGCACTTTTGTACTACATTTTGAAAATGTGATACAAACTACTCTAAAAAATGAAGTCTTTTATTTCATAAGCTACAATGATAGTTATGTAGGGACAAATGTAGAAATTTATCTAGTTTTATAATATAAAATAATTACAGTAAGTAATTCTCCAAGATTTAAAAAATGAGAAAAGTGTTAAAATATCATAATGACATTATTAGTATAACAGAAATGCTCATCATCACCCTATTTAACAATGTAGTCTATAATGTACTAAAGATATTTTTTATTTCTTAAGAACTCTACAGTTAAGTGCAATTCACCAAAAATTGTATTTGCACTTCTTATTGAATATGCAGATGGATGAACAGAATCTAGTTTTATTTTTAATTTTAGATATCAGCACAGTTATATGAATTTCACAGTTTATTAAGATCTTTATAGGAATATATGAAAACAATTTCATTTTCCACTTGAAGTAAGAAGTAAATGGGGGAAATTATGTTGTGATTGCCGTGCTACTGTAATTTCATGAAAATATTCCTAGAAATTATGGTCTTTAACGTCCTATAAATCAAGTGTACATTGGAAGCTGCAACCATATTTCATATCAAAATTACCTTTTCTTTACTTTTATTTCCATCTGTTAATGATGAAATGCTGCTCTACAAACATTCATAGTGCAATCAAGGAAAAAGCACGATAGCCACCATTTGCTTCAGGAGTATGCCTAAAATGCTGCAGCAGAAAACAAAATAAAACAAAACAATATCAGCACCAAAACTGGTTTGGTTTATATATACAAGGCTCTCTCATTCTAGATTTGTGAATTTGGGGATACACATGCACTTTTTCATAGCCAATTACTCAATTTGGCAAATTCTAAATTTCTTTGCTTGTAACTTTCAAAATGTTTGGACCTAGCTACTTTCCACCTGAATACAGTCATGTACAATATCCATTCTCTCATTCAAATAATGGATGTACCTCTCTAGGAGTAGGATGGGAAGATGCTGGTCCTGAGCCATGGACAAACCTATTCAGCTAGTTAGAACCTGTCCACTCTTTTTCAATCTTCAAATTTACAGTTCTAGTCAGGATTTCCCACTGGGCACACTGTACCACAATGGAATCCCCCTGCTCTTTCAATAAAAACTCAACACTGAGAACCTAAACATAGACCAAATTTCATACTTGATAATAAGCTAACAAAGCTACAGTGGCAATAAAAGCAAATAAACTTCTCAACAAATGCAGACTAGAATGTCATATATTTTCAAACAACAAAAGATGTAGCCACAATCAAAATGCATAAACACAGTTGATATGAAAAACCAAGGTGATTTATTCCCAACTAATCTGACCAGTGATATAGAAGTGTTCTAAAATGTGAATTACCCAGAAGATTCCCGGGACACAGAACTAAAAGGAACAATCATAAGCATGATGGAAGAATTCAACTACTTTAAAAAAGACACAGAAAAAATAATCAAGGAAATAAAATAAGATATGAATAAACACCTGACTGAAGAACAAAAAAATATGAATATACTGCTTAGTGAAATGACAAAGACAATTCAATACTTGGGAAGCTAATTCATGAAAGGGATATAAATATTGAAAAAAAAAACTAAAACTGAAATTAAGATGGAAAAGAGAGCATCAAGTCTTATCAACAGAATCAAATGGAAGACATAATATCAAGAAACAACATTCATGGATAATTGGACCACTCAAGCAGATAATATAAACACTTTAAACATCATAAGAATGCATTATGCAGGAGCTGTGGAGCACCATAGAAAAGACCAAATCTACAACCTATAAGCATAAAGGACTGAAAAGAATCTCAGGTCAATGATATTAACTAGAACTTAAACAGGATTATACATAAGTACTCCATAACTTGAGGAACCATATACCCACACAAATAAAAGAGGCACACATACAGATCATCAGATAAGAGGACCAGAATAGAAACTCCATATAACATTTACATAGCATAACCCTTTATAGGCAAATAACAAGTTATTAGAGAAAGAAATTATAGAAACATTTCTAGTCACAATAGCATCAAAAATATAAAACATTTTGGATTAAACCTAACCAAAGACATCATTGATATCTACAATTGGAACTGATATCTTTGAAGAAAATGATTATAAAAGACAGAAGTAGAAAAAAAAGACCTTATAATTCATATGGTAGTATCAGCAAAATTTTCTCATATTCCTCTATGAGTATCACAGCTATTTATGTGATAAACTAATGATCTGTTAAACAGAAGCCTTCGTTTTACTAGGACAATGGCTGTAAGTTCATTAGCTGGAGCTCAAGGAGAAGCCTCGGGTTAGGAGACAGAATCACTGGCCTGAAATATTCTAGGAATCATTTCTTAGGGTCAGAACACATAAATTGTATTCTACAGTCTAGAGACACCAAAACTACAGCTAGGGTCCCATTAAATTGACCTTCCCTGTATCCTCAGGATGCTGAGCTCACAGGTATGTAGGTCCTGCCCTTACTTCTGAGTTTAAGAAAGGATGCTTCCTTAATACTCAGAAGTACTTCTAAGGCTGAGATTTCCTGCTCCCTGCTGCTTTGCTTCCCTCCCCCAACATGCTTGCTCTGATCTCTCTCTCTCTCTCTGCTTCTCTTCTTATCTCCCTGCAACCTTACCAGATTTCTGCAGTAACAGACTGCACCCTAAATCTAGGGCTTTTTTTGTTGTTGCTGTTGTTCCTTTCCTTTTTTCCTTTTCTTACTATGGCTTTTTCCCCGTCACAAATTCAAATAGGAACAGGAGCAGCTAGACTGTGTCTGCACATGCTTCATTTTCATAGTAGCTGCGCTAAACCACACCAACTCCTTCACAGAGGGCATCTTACCTATGTTTACGGTTCCCATGGTACTGAAACTGCACCTGCTCCTCCACCGCCATCTTGTCCATGTGAAAAAAGGCAGTCTTAGCTATGTTTACCATTTCCATTGTACCTAAACTGAATTTTGTTTTTACCATTTTTCATGTTTCAAAATGAAGTCAATTTTCCATTTTTACTTTTGTATTGATAGTTAATTTTTTACAGGCTTTTGTTTGAGATTTTTGCATCATCTGACTTTTTAACAAACACTGTTTTGTTTTGTTTTTAATATTTTTTGTTTACAAGACTTTTGCATATATTTAAGGGATTCCACCACACCCTTTCCCACCAGGCATCCGGCTTTTGTGTCAGGCAGTAAAGTTTCACCTGGCTGCCTCCCTTTAAGGGACTTTTGATTTTTCCACTAATAATGAATTTATTCTCATTAAATTAGCAGATAATCTATGTGAACCAAATCTGCCTCCCTACCCACCTGCCTGTCTACTATGCACAGGTGTGCACACACATACTATGCTGCAAAGCACAGTATTGGCACACAGGCTGTTGACACCTGAGTGGATGTCTTAAACTATAAGTGATTCTACATAAATGTGACAATTGCAATTAATGGTTCCACAGCCCTGAACAATGATGGACAACTTTAGATTTACATGTGCAGATCAAGGAAATGAAAATTTTCTGTGCCCTGACTTCAATTTATTCCGGGTACCAACACTTACCTATGTCATTTTAGGGGGAAAAAAGGATTTCCCATTGTCCAGAGTTAATGGATACAATTAAGTCATGTGTCTGTCCAATCTGTCTGTGTGTTATAACCATTCTCCAATGTGTCTTTGAGATTCACTTAACTGTCATGTGTCTCTGTTCTCCTATATGTTTTCTGTCAAAGTGGCCACTTCAAACTTCTTTCATTCTATATTGCTCAAAAACAAAACATTAAATTAAGTTTACTTTTGACATAACTCTTAAGTTTTTTCAAAGGCCTGATTTGAACATGGGTTCCTAAGTTTCTACACTGGTTACCTGAAGATTTTATTTCTTATCTAACCAAATTATTTTTTTCACAGCTATTATAACTAAAAGATTTCCTTTCCAGTTTTTTTTCTTGTCTCAAGACCTCTGAAGACCTGATTTTTATCCTTAGGGGTTCACTAGCAATTTTTTTTTCTTTTTCTCCCACTTAACCAGGCTTCTGACAGCTGTGCCATCCTCCCACTGACTAGAGACCAATTTAAAAATCCCTGGATTCATTCATACTCTGACACATGGACAGTAGCACACAGATTCTGCTGCAATCTCTTCTCTTCAATGAAACACCCTGAATCCCTTTGCTATTGTCAGATCTTTAATTATTGTAATGTAACTTTAGTCATGGTTATGTATATAAGTCTGTTGTTTTCTATCACATGCCAGGCAGATTGTATGAATTAATTTATTCATCTTTGGCTCTTGATGGGCTTTTGTGGTTGTGGGGGCGGAGTTGTCCTCCCAGCTGGTATAAAAGGTGAGTTTGTGCAAGTCTTGATATCAGGGAACTCCCAAGACCACCTGAAGCACAGGTACCTCAGGCTAAACAGCAACACAGCAACACACACACTTCCGCCCCCACTGGGACTGCTGAAGGAAAAAGTGTCCAAGTGGATTCATTGGAGAACCTTCAGCATGAACAGAAAGGGAAGAGTGAGTTAGATTTCCAATGGAAAGCCTAAATCTTACAGAAGTCAACATTTCATAAACAAGGAGTAAAGGAGAAAAACAAATCAATCTAACAAACAATGAAGGCATCTGAACGAGGCCAGCAAAGCAAGCCATCAACACAGTGAAGAGGCATCTCGGATTCAAATTGGATTACAGGCAAAGGGAAACGAAGAAGAGACAACATGGGAAAGGTGTAGGATGATCCCACAGCATGCTCTACCAACCCTGTGGAAGATCCCTACAGTGGGAGCCCCCTGGGAATGGTCCAGGACACAGATATAAGAAGTACAATTGTGAACATACGTAGAGAAGTACAAGACTATAAAGAGAAAATCAAAGAATTAAGAAAAGAGAATGAAAAGAACCTAGAGACAATGAATGACATACTCTGGGGAAGTGGAAACATTGAAAAGATCCCATGTTGAAAAAGATAAGGACACATAACAGTGAAGCAAAGAGCTACAGGAAGAGAATGAGAAGCTCCAAAGGGAAGTGGAAATACTAAGGAAGTCAGAAGACGAAATGAAAAAGGAAATCACACCCTCATCCAATCAAGAGGAAAGGAATGGAAAAAGCCTCAGAAACAGAATGGAGGAAGCAAAGAATATCAGACCTGGAAGATAACACAGGACAATTAAAAACCTCAAGTAAAGATTATGAAAAATTTTCAAATACACAAAAGTGGAACAACCAGTAACTGTGGGACACTATGAAATGATCAAACCTCTGCATAATAGGAATAGAGGAAGGAGAAGAATCCCAAGAGAATGGTATTGATCAGATCTTCAACAGAATAATAGATGAAAATTTCCCCAAACTAAGAAAATACAAACCAATACAAATACAAGAAGAAGCACATAGAACTCTAAACAGACAAGATCAGAAAAGGGACTCTCCACACCAAATCATAGTTAAAATGCTAGACAGCAAAAACAAAGAAAAATCCTTAAAGCCATAAGAGAAAAACAAGTGACCTATAAGAGGAAACCTATCAGAATTACAACTGACTTCTCAATGCAAACTATGAAAGCAAGAAGAACGTGGAGCAAAGCATACCCAGTGTTAAAGGAGTATAGATGCCAACCCAGGTTAATATACCCAGCAAAAATATCGATTACAGTTGAGGTAGAGAGAAAAAAATCTTCCATGACATAAACAAGATGAAAGAATACATGTCCAGAAAACCAACCCTCCAGAGACTACTTGAAGCAATTCAAAGGACAGAATGAAGGATCAACCATCCCCAGGCACCTAGAAAGAGAAATCGATAAAGCATAACTGCAGAAGTAGAAACCTAAACCAAAACCGCAAATGGATACTAAGGCAAAAGGAAGGAACACAAACCTATCAGTCATAACCTTAAATATTAATGGACTAAATACCCTAATCAAAAGACATAGACTGGGAGATTGGATTAGGAAACAGAACCCATCCATATGTTGTCTACAATAAATGCATCATACCTTCAAGGACAGGCACCACCTTAAAGTGAAAGTATGGAAAAAAAAATATTCCAAGCAAATAGTACCAGAAAGAAAGCAGGTGTTGCTATTTAATATCAGATAAAATAGACTTCAAAGTAAAAGAAATCAGAAGACACAAAGAAGGCCATTACATTTTTATCAAAGGAAAAATTCACCAAGAAAATTTCACAATTATGAGTATATATGCACCAAACTCTGGTGCACCAAACTTTATAAAGACAATTCTCCAGGACCACAAGTCACAAACTAACCCCAGTACACTCATAGTAGGGGACTTCTATAACACACTGAGCCCTTTGGACAGGTCAACAGGACAAAGAATAAACAGAGAGTCATCTGAACTGAGAGATATGATACAGCAAATGGACCTCACAGACCTCTACCGAATATTCCACCCTAATATCAGAGAATACACTTTCTACTCAGCACCCCATGGAATATTCTGCAAAATCGGCCACATACTGGGACACAGAAGAAACCTCCACTTATACAAAAAGATTAAAATAATTTCATACATTCTATAAGACCACAGTGCAATAAAGCTCAATATCAACACCAGGATAAGCCTACTATCTACAAGAACACATGGAGACTAAACAACACACTCTTAAATAATGAATGGGTCAAGGAAGAGATAAAGAAAGAAATAAAATCATTGCTGGAACTGAATGACAATAATAATACAACACAACAAAACCTATGGGATACCTTAAAAGCAGTACTAAAAGGGAAGTATATAGACCTGGGTGCCTATATTAGAAAAACAGAAGGAGCACAAGTGAACAATCTAACACTGGAGCTAAAAGCACTTCAGAGGCAACAACAAATGAACCCTAAACGCAACAGACAGGAAGAAATAACAAAAATCATAACATAAATCAATGAAATAGAAAAAAAGGAAAAAATACAAACATCAATGAATCCAAAAGTTAGTTCTTTGAAAGAATAAACAAGATAGACAGACCTCTAGTCCATTTAACCAAAAGAAAGAAGGAACAACTCCAAAACAATACAATCCATGGCAAAAATGGAAATATCACAACAGACAATGAAAAGATCCAGGCAATCATATGGGAATAATTCTGTGCTGGATAGCTTTAGTGTCAACTTGACACACCTGGCTTGAGGGAGCCTCAATTGGAGAATTGGCTCTATTGGATTGGCCTGTGGCCACATCTGTGGAGTATTGTATTGATTGTCAGGCAATGTGGGAGGGCCCAGCCCACAATGAGTGGTGCCACCACAGGCAGGTTGTTGTGTACCATATAAGAAGGCAGGCTGGGCATGAGCCAGGGGAGCAAGCCAGTGAACAGCACTCCTCCATGGCCAGTGCTTCAGGTCCTGCCTCCACGTTCCTGCCCTGAGTTCCTGCCTTGGGCTCCCTGAGTGATGAACTGTGACCCAGGAGATGTAAGCTTAATAAACCCTTTCCTCCCCAAGTTGGTGTCAGTCAGAGTGTTTTGTCACAGCAATGGAAAGCAAACTAGAACAACTACAAAAACCTATATTCTAACAAGCTTGAAAACCTAGAAGAAATGGAAGAATATCTGAAATCCTGAGAATCACCAAAGCTCAATCAAGAAGAGATCAACAGCTAAAACAGACCCATAATATATGAAGAAATTGAAGATGTAATAAGAAACCTCCTAACTAAAAAAGCCAAGACCCAGATGGTTTCCTAGCAGAAATCTATAAAACATTTCAAAAAGACTTACAACCATTATTACTGAAATTGTTTGGAAGGATACAAATGGAGGGAATTCTCCGAAATTCCTTCTATGAAGTCAGCATCACTCTATTACCAAAACCAGGCAAAGATACAACCAAGCAGGAGAACTATAGACCCATCTCCCTAATGAGAACATATACCAAAATTCTAAACAGGATACTGGCAAATTGCATACAGACCCACATCAAGAAGATCATCAATCATGACCAAGTTGGATTCATACCAGAGATGCAGGGATGGTTCAACATACAAAAATCAATAAATATCATCAAGCATATAATGGACTGAAAGACAAAAACCACACCATCATCTCAATTGATGCTGAAAAAGATTTTGACAAAACTCAGCATCCCTTCATGCTTAAAGTCCTAGAGGGAATTGGATTGGAGGGATCATTCCTTAATGTAATCAAAGCCATATACAGGAAACTGACAGCCAATACCATCCTAAATGGGGAAATGACAGAAGCATTCCTGTTAAAGATAGGAACTCAGGCTGCCCTTGTCACCACTCCTCTTCAATATAGTTCTTGAAACACTTGCTAGAGAAATAAGGCAAGAAAAGAAATTAAAGGAGTACTAATTGGAAAAGAGGAAGTCAAGCTATCCCTATTTGCTGATGATATGATTGTTTACTTAAGGGAAGCTAAAAACTCCACCATAAAACTCTCACAAAAGATTAAAAGCTTCAGCAAAGTGGCAGGATACAAAATTTACCTAAAAAAATCAGTAGCCTTTCTTTACATCAACAACAAGCAAATGAGGAAGGAATTCAAGGATAGCTTCCCACTCACAGTAGCCTCAAAAACAATAAAATACCTAGGAACAAACCTAATCAAAGACAACAAAGATCTCTACAAGAAAAACATTAAAGCCTTGAAGAAAGAAATTGAAGAAGACATCAGAAGATGGAAAAAGCACCCATGCTCCTGGATTGGGAAAACTAATAGAATATAAAAATGCCCATTCTACCAAAACTGTTGGATAGATTTAACGCAATCCCAATTAAAATCCCCAAGAGTTTCTTCACAAGCTTGTAAAAAATAAGTCCTTAAATTTATTTGAAAAAACAAAAGACCCTGATAGCCAAAAGAACCTTGAGTGAAAAGAGCAAAACAGAGGGGATCTCTATACAAGACTTCAAACTATACTACAGGGCTATAGTCATAAAAATAGCTTGGTACTGGCATAAAAACAGACTTGTTGACAAATGGAACAAAACTGAAGATTCAAACTTGAGCACATACAATTTCCGCCATCTCATATTTGACAAGGGGGCCAAGAAGACACAATGTAGAAAATACAACATCTTCAGCAAGTGGTGTTGGCAAAACTGGATCACCACTTGTAGAAAAATGAACTTGGGCTGGAGAGATGGCCTAGGGGTTAAGAGCGCTGACTCCTCTTGCAGAGGACACAGGTTCAATCCTCAGCATCCACATGGTGGCTGAAAACCATCTTTAACTCCAGTTCCAGGGGAATCCGACGCTCTCTTCTGATCTCTGCAGCATTGCATGACACAGGTGCACAAATCTGCATGCAGACAGTACGTTCATACACATACGAAAATAAATAATTTTTTAAAAAAGAAGAATGAAATTAAACCCCTACCTCTCGCCCTGTACAAATCTATACCAATGTAACCTACCATAACAACTAGTAATGTATAAATACCTATATATCCAATTGCGAGTGCTTCATTAGTAGGACCGAAAGGCTATATATTATACTGTTTAAATACCTATATATCTAATTGCATGTGCTTCATTAGTAGGATTTAAAGGTTATGCCTGGACAAGCTGGCAGCCCATGAAAGAAAACAGCCAGAATTGACTAGAGACCAAGACAACAGCTCCAGAGAAAGTAGACTGTTTTGCATCTCATCCACGTGTGCCCCTTTTCTAAGCCTAGGGAACAATCTGCGGAAGAAAGAGCGTGGTAGATGTAAGGGCTGGATTTGGGTGAAGGTGAAACTACACAATATAGTCTGGACATCATTTTAATCAACTTGCATTGAAACATACAACCCCCCCCCCCCCGCTGCTGGATGGTGGGACCCATGGAGCTGTATGGGATGTTGGGCACAACTGCTTGCAAATTGGTTTTACATGAAGGATGCTCTGTATCTCAAATTATCACTTATTGTTTAAAAAAAAAATGAAAACAACAACACCAATAACAAAAAACCCAAAGATGCAGAAAAGGTACGGGCAGAATGCATGATCTAGGATGGGTGAGGGGTGGGGCGGGTAAGGGAAGGGGGGGAATTATATCCTGAACTGATTGGAAAATGATGCCATGAAAATAACAAGAGCCGAATAAAAAAAGAGTCAACTCCGATGGATTAAAGACCTCAACATGAAACCCCAAACTCTGAACGGCCAAAGAGAGAAACAAAATTTGAGCAGATGAACACCAAAAGGCCTAAAAGCAAAGATAGGCACAGAAATTCTCTTAAACTTTCAAAGCAGAACAAATAAGCAGTGTGCACAGACCATTAAACAGTCAGGCATGACAAATAGCGCGCCATCTATACAACTCAAAAAAGCTTAACCTGAATACGCAATCAAAAAGAGAAAAAAATCAAGGAAACAGTGCTTAAGCATAAAATCAACAAACAAGATCAGCGAGAGAAAAACTCTCTCCAACCACCAAAACAATAACTGAAAAGACATTGAACTTTTCAGAATTACTATTTTATCTTTATTTTCTTTTGTAATTCGATCGCTCCTCTGCCTCGGCATTTACCATACAATTACTCTTCACAATTATACAGTTCAGACGCACCATTTCCACTCCCCCCCAACACTCCACCACCCCACGCAACACGCAATCTCCACTCCCCACCACACCTATAACTCTCCTGCATCATTTCTCACAGTTATCTTCTTCATTTCATCATAGCTAACCATTAATAGCAGATATAATCCATGAGTAAACAAGGCACACGTCCTTAAGCGACTAGCAAACCAATCTGCACAGGCTGCCCTTAGTGCCAAAACTCCCCCACAACCAACAGGAGACCCCACACATTAACCACGTAAGGGAGGCGGTGACCGGAGACATAATGATAATATGTTTTCTAAATGTCAACCAAGAAGAATTGATTCACAGAAATGAAGGGTCCAAGAACACACCATTGACCGTATATAGAATCTAGTCTATCACACATTAACCACCAGAATACAAGAGACAAAGCACACTATCCAAACATCTCTACCACGCCCACAAATCTTTCGCAACCAGATATGTTCACCTAGGCATTAGAAAAAAAGAGGAGCACAGCAGTGAAAGAAACTCGAAAGAAGCAAAAAACGAATCACTCATCTCAGGGGAGCTAGCTTAGCTTAGAACTTCTGGTCGATTATCACTAGGCAATCGCTCTCCAACTCTACATAGGGAGACTCAAAAGGAGTCCGCCCGCAGAGGACCCAGCCCGTAGAAGAAAGACATTGGAAAACACTTCGATAGCCACTAAGCCCCTTGCAATTCAATACACTTAAACTAAGCCTATAGAGGAGGGGCTAGACGACAAAAGATGGGAAAGCCCAATCACAAGGAGATTCAAGCAACAGTGCGACCGCTCTTCGACAAGAAGACCCACAAAAGGCAAAAGTAATCTGATCAGCCAACCAATCACACACCAAACATGGACCACGGACAGCGAGCGCCCGTTGAACCAGCCTCACCAGTACCTCCGCCGGAGACTCCAATGCCTTACCAGCCACCCACACGCAAAATACCAGAGCCACTCACTCACCACATATAGCAACCTCACCACGACAGCACCAATTGCACACGACAAAACCGGAAAAGGCATGCAACAACGAGACACTCGCATAACAGTACAAGTTACATTCCACATCACCAACCAATAAAATAACATCAGAATAATAAACAAAACTAATAAAAAAAAAAAACAACTAACATACGCACGAAAAAGAAATTGAATTTAGTCAAACTCACCAAACAAGAGAACAGAATTGTCCCACCCAAAACTATACCAGCAACCTAGAAAGAAAAGAGCTACACGCCTTATTGAATATGAAGAGACAAGGAACCTCGATACCAAAAAAAAGTGTCTAAACCTGAAAAAAGGTAAGTGACCCGATAAAGAAACCAAACTGAAACATAATAAAAAGGAAAGAAAAAGCCTCTCAGATTAGACCATACAAAACAGCAAACAAAAGAACCCTCTGACCATGAAGGAATAAACCAACACGCCATTAACCATGATAAAGACAACCAATATTATATATTGAGCTACCAATAAATGAAACTTACCTTCTAGGTGCCACAACAAGGTAATTTACAGTAATCTCAGAGGATTTCTTGCCCTCAACCTACCAGCAGAAATAAGGAGAAAACATGCCCTAAATTCGATGCGAGAGTTGTTCATCCAACCTTGTAAAATTGGAGACCACCCCACTATAAAAAATATAGAGGTAAATCTTACCTATAAACCACTGAGTAAAAACTGAACCTCTCCATTTAAATGACTAATAGACATCAGAACTGTGAACCGACATATATTCTAACTGTCTCAGAACCAATCCATAATACTAAAGTCTTTGGACTATGCACTTAGGCAAAGATATATTAAATGCAGGAGCTCTGACATCAGCAATTGGTTATTCTCTATACCAGGTGGATGTTGGCCAGGATCCAAGGCCCCACAAAAGTAAGGGCTCCTTGCCCCTAAGTTGGAATCCTTGCAAGAAGAGAGGTGATAGACCCTGCTGCCAAAGACCAGAAGTTAACATGGGAGGGCATGTATTGAGACCTCACATGCAAATGTACAGATGCCTCTGGAACGCCAGAGAGTGTTACCAAAGGCCACTAAACCAATAAAGCAAATACGGGTCTCCTTGAGTCAAGCAAGACTCCACCGCCAGCACCAGCTACACCTCACCTGCCTGGAAATACTGTGCAGCAGAGGCAGCCATGTGCCTGTATATCCCAAATCTAATTGGCTATTGGCTCTCTCCTTGGAGGAATAACCCATGGCTGATGCCACAAGCTTACATTCTCTACAGGTTAGGAGATGTTATAAGCCAGAGTAAGACCCTGTCATATTTAACAGGGGAAAAATGTAATTCATGGATTAACATATCATCCAAACATATGTGTCTATGCCAAAGTAACCTACCATAACTATTAGTGCTGTTTAAATACCTATACGTCTAATTGCTTGTGCTTCATTAGTAGGATCGAAAGGTTATTCCTGGACAAACTGTCAGCCCATGAAAGATTTCCAGAATTTATAAACTACTCAAAAAACAAAGAAGAAAGAAAATTAATGATGCACTAGTAGATGGAGCAAAGAGCTGAACAGAGACTTCACAAGTGAGGAATTAGAGATGGCTGAGAAACATCTTAAGAAATGTTCAACATCATTAATCATTAAGGAAATGCAAATCAAAACCACTTTAAGATATCATCTTACTCCAATAAGACTGGCTAGGATCAAGAAAACGAATGATGCCAAGTGCTGGAGAGGTTGTGGGGAAAGGGGAACACTCATCCCCTGCTGGTGGGAATGTAAACTGGTAAAGCCACTATGGAAAGCAGTGTGGAGAACCCTTGGGAGACTTGGAATGAACTTGCCACTTTACCCAATCATACCTCTCCTGGGCATGTACCCACAAGACTCATCTTACTACAGAGATACATGCACAGCAATGTTTATTGCAGCTCTCTTCACAATAGTAATGAGCTGGAACCAACCCAAGTGCCCCTTAACTGACAAGTAGATAGAGAAAATGTGGTACAGCTACACAATGGAGTTCTATTCAGCAGTAAAGAAATATGACATGAGTTTTGCAGGTAAATTGATGGAGCTAGAAGATATCATGCTGAGTGAAGTAACACAGTACCAGAAGAACAAACAATGAATGGTATCCCTCATCTGTGGATGCTAGCACCAATTACCTAATTGTGTGGCAAACTGAGTAATGTCAATGTGATCTTAAAACAACTGTGCTCTTATATTGTGAATCCCTTAAAATATAACAAAAAAGGATCTGTTTGTGTATTATAGCAATCTAGCAGGTACTATATACCTTGTTAAAGCCTCAAGTGAAACAGACATATAGAAATATTGAGTTACCCATACATACTAAAACTGTTTTATATATCTGTTATACTTTGTACATGTTACTTTTAATTTAAGAAAAATTAGCTTTTACTTCTGGTGACCACACGGGACAGTCTGAATGTAACCAAATTGGGTGTGCCCTAAGTATTTCCCATCTGCTCTTGGTATGTGGCAATGTCTCCTCCCTTTTCCTTCTCAAAGCCATAATGAAAATCTGGGTATAAGTGGCATGGCTTTCACTTGAGATATTCCTACAAGGTATTGGTTTTAGCCTCTTTATTATCTTGGTTTCATGGCCTATGTTAGAACTCTTTTTTGCCTTTCATGTTTTAAATCCATTCCACTTTGTGTACCTAAATGACCTTTATAGACCTTAAAGAACAAATTGTAAGCATTACTGCATAGGTTGGATGTCAACTTGATACACCTGAGCTAAGAAACTTCAATACTTGCCTTCATTGGACTAGACTGTGCCCATTGTGGGCAATGCCATCCTTGCCCAGATATTTCTATACTGTATACAACAGGCTGAACATTTTATCTGAGCTGTGTGGTTTTATACCCTCCATCAGGAAACTAAAATCAAAAGAAGAGAAAATGAAATAACTTATTATCAGAGAGATAGGTAAGAGACATACATGGTGCCAGGTTAGAAATCTGCTGTGGCATGTGCGAAAATATCTCAGAGACAGGTGACAGATTTAATGTGCCATGCCAGAAAATACCACCTTTTATATTCTCATGGTTATGGCTCTCATTCTGGAGCCCTGTGTACTAAATCTGGCCCTCATTCTAGAGTTCTGTGTACTTAAACTTTTTTCCAATTCCTCAGAAATGGAGTACAGATCCCCTCTCCCTCTGGAAACCCTAGACTGCGATCCTCCAATTGCTAATGCACCCAGCAGCCCCTATTGCTACTGTAAAGTCCCTGCACTGGTATACTTATGTAAGACTCAACCAGCTTTACTTTTCAGTTGCAGAGAAAATGTCCCCTAAATACTGGCCACTATCAATCTGGACCCAAACCACCTGGCAGAGCACCCAGAGCAGCTAAGATGGGAAAACAGATTCTAAACCTCCAGGCTGACAGCTGTTACCCCGAGATTTCATCCCCCGCCCCAGCTCTGAAGCAGATACAGAAGAGAGAACAGTGTCCCATTTCCTTATTATAATCAGAAGTCTAGAATGTTAGGTCTGAGCTTCCCAAAATTCTAAGGGACACACAGATGTCTACTTCCTCTAGAGGCTGTCAAAATTCTGATCTTTCACCCTGTACCTGAGGACCCACCCCATGGCTATAAATGGGGAGGACCCAGTTTCCATCTTGCTCCTGCTGCTACTCTTACATCTATTCCACAACGTGCCAGCAGATGGCCCTCTCTGGCAGTTCTGGTAGAAGTAAATTATGTTCTCAGAGTGATTTAAGTCTCATGTGCCTTTTTATCTGGGGGTTCACATCTTTATAACATAATAAACATATGTTAATCTTCTTTTCCAATTTTTAACAATTTTATCTCCTTCACTTTTCTTATTGCTCTACATTATTATTGCTGTATATTAAACTTTAGATTAGACAGAAACAGAATGGGGACAAACTTGTCTTGTTCCAGATTTTAGTGAGGTTTCTCGGTTTAGTATGACATAGCCTATGTTTTTTTAATTATTTTTTATTATATTATTATTTTTTTGAGACAGCGTCTCCCTAAAGCCTCAGCTGGTCTGTAATTCACTCTGTAGACCAGGCTGACCTTGAACTCACAAGATCCACCTTCCATACTTCCTGAGTGCTAGGATTAAAGATACATGCTAACATGCCAGGCTTAAAGACAGCTCTTCACTGCCATGTGGGTGCTGGGAATTGAACCCAGGTCCTCTGCTAGAGCAGGTGGCATTCTTAATCACTGAGCCTTAACCTCCAGCATCTGGTGTTGTTTTTTTTTTTCTTTTTTTAATGTTATTTTATTTTTTAATATATATTTTGTACAAGATTATCAAATCTAGACCCATGTGCCCCACCCTATCCCCCC
>VZQC01012849.1:1496975-1510408 GCA_009823505.1 Rhizomys pruinosus | reverse complement strand
TGTTAAAAAAATGAAAAAAAAATAAACAGAGAAAGATGCAGAAAAGTTATGGCAGAATGCATGACCTGGGATGGGTAGGGGTGGGGTGGGGGGAAGGGAAGGAGATATATGCCTGAACTGAATCGGAAAATGATGTATGAAATACACAAAGCATCAATTTTAAAAAAAGGAATATTTCTGTCATTTCCCCATTTAGGATGATATTGGCTGTGGGTTTCCTGTATATGGCTTTGATTACATTTAGGAATAATCACTCCAATCCAATTCCCTCTAGGACTTTAAGCATGAAGGGAAGCTGGATTTTGTCAAAGGCTTTTTTAGTGTCAGTTGAGATGATGGTGTGGATTTGTCTTTCAGTCCGTTTATGTGCTTGATGATATTTATTGATTTTCGTATGTTGAACCATCCCTACATCTCTGGTATGAATACAACTTCGTCATGATGGATGATCTTCTTGATGTGGGTCTGTATGAGATTTGCCAGTATCCTGTTTAGAATTTTGGTATCTGTGTTCATTAGGGACATGACTCTACAGTTCTCCTTTTAAATTGTATCTTTGCCTGGTTTTGATAATAGAGTGATGCTGGCTTCATAGAAGGAATTTGGGAGAATTCCCTCTGTTTGTATTCTTCTAAACAATTTCAGTAATAATGGTTGTAGGTCTTTTTGAAATGTTTTATAGAATTCTGCCCTGAAAGCATCTGGCCCTGGCCTTTTTTAGTTGGTTGGTTTCTTATTACATCTTCAATTTCTTCATATATTATGGGTCTGTTTAAACTGCTCATCTCTTCTTGATTGAGCTTTGGTGATTCCCAGATTTCAGATATTCATCCATTTCTTCTAGGTTTTCAAACTTGATAGAGTAAAGATTTCTGAAGTATTCCTGTATGATTGTCTGGATCTTTTCATTGTCTGTTGTGATATTTCCCTTTTCATCACGGATTGTATTGATTTGGAGTTAGTCCTTCTTTCTTTTGGTTAACTGTGCTAGAGATCTGTCTATCTTGTTTATTCTTTCAAAGAACCAACTTTTGGATTTATTGATTTTTTTGTATTGTTTTCTTTGTTTCTACTTCATTGATTTCTGGTCTGATTTTTGTTATTTCTTCCTGTCTGTTGTGTTTAGGGTTCATCTGTTGTTGCCTCTCAAGTGCTTTTAGCTGCAGTGTTACATCACTTACTTGTGCTAGTTCTGTTTTTCTAATGTAGGCACCCAGGGCTATAAACTTCCCTCTTTAGTACTGCTTTTAAGGTATCCCATAGGTTTTTTGTGTTGTATTGTCATTGTCATTCAGTTCCAGGAATGCTTTTATTTCTTTCTTTATCTCTTTCTTGACCCATTCATTATTCAAGAGTGTGTTGTTTAGTCTCCATGTGTTCTTCTAGGCAGTAAGGCTTATCCTGGTGTTGATATTGAGCTTTATTGCACTGTGGTCTTATAGAATGCATGAAATTATTTCAATCTTTTTTTGTATGTGTGGAGGTTTCTTCTGTGTCACAGTATGTGGTCAATTTTGCAGAATATTACATGGGGTGCTGAGTAGAAAGTGTATTATCAGGTATTACGGTGGAATAATCGGTAGAGGTTTGTGAGGTCCATTTGGTATATCATATCATTCAGTTCAGATGTCTCTCTGATTATTCTTTGTCCTGTTGACATGTCCAAAGGGCTCAGTGTGTTATAGAAGTACTCTATTATGAGTGTCCTGGGGTTAATGTGTGACTTGTGATCCTGGAGAATTGTCTTTATAAAGTTTGGTGCACCAGAGTTTGGTGCATATGTACTCATAATTGTGAAATCTTCTTGGTGAATTGTTCCTTTAATAAAAATGTAATGGCTTTCTTTGTCTCTTCTGATTTCTCTTACTTTGAAGTCTATTTTGTCTGATATTAAAATAGCAGCACCTGCTTTGTTTTTGGTACCATTTGCTTGGAATATTTTTTCCATGCTTTCACTTAAAGGTGGTGCCTGTCCTTGAAGGTAAGATGCATTTCCTGTAGATAACATATGGGTGGATTCTGTTTCCTAATCCAATCTCACAGTCTATGTCTTTTGATTAGGGAATTTAGTCCATTAATATTTTAGGTTATGACTGATAGGTTTGTGTTCCTTCCTTTTGCCTTATTATCCATTTGTGGTTTTGGTTTAGGTTACTACTTCTGCAGTTATGCTTTTATTGATTTCTCTTTCTAGGTGCCTGGGGATGGTTGCTCTTTTCTTCTGTCCTTTGAATTGCTTCAAGTATTCTCTGAAGGATTGTTTTTCCGGACATGTATTCTTTCATCTTGTTTATATCATGGAAGGTTTCTCTCTACTTCAACTATAATCGACATTTTTGCTGGGTATATTAACCTGGGTTGGCATCTATTGTCCTTTAACACTGGGAATGCTTTACTCCACGTTCTTCTTGCTTTCATAGCTTGCACTGAGAAGGCAGTTGTAATTCTGATAGGTTTCCCCTTATAGGTCACTTGTTTTTCTCTTGTGGCTTTAATTATTTTGTCTTTGTTTTTGGTGTCTAGCATTTTAACTATGGTGTGGTGTGTAGAGTTTCTTTTCTGATCTTGTCTGTTTGAAGTTCTATGTGCTTCCTGTATTTCTATTGGTTTGTCTTTTCTTAGTTTGGGGAAATTTTCACCTATTATTCTGTTGAAGATCTGATCAATACCATTCTCTTGGGATTCTTCTCCTTCCTCTATTCCTGTGATGCAGAGGTTTAATCATTTCATACTGTCCCACAGTTCCTGGTTGTTCTACTTTCGTGTATTTTTAAATTTTTCATAATCTTTACTTGAGGTTTTTAGTTGTTCTGTGTTATCTTCCAGGTCTGATATTTGTTGTTCTGCTTCCTCCATTCTGCTTCTGGGGCTTTTTCCATTCCTTTTCTCTTGATTGAATGAGGGTTTGATTTCCTTTTTCATTCCCTCTTCTGATTTCTTTAGTATTTCCACTTCCTTTGGAGCTTCTCAATCCCGTCTTGTAGCTCTTTGCTTCACTGTTAGGTGTCCTTGTCTTTTTCAACATGGGATCTTTTCAGTTTTTCCACTTCCTTCTTGAGTTCTTCATTCTCTTTTCTTAATTCTTTGATTTGCTCTTTATAATCTTGTACTTCTTTAAGTATGTTCATGATTTTGCTTCTGATATCTGAGTCCTGGGCCATCCCTAGTGGGATCCCACTGTAAGAATCTTCCACAGCGTTGGTAGAGCTTGGTGTGTGATTATCCAGCACCTTTCCCATATTGTCTCTTCTTCATGTTCCTGGCATATGGGCTTCTCCTTTCCTGTATTCCAATGTGTGTACCAAATGCCTCTTCACTGTGTTGAAGGCTTGCTTTGCTTGTTTGCCTCCTTCAGATACCTTCATAATCCCAGTTGGTGGGTGGGGGGTGTACCTGCACTTCAGGTGGTCTTGGGAGATCTCCCCTTGGTGTTGTTTTTTAAAATTGGCTATGTCTTCTGTACCTTTAGCTTCTCCATGTCTTTTATCATTAAGCGAATTGGAATTTTTTTGAATACCTTTTCTAATTTAATGAGATGGTCATGTGCTTTCTGCCCTAAAACGCAAATACACAAATCATCATTAAGGTATGCCAAACTTGGGCATATACTCAAATGAACAAGTAACCTACTACAGAGATAACTGCTCAATGCACCTTGCTACTCTATTCATAATAGCCATAAAACAGAAACAACCTACATGTCCATCAACTGGTAAAGAGTCAATGAAATTTAGCACATTCACACAATGAAATATTACTCAACTTTTAAGAAAAATTAAATCATGAAGCTCACAAGTAAATGCATAAAAATAGAAGTAATCATTCTGAGCAAGGCACCCAGAACCAGAAAGATGAATGTCACCTGCTCTCTATCATATGCGGTTGTCAACTTTGAATCTATCCATATGTGTGTTTTAAATGGAAAATCCATAATGTTCAGAAAAGTAGTTATGGGCCATGGCTGGATTTCCTGCATGGGAAAGGAGACAGAATCTGATGATATAAAGGGGGAGAGGAGAATAATGGTGTAGGAAAGGTTAATGAGGCATGGATTGGCAGGGTAAAGGAGGGAATATGTGAGAACATAACCATCACTAAAGAACTTTTGAAAAAGTCATGTGGAAGATCCCACTTCTTAAACCTTTAAAAATATATTTGTGTACATATATAAAAAGAATTAAAGTGGGGTTATTTTACAACTGTTTGACAAATAAATAAATCCATGACAGAAATGGACTCCCCTCTTTTCCAGTTGTGTATCAGCATAGATCATCTAACAATCCCATAGATCATCTAACAATCCTAGCAATTGCCATTGTTCTTGGTTACTGTCAATAATATTATAGTAATACTATATTTCTTGTAGAAGATGGTAATACCACAGAGACTCCCAAGTGGTTTATGTGCAGAGGAAACCAGACTGGAGTGATCATCCCTAAATGTGTACATTTATCAGATCCTCTCCTTCCAGGGCACAGGTGTCATTGTGGTAGACCAAAGAGATTCCAGGAGCCAAAGGTGGTAGATTAATACAAGGAAAACCTATTTCTGCTCACAACAGGGCAGGTGAACATCTTAACACACAGTGATTTTGACATCCTGCACAAGACCAGCACTTGCCTAAGCCAGACAAAAACTGGATGCCCATAGGACCCCCCAACAGGTTTTCAATGCATTCTCTAATTTATGTTAAAAACCATCAAGTCACGTTTGTGTGCCCAGATAACCCTTGATGTGAGTTCATCCAATGGAGTCTAGTCAGCCTACCTAGAGTCATTCCCTTAAGGAAGATCTCCTCCCCCTCACCCAGAAGTAATCACTTGCCAAAGTCCTACAAGTAAGATTAGGGCCAGCTAACCATTCCTGCTGTTCTATGCCATGTTTTTAGAGGAGTTTGCATTGGTCTTGTGAATGCTGTCACCATTGTTTTAAGTTCATATTGGCAAGTTTCCAGGAGCCTGGAAGACTCTGTTCTCTTATGATCAGTCCTGACTCCTATAATCTTTCCACTCCATCTTCTCCAATGGTCCCTGAATCTTGGGTGGGTAAGTTACCTTATTGTCAACACTAGTCCCTCTTTGCCTTCTGTGTGCATCTCATTCTATTCTTTGAAGAAGATTGCTAGGGAGAGTTGAGAGATACATTAATATTATCTATACTCCTCTTTTTTTCTATGTTTCATGAGACTTAGGAGTATGTGACTTAGTGCTGGGTGTCTCTCAAAGACCCTACTGCTGAAATTAGAACATAAAATTCAGACACAGGACTTAGAAGAATAGAGCTTGAAATGACCTAGAAGCTTCTTACATAAGGACTAATTCTCATAGATCTAAAGGATACTATGCAAGCCACTAAGGGAGAAAAAGCAATCAATGTTCTAACTCCAGATTTAAAACCTAATAACCACAATAATGACTGCCACAGCAGACTATACCCATGCTGTAGTGTTACATGTGTCTTGGGGTTACTCAACATCTATTTAAGTGGACATAAAACCCTTTCAATGGGAAAGAACTCATTAATAGCACTATAAACACAACTAAGTAAATATGGCTGGAAAGGGCATAGACCCTAAAGAAAACCATATCTATCATATTTATAGACAAGTGTACCACTATTCACTACTTAGCAAAGAAGCTTCTTTTTTGTGAGGCATTTCCTAATTGCTGTAGAAGGGCCCAGCCTACTATGCATTGTGTCATGCCTGTGGAGATGCCCATGCTCTGGAAGATAGCTAATTAAGCCAGAGGAAGTAAGATACCATGGAGTCTGTTTCAGTTTCTGCCTTGTGCTCCTGCTGTAGCTTCCATTAATGATGAAATATAACTTGTAAATCAAATAAACTCTTCTCCCTGCATTGCTTTTGAACATGTTGTTTATTATTGCAGCAGAGAAAGCAAAATAAGACAGTGTGTGTAGGGGAGGGTGTAAATCAAAGTACTGTATCAGGTGTCATTTCTCAGGTGCTGTTTGCCATTTTCAATGTGAGAGGGTTACATTGTGATGTAACTTACCTAGAATGCTTGCCATCAAGGAAACCCCAGTGATCTGCCTGTCCCCACCTTTTCAGTTCTGGGATTAACTGTCTATACCACTACATCTGGCCCTTATAAATGTGAGTTCTGTGTCAAAAACTCATATCTTCCTGGTTGCAAAGAAAATAGCTTATGAAGTATCAAAGAAAAATTATATTTGAATAAATAAGATTTAACTCACAGGCAAGAAGAACAACCATAAACAAAGATAATTACAATAAAATTTACATTTTACTTAATTTATACCATGTAGGAGGATGTAACAATGAATGAGCCATTATAAATGATAAAGAATGATTAAAGATATCAGCTAATATTTTTTCAAAACAATGGGAGTTGTGTAACCTATTCCATATCTATTTGACACTAAATTATGTGTCAATTTTATCTTTTTGGTGAGCAACTGTATGGATTTTCTACATTCCTGTAGATTCTACACTTACCTTTCTGAATCAAGAAATTTTATCATAGAGAGGAATAGTCTGCCACTGTATATTAGTGTTAAACCCAAGGCCCCTTTCACAAGCCATCCTAAAAATCTACCAATTCTCAGTCAATAGTTGTGGGTACTGGTCATTCTGTGAATGTCCTGTATTTTCCCCAACAAATGTTGAAATTGAAATTTATAGTGTTGACTTGTATTCTTATTTTCTTCCTGTTGATGCACTGCTAGTACAATAAAGTTTATAACAATCAAACTGATTAAATTCCATTCTTACTAAACAGAATTAGATAAACTATGTATATATTCTTAAGTATCAATACATTTTTTATTTAAATGACTGTCATATCATTTGATGTTTAATAGAAAGTTTTAATGTGTAAAGAAAGCATATTATGATCAACATTTATTTGCACATGGCCACTTTCTAAAACCCAAAAATCTATCTTACAAGTACAATTATAGTCTTATTAATGATATCTCAACATAAAGAAAAGTATAATAATCCAGGAATGAAATATAAAAGAACTAACTGGTATTCAAATATGCAAGATTTTCTCATGTAGGTAATCCTTTCCATAAATGTATAAGTCACAGTTTGAATTTAAATACATTGAGTGCAAAATCATACTTTCATCTCAATCAGGGTAAGAGAAACTTTTTTGGATCCAAAATGTGTACCTATGTCCTGGAACACAAATTCAAGTTTCTTCTGATCCGTGTTCCATCATGGTAACAATTGCATGAAGTTTTTGTAGTAACAGAACAATGAAAGTCATAAATCAAGACACTTTTCAAATACATTTCTGGAAACATTAATAAGGAGGTATAGCAAAAGAGAAATTTCAGCTATAGGTCTCTGATATTATCAGATGATCTCTCAGCCTTTTTTTTGGTTAGAAGCTGGTGTTCTGTTAATACGTTCCAAAGTCACTTTAGCTGTTTTTCATAGTATATTAAGTCAGACAAACAGGTGGGTAAGGCAAGGCTAGTAGGGCCTAAAAAAGACCCAATATAAATGGTAATTCAGCTCTGGACATGCAAGATTTCAAACTCTCCACAATCACTGAAATTCTAATCAGTTGATCATTCTTCTCAGAAGATTGAGTTTCAAGTAGAATTTTTCTGGGAATAGTCATTCACAATATGTATTTCTTATTTCTGTTTATCCAATGTCTTTCTTATTATTTAAGTATAACCTGTTTTATGCTTATTCTAGTGATGAGTCTGTGTATCCTTTAATTTTCTCCATAACTGAACAATTAATTGTTTTACAACACCTAAGGCATTGGATTCTGTCTCAACTGTTTAAAAATTAAGTAAATAAAACAAACAGATAGCTATGTGTAAAATTAAGAGAAAAGAAGTATGCAAAAGTGTTCCTCATAAATAATGCTTGAAAATTTTGAGCAATAAAAGTACTATAATATGGAATTTTAACTCAACTTGTAAAAAATCATTCATTTTTACTCTGACATACAATTTTAGAATGGATTAATAAATACAGGAGAATACAAACCACTCCCAAGACTCCTTTAGCAAACAGATATTAGTTATTTCTTTTCCTTTTAGAATAAGGTGATTTAGTGTTCGGCTTTAGTAATTAAAATTAAAAATAAACTAAAAAGACAAAATAACAAACTATGGAAAAATAAGGACTTAAATTCATACCCTAGAAATAAAATAGTTCAGTTCCTGAGAAGAAATCTGAAAGCCACAATTATAAACAAAATTGTGATTGGGAAGGCCTTCTTATATTCCTTCTCCACATGTTTATTGTTGGTGTAAAGAAAGGCTACTGATTTTTCCAGGTTAATTTTGTAGCCCACCAAGTGACTAAAACTCAATCATTTCTAGAAGTTTTCTGGTGGAGTTTTTAGCATCCCTTAGGTAAACTATCCTATCATCTGCAAAAAGGGATAGCTTAAACTCTTCTGATTGGTACCCCTTTAATTTCCTTCTCTGTCTTATTGCCCTAGCAAGTGTTTCAAGCACTGCGTTGAAGAGGTGTTGCAATAAGGGGCAGCATTCCTGGCTTCCCACCTTTAAGGGAAATGGTTCAAATTTTTCACCATTTAGGATGATGTTGGCAGTGGGTTTGCTATACATGGCTTTGATCATGTTGAGGAATGTTCCCTTCAGTCCAGTTTTCTCTAGGACTTTAAACATGAAGTGATGCTGGTTCTTGTTAAAGTCTTTTTCTGTATCAATTGAGATGACCATGTGGTTTTTGTCTTTCAGTCCATTTATGTGTTTTATGATACTTATTGATTTATGTATGTTGAAACATCCCTGCATCTGTGATATGAATCCAACTTGGTCATGATGGATGATCTCTTTGTATGTGGGTCTGTATGCAATTTGCAAGAATTTTGTTGAGAAATTTTGCATCTATGTTCATTAATAAGATGGGTCTATAGCTTTCTTTTTTGCTTTTGTCTTTACCTGGTTTTGGTAGTAGAGTGATGCTGGCTTCATAAAAGGAGTTTGGGAGAATCCCCTCTGTTTGTATCCTTCTGAGCATTTCAAGTAGCAATGGTTGTAGGACCTCTTTAAATGTTTTATAGAATTCTGCTGTAAAACCATCTGGAAACAGGCTTATTTTAGTTGGGATATTTTTATTACATCCTCAGTTTCCTCAAATATTATGGGTCTGTTTAAACTGCCAATCTCTTCTTGGTTAAGCTTTGTTGGTTCCTAGGATTTCAGATATTCATCCATTTCTCTTAGGTTTTCCAATTTAGTGGAGTATAGGTTTTTGAAGTATTCTCATATGATTGTCTGGATCTTTTCTTTTTCTGTTGTGATGTTTCCCCTTTCATCATGAATACTATTAATTTGGAGTTGCTCTCTCATTCTTTTTGGTTTCACTGGGCTAGAGGTCTGTTTATTTTGTTTATCTTTTCAAAGAACCAGCTTTTGGATTCATTGATTTTATGTATTGTATTCTTTGTTTCTTTTTCATTGATTTCTGCTCAGATTTTTATTTTTTCCTGTCTGTTGGGTTTAGGGTTAATTTGTTGCTGTCTCTCAGGTGCTTTTAGCTGCAGTGCTACAGTGTTAGATCATTTATTTTTTCCTTTTCTGTATTTTTTGGCGGATTTAGGTAGAGCTATAAATTTCTCTCTCAATACTGCTTTTAAAGTATCCCACAGGTTTTTTTTGTGTGTGTTGTACTGTATTTTTCATTCAGTTCCATGAATAATTTTATCTCACTCTTATTTATCCCCTGACCCATTCATTATTCAGGATTGTGTTGTTTAGTCTCCATGTGTTCTTGTAGCTAGTTGGATTTATTCTGGTGTTATATTGAAATTTATTGCACTGTGGTCTGATAGAATGTAAGGAATAATTTCAATCCTTTTGTATTTGATGAGGTTTCTTTTGTGCCCCAGTATGTGGTCAGTTTTGGAGAATGTTCTGCAAGGTGCTGAGTAGAAAGTATATTCTCTGGTGTTTGGGTGGAATATTCTGTAGATGTCTGTGAGGCCCATTTGGTGTATTGTATTATTCAGTTATGATGTCTTTCTGTTTATTTTTGTCCTGTTGATTCAAGGGTTTCAGTGAATTGTTGAAGTCCCCCACTATTGGTGTGCTAAGATTAATCTGTGTTTCGAGGTCATGCAGAGTAGTGTTTATAAAGTTAGGTTTACCAGAGTTTGGTGCATAGACATTTAGGATTGTGGAGTCTTCATGGTTAAGAATGCAATGGCCCTCTTTGTCTCTTCTGATTAATTTTGCTTTGAGTTCTATTTTGTCTGTTATTAGAATAGCCACTCTAGCATGTTTTTGGTATCATTCACTTGGAATAATTTTTCCATCCTTTCACTCTAAGGTTGTATCTGTCTTTGAGGATGAGATGGGTTTCTTGTAGAGAGTGTATCGAAGGATTATATGTCATAAACCATTCTTGCAGTCTATGCCTTTTGATTGGGGAGTTTAGACCATTAGTATTTAAGGTTATTATTGAGAGATGTGTGTTTCTTCCTTTTACCTTATTTTTTGTTCGCATTCTTGATCTAGGTTTGTATTTGCTCTGTTATGCTTTTGTTGATGTCTCTCTTTAATTGCTTAAGGATAGTTGCTCCTTTCCTTTGTTCTTTGGATTGCTTCGAGGATTTTCTGAAGTGTTGGTTTACTAGATATGTGTACTTTTATCTTGTTCATGTTGTGAAATATTTTTCTTTCTCCTTCAACTATAAGTGTCTCAGCACAGCGACTAAAGTTTCATACTGCTCTCCAGGACCTTGTTCAATTTAATTTTCTGCATTCGGAGAATGCTAAACCTGCTATTATCATGTTGAGACATGGATTTTTCCTTTCTTTGTATTAAAAGTCAACCCCCCAGGGGCATCTGGTGCTTTCTCTATATCACTCTCCTTTTATCATATTTTCCTTTTCTCCTGGGTCCCCTAGCTGCAAAAAGCAGCAAGTTGAGACTTCTACCTTTGTTGTTCTTTTATGCAAGTTACTGGCAAGGTTCAAGGTCAGTACTGAAGAGGCTAGCCTTTTATTTTTTTTTCTTACTATAATGTTCATTCACATTTTTATCCTCTATTTGGGATATATCTACTTGGGATATAACCTTAACATTGAGTAATATCCTGGCTAACTCAGCCAAAGCTTATTGTATATCCCTCCTGGCTAACTCAGCCAAAGCTTATTGTATATCCCACCTTTGATCTGCTATTTTCAAGACTCATAAAGTCTTCTCTAGGCCCTCCATGGTTTTCAAAATATTTCCATAATCACTCGGTGGAACCCACTGGTCAAGTAAGCATGCTACTCCATACCACTTAGAAGTGGATTGCCAACCAGGGATTTTTTTCCCCTCTGACTCTGTCTTCCTATTTGGCTTCACTTTTGTTCTGCTTCTAAAGTTCACATTCTTACACTAACAAACCTGCACAAACCACTCACCAGGCCAGGATTACCTTTGCATTTTCCTCTGGCTTTTTCCCAGCTTGCATCATTCCTCATAAAAATATCCTGCCATCAACTTCACTGTGAGTTTGCTTTGCCTAATCATACCTTGACTATGCAAATTCTGTTGCAATTAAATTTCCTCCCAGGGGGTGCCCACATGTGAACCCATGCATAGCCTCCCACCCCACCTCTGGTGCTTTTTGGTTCTTTGGTTCTCTTAGAGAATTTATTAGAGTTGCCTACAAAGTGATGGCAGAAGGTGTACACTCACTAGCTGTACAGTGAGTATCCTTCCCCAACACAGCTCCCGAGAATACTGGCCTGAACTCTGTGCCCTATGCCCATGATGGTGAAAGGGCAATAGAGCCCCAGCCCCACTTGGTGGCCTTTTATTTGCCTCATTGTCTTCCCAGAGTTCCATGCACTTTCCTGCCAGCATAGAGGGAATGCAAGCATCAGAGAAACCTTCTCACATGCTTGGCTTTACTCTTAGCCCCATCCTAAGTAAACCAGACACCATCTTTGATTTTCTGCTGATAAATCCCTTTCAAAGAAGATACACTCTATCCCACATTATTTTTACTAAATTTATTCTTAGCTCTGTGCCTAGTGGACATAACTAAGGCAAGTTTCTGCAAATATTGGTAAATTATTTGAAAACGCTAAAACCTATGGTATCCAAACATTTTTTAAAAGAACAGAGATGAAATTTCCACATTATTTTGATATTTATTTTAAAATAATTAAATATTGTTATTGATATAACAAATAGGAATGATATTGGAAATATTTATATGTACTGAGTTTAATTCAGCCGGCTCTCAACAGAAATTTAAGAATCAATTAATAAGAATGGAATTATCTCTTTATAAACAGTTCTACATTAGTTACAATATAGGAGAATAAATTAACCTAATTTCTTACCTCAATATATATATCAAGATGATATTTGAAATTTGTTGCATATATAAATGTAATAGGTTAAAATCAAGGCAGGACACATGCTTACTGGACTGCATTCTGGGGGACCATGGGAGGGAAAGACCCCAATTTGGAGCAAAAGTGCAGGATTGATGGTTGTTTGGGGTTGCCAAGGAGGAAACTTTGAGCACTTCCTTAAGGAAAAATGACATCTTTTAGGGAAGAAAAATAAAATCTTCCAATTCTAGTGATATGTATATGTATGTATGTATGTATATATTTATGCATACATATATGTGTGTATATAAACATATATATATACATACATACATATGTATATATATGTATATATAATGTAGCAACACAAGTTGGAGAGAACAACAACAAAAAACCTGAACAAAAAACTCTGGAAAGACTCGAAAAAAGGTGCAGGATATGTATGGCAGAGTGCAGGGACTTGGGTGGGGTGGGGGCATGGAAAAGGAAGCGACTCTAGAATCGATCGAGAAATGATGTATGACCTATGAAAAAAGTTTAATAATAATAATAATAATAATTTTTAAAAATGGGAAAAAAAACTGAAAAAATAGGTATTCATAATCTAAGATTAATATTCATTTTCTTTTTAATAATTATTTTTTAAATTTTATTTATTTTTTATGTGTATGAATGTCATGTCTGCATGTAGGTTTGTGCATCCATGTCACAAGAGGGCGTCGAACACCCTGGAACTGGAGTTAAAGAAGGTTCTCAGCCGCCATGTGGGTGCTGGGGATTTAACCCGGGTCCTCTGCAAGAGCCTTTCATTTTCTTCAATTTTTTTTTTTTGTTGTTGTTGTTGATGTTGTTGTTTTTGCTTGGCTAGGAAAGAAAAGCAAGCAAAAATGTTAAATATTTTTAAGTCATGTAATTTGAAAATGGAAAATTTTAGATATTTTAAGGTCACTTAAGAAAAATATATGTCATAAACATTGAAAGAAAGTATCCTATATTAATATATATGATAAGATATAGATGACAGGTACATACATTGATAAATTTTATTTATTTCCTTTTTAAAATAACATTTATTGAGTTCATACAACACAGTTTGATGGCATTTAGATCCC
>VZQC01012849.1:1464779-1496353 GCA_009823505.1 Rhizomys pruinosus | reverse complement strand
ATATATATATATATATATAATTTCCATATATAAAATTTCCATATTTATTTATCTATATTCATTTAGATAAAAAGCAGTGTATAGAGTCGGATGTGTATTCCAAATGTACTTAGGTGCAAATTACCTCTGGGTCCAACAAGTGTCCTATACCTATAAGAATACACAGTTGTTTGCCTCTCCCAGTAGCAATCAGTTGTCAAAATTTCCTTAGGTTGAGTTGGTATTTCTTACCCTCTTCCCCATATCTATGCTGGCATTTTGTCCATTTAGAACTTACATAGGATTACACAGGCTGTCATAATTTCTGTGAGTTTATATGAGTAAGTGATAGCTGTCTGGAAGATTGTTTCCTTGTGGGCAGCCACCTTTTCTGCCTCTTACAAACTTTACTTCTTAAAAGCACTCTCATAATGATTCATGAAACTTGGAAGCAGGGATTTGAAATCGGTGACCTGTTTAGGGATATGTAATCTGTGGCCTCTTGATCTCTGCTCCTGGCCAATTGCAGGTTTCTGTGTTAATCACCGTCTGCTGGATGAAGAAACATTTCTGGGCTAATTGAGAGATGCATTCATCCTATGTGTAGAGGTTGCATTGAAGTTTTGTCACTCAGGGTTAAGCATCCCACAGACAATTTTTCTGTGACTTAGGTCTCTTCTGGAACTCTATAATAGTTCCCATCTGTTTCAAACAGGTTTCCTTGATGAGGGACAAAATGCATACTTGTCTGTGTATATGAGGATGCATATGTGGAACAAAATAAGAAATTACATTGATCTAGTGGTGTGGCAAAGGTGGATTTTTTTTTCTTTTGGTCTTTTCGAGAGAGGGTCTCCCTGTAGCCCCAGCTGTCCTGGAACTCGCTCTGTAGACCAGGCTAGCCTTGAACTCACAGAGATCGGCCTGCCTCTGCCTCCCAAGAGTGCTGGGATTAAAGGCGTGTGCAGCCATGCCCAGCAGCAAAGATGGATTGTTATGAAGGATCTCTGACCCCTTTAGGTATGTGTACATGGCTGTATTTTCAGTACCACACATGACTTCCTTCCCACTGAGTGGGGCTTAAACTCAACTAGGGATATGTTGATTGCACCTAAGATCATAGCTACTATTGCTGCAATAGCAATAGTTTGCTGAGCAAGACAGTTTCGCTTATTTGGCTTTATGGTTAGGTAAGACAGTTGATTGGTTTTCTTCCTTGGCAGGTGTATAATATCCTCTGATACCATGAGATCTAGTCATCAGAAAAAGAGGCTTCCTGCTCAGTTCCAGGTTGATTGTTCCCCATTTTCTGCATTTATCGTTCTAGATTTCTGAAATGTATAATTTCCTCAGTTGTATGCTTTAAGGATTTGACTATTTTTAAATGTTCTGTATTTGTTTTCTTAACCACAAAGATATATCCTTGAGTAGTTATAGTCACTGCCTTTTTAATATATTTTCATTTCAGCTAAGAGCCGATAAAGGTGCTTGTCATCATTCGAGGGACCTGAGTTCAGTCCTCAGAACATAGATGGTAGAAGAAATGACTGAAGTTATGTAAATCGTCATTGGACATTCACATATGGGTTGCCATATATGCACATGCGTGTGCAGATGTATGTACATGCATAAGTAAACAAAAACTTAAATGTCTTCAAATTATTATTGCCAAACATGCTAGCTACTTTAAGGTAAAATAGGTCTATAATATTACATTCACAAAAATCTTAAGGTACTGTCCTAACTAAAGCACTCTGAAACATATTAAGAGTTACATTTATAACATTCTTATAGGACTTACTGTGAATGAGATCTACATAAATGTAAAGGCCCTTCCCTCTACCACTCTAGTTATACTTTGGGCAATGTTCTCAACAGTGCCTTCCTTTTTAGAGTGTTAAGATTTACATTACAATATTCATAGACTGCTATCCTGCTTTGATATCCCAAAATAAATTCACTTTATTGATATATATGTATTTATTATATAAAAAGCAAAATAATTCATTGTTTTCTTCATGTTGAATGCATTAAAAACTTAGACTTCACAAATATTAACTTTAAAATATGAACTATCCTTCTGTAGTGTATTAATTACTTTTCTGTTGCTGTGATAACATACCCTGATAAAGGAAGAGTCTTTGGCTTAAAGTCCCAGAAGAATAAGAGTCCATCATGGAGATGTGATTTTTCTAGCAAGGCACAGGAAAAGGGAAGACAAACTGGAAGTGGACAAGATTAAAGCCACCCCCAGTGATGTGCTTCCTCAAACAAGGACATATATCTCAGGAATTCCATGACCTAAAACAGTGCCAGCAACTGATGAGGTGTTCAAATACATGAGCGTATAGGGGCTATCTCATTTGAAATACCACACAAGTGATCCTTGATTTATCAATATAAAAATTTCTTTTCTTAAAGGAATTTTTTTTACATTTTAAAATTTTTATTTACTATTTATTTATTTATTTATTTATTTATTTATTTATTTATTTATTTATGCGTATGAATGTACTGTCTGCATGCAGGTCTGTGCACCCTTGTCGTGCAATGCCACGGAGGTCAGAAGAGGGTGTAGGATTCCCTTGGAACTGGAGTTCTCCTGGAATTGGAGTTACAGACAGTTCTCAGCCACCATGTGGGTGCTGGGGATGGAACCCGGGTCCTCTGTAAGAGCAGTTGGCACCTTAACTGCTAGGCCATCTCTCCAGCCCATAAATTTCTAGAGTCACAGTCTTTTACTGTTTTATGGTTGAAATCCATTTTGAGACACTAACACATTCATGCTTTAGTTATTAAAGGGATGACAAATTTAAAACATCTCTAGATTAGAAAGGATTAAGTATCATACAAACTATTGCTTACATATCAAAGCCTCACCATATCTACACACATACTTTTATTGTAGCATTCAGGCCATACCTTTTCTACAGAGACATTTTCAAGGCAAATCACATAAGCTTTTTTAGATGTAGTTCCATTCATTTATAAGCAAACATTGTATAACTCAATATTCTCTTTTTTTTTTTTTTTTTTTATTTTATTTTATTTTTTTTTGTATGTGTACGGATGCTTTATACTGTGTGCATATAGGTTTGGTGCACCCGTGTCGTGCAATGCCGCGGACGGCAGGAATAGAGGGGTGTCGGATTCCCCTGGAACTGTGAAGTTCATCCTGGGAATTTGGGAGTTTTTACATGACCTGGTTCTTAGGCCGCCATTGTGGGGTTGCTTGCGCGGATTGAACCCGGCGTCCTCTGCAAGAGCAGTCGGGTGTTCTTAACCGCTAGGCTATCTTGCTAGCCATAACTCAATATTCTCTACATCTCTCTTCGTTACAAAAGCTTATTATCCAAAATGTAACTTGATTTTTTTCTTTTCCTTCATGTACAAATGTCATTTAATTTGTGTTAAAATGAATTATACAACAACTAAACTTGAGTAATGAAGTAATCAAGAGAATTGAGTTTATGCTAATTCTAGATAGTTACCTTACTGTAAAACATGGATCCACATAAAACAATTAATAAAAAAAAACCTTTACAGAAAATTTGCAGTCTGAAGCATTGCAATGTGTATAGGTTTTTAAATCATTGTTTTATTTGTCTGAAAATATCACCCAAGTTCCTTACCCCTTAAAAAAAGGAGCCAATAGCCGGGCGTGGTGGCGCATGCCTTTAATCTAGCACTTTGTGGAGGCAGGGCAGACTGGGATCTTTTGCGAATTCAAGAGCCAGCCTGGTCTACATGAGCGAGCGTCCAGGACAGCGGTACTAAAATGGGAGACCCTGCCTCAAAAATACAAAAAAAAAAAAAAAAAAAAAAAAAAAAAAGGAGTCAGTTCTTAAGCACTGCGCATTGGGTTTATGTGCAACATGTTTTTAATCTGTATTTGAATAGCTATGATGAACATGCCTGAATGTAGAGTGGACTGAAAGCTCAATGTGACATGTTTCTCCTTTCATTGGAGATATATATTTCATAGAAAATTGCTGGATACAAATTTGAAGCATATAACAGAACCTGAAACCCAGCCCATTTATCCATTGAGGAATTAACAATTTTGGCCAAAAAAACTCTAGTGGAAAGACATCATGACTGCAGAATACGTCATGATAGATTGTTCTGAATCAGATAAAATCAAATCCAACTTATATTTCTCATGCCTGCGTTAAAAAGACTTACTACAAGCTAAGGAGTATATAAACACACAAAGTATATATATACTATATAATATATAATATTATATATATATATGTATGTATATATATATTACATATACACACAATTAACTTTGATATGATATTACATGCCAATATTAAAGAAACAAAAATATATTTTGTTGAATTATTTGATATATTCTGAACTCCATTACTTGGTATGGCAAAATTCTAGTATTTTTGTAATTGTTCAATTTATAGGAGGAAATTGACCAATGTAAGAACTTTGTAAAAGAAAGGTATTTCTACTCTGAACATTAAATACAAGAATAAAAAATATACAAGAATAGCTATTTTTCATGACACAAGATGAACTTGGTTTATTCTCACAGAATAGAATGCATCAAACTTCTCTAAATAATAATAATAATAATAATAATAATAATAATAATAATGTAATTCAATTGGGATTTAAGGAGATAAAACATTATTGGAACATATATCATTTGAAATGATGAACAGGCACCAGTGAACTCCCACCCACAGACATCTGGGTACCCTAACCTGGCAAGACAAGCCCTACCATATATAATAAAATGCATGAAATCCAGTGGGCAGCCTATGGGGTAGCAGATAGGTGAGTGAGTCTAAATATGATTATGATGTGTTATATGAAATGCACAAAAATCGATAAATTATATAGTAAAAAAAATTAATGTTCTAGTTTAACTAGCTTTGACAAATAACCAAATTAATTTTCTTTCCAATCTTAACCATATTGTTTATTATTTTACTTTCCAGGAGAAAACATCTATTTTGATAGAAATGCATTTTTCCCTTTGTTTTCTCTCTCACCTATGTCAAAATTTCATCTCCCATGGCTCAAGAATCATTGCAGAAGAGTAGTAAATGGAAAGATTCCTTAAATATTTCTTGTCATAAAAGTATATTTAACTAAAGTTAAAAAAAATGGGATTGGAAATCAATTACTTAATTCACATCTTCATCCTGAGAACCCTGGAATGAACAGGGGAAAAAAATCACTGAATGAGGGGCTGGAGAAGAGATGGCCTAGTGGTTAAGAGCACCAACTGCTCTTGCAGAGGACCCAGGTTTGATCCCCAGCACCCACATGGCGGCTAAGAACTGTCTTTAACTCCAGTTCCAGGGTGATCCAATGCCCTCTTCTGACCTCCGTGGCATTACACGACATGGGTGCAAAGAACTACATGCAGGCAGTACATTCATACAAATAAATAAATATTTTAAAAAATTAAAAAAACACTGAATGAATATTAAAATATCATTAAGTTATATTTTGTCATATTTATTTGATTTTATTTTTATTTTATTTTTTTATTTTATTTCGAGATAGGGTCTCCCTGTAACTCCAGCTGGCCTGGAACTCACTCTGTAGAACAGGCTGGCCTTGAACTCACAGAGATCCATCTGCCTCTGCTTCCTGAGTATTAAAAGCCTGCACCACCACACCTGGCTTAAAGATGGTTCTTAGCTGCATTGTAGGTGCTGGGAACTGAACCCAGGTACTCTGCAAGAGCAGTTGGTGCTCTTAACCGCTGAGCCAGCTCTCCAAACCCATATTTATGTGATTTTAAAAGATAGCTTCATGGAGCCAGAGAGATAGCCTAGCAGTTAAGAGCACCGGCTGCTCTTGCAGAAGACCCGGGTTTGATCCCCAGAACCCACATGGCGGCTAAGAACCGTCTGTAATTCCAATTCCAGGAGAACTCCAGTTCCAGGGGAAACTGAGACCCTCTTCTGACCTCCGCGGCATTGCATGAAACGGTTGCACAAACCTACATGCAGACAGTACATTCATATATGTACAAAAAATAAATTAAATTAAAAAAATAGCTTCACATACAATGAACTACACTTCATTATATATTAATATATAATATAGCATAAAATATAATATATTTATATTAACGAGTGAGAAGCAAACTATAATTAAATAACATTTAAAAAGCAATTTAGTAGAAAATAACTAAGAAAATGAATAATTTCAATGACTACGCAATAACTTATGATAGAATTAAATATAAGGTGTTCCAGCTTATGTAAAACACAGAGTACTGGAGTACAAAGTATGATAAAATAGTCTATGGTGTCTATTTCATTTCATCAAGTATATTTGCAGTCTATGTTTATGGTAAAACCCCTGAAGTATAGTGTGAGATAAACTTTTTTATGGAATGTAATATATCTTTATTTGAAGGTGAACTATTTTAAGGGATTATTTGGGAAAATATTCACACTACCACTCATTTTAGGTAGAAAACAAGCACACACATCTGAACACAAAATTTTGTAATTCATTGAAAGTTTTATGGATATATTTGTATCCAGTGAAATTGCTTTCAGCAAAATAAAGTAACCTCAAATAATATGCTACAATAATTTACTAATAGATGCTATTAGCCATCCACACCAGAGCTAAAATACAGCTTGCACAGTCACTGATAGTCAGCAACCAACAAACTGACATTAAAACATAAAAGGAAATAGAATTCTATCTATAAGCAAGGGATGGCCCACAAACATCTGTGCCTTTTCTTAATAACATTAACATATATGTGATAAGAAATCCGCATAAACTTTATTCATATTCACTGAATACTAAAAATATAAAAATTATATTCTAGAAAGAAAAAAATAGTCTTAGAAACCAATGCTGTACTTCATTGCTTGTTTTGTTGACATAGAGTCTCAGTCTAGGCAATTTGTAAGAAAAAACAGGACAAAGAGGCACAGGAGGTCAAAGAAAATAATCTTCACAGAACTCAGTAACAGAAAATTAATGCAGTTTTCCATATCCTTCATATTAATCAGAACACCAGATGGTCTAGCCTCTGTAAAATAATATTCTACTTTACATCTTCAAAGTAAAGATTTTAAGATAACCAGGTTTTGATATTCTCTAGTTCAGCACAGTTTGCATGTCAAAGTTCATTCTTTTTCAAAATAAGACTGCTTGGCCCCTGCCAAGTGAATGCATGGATTCCTATTAACTGTTTGAAATGTATATAACAGCTAAAAAAATCACATTATGAAGCACTGTCTCTATATGTTTTTGCTTCAGCATTCATTTAATTGACTGCCAAAGGCAGAAAACATATCTTAGTAAGAGAATAATAGCCTCTTTATGCAGAAAAGATAACTATATTTGGGACAGTATTAATTAAACCAAGTGGTAATTATATGAGATAAATGTATGCAACAAAGAGTTCTCAAGAAATAAGATTTTTTACCCATTGCTCTGTTTCACATGTTTAATAGTTTATTAAATAATATTATGTCACAGTAAGATTCCTTTTATTAGCCTAAAGGAGAATTGAGAGTCTCAGCAATTAGATATGAACTGATTCAGTTTCAAAACTGTAGCTGTTAATACAATTATGTAAAATTAGCTATAAAATGAACTGAGCATTCAAAAATAAATATAAAAGAAAGACTCATCAACAGAGAGAAAGTTATCTTTCACCTTTAACCGCCACTGAAAAATCCTATCCCTAAGGAAATGGGATTGCTTTTCTGAACTATTAATGCTCTGTTTCTCTTCATAAGGTAATTTCAAAATTAACTTACTAAATGCATTAAACTGTAAATGCTTACTACCTAGGCAAAAATCCTGGTTATATACACCTATATGTTTCTTTTCTATTGAATTTTGTGTATTTACTACATAACATCTCAATCAGCCTTAATTGCCTTTATATTCCCTTCTCTTATACTCCCTCCGCACATCCTGAGTTCATACATTTTGTCATTTGTGTTAGGGCCTAATTTGCCAAATTACTGTCCTTGTCATTAATCAGTGCCAGGTCGTCCAGAGTCCCTCTCTTAGTGAAGGTCAGTTCTTCTTCACCAACCATAATCAGGTGCAAATATTTCTTTTCTTTTTAAATGTTAATTATTTTTGTATGTGTGTGAATATTCTGTCTGCATGTAGGTTTGTGCACCCGTGTCGTACAATGCCGCGGAGGTCAGAAGAGGGTCTTGGATTCCCCTGGAGCTGGAGTTCTCCGGGAATTGGAGTTACAGATGGTTCTTAGCCGCCATGTGGGTGCTGGGGATCGAACCTGAGTCCTCTGGAAGACCAGTCGGTGCTCTTAACCGCTAGGCTATCTTTCCAGCCCGGCAAATATTTCTTAATCTAAGATTAGGTTCTGCTACCCATTTCTGCAGTTCCATGTTGGGGTTTGTCTGGTTGAGTTTGCATGGGTCTTGCACATGCTGACACCAATTATAGTGGTTCATATGAACAGGGTTCCGGGATCTTGTAGGATTTTTTTCCATAGAACAAGGGACCAAGTGAACATTAATTGATCTCCTCATTCTCATTAGGGAAGCTCCCCAATGCATCAGGGGGCCAGGAAGTCCAAAGTTCACAAATGGCCAAACCAAAGAGTTTGGGAGTCTACAGAGTGCGGGTCCATCCACAGGTCATCAGTATTGAGCTTCACTCATTCCAGGGCTCAGGAAATACCAATATATTTCTTATCAGACTAAGTAATAAAATGTGTCTAAACAAATCCTTTAGGAAGCTCCAATTGAAGTTGTTCTTACTGATGCGTATTAGTCAAATATAACTTCAGCCTAGTGGAGAAGATATGTTCCATTGTTTTGCCTTGTGTCTGAGTACCTGTGTATTGGGCGAGTTAAGAATCCAATAATGTCAGTCAAAGGCATTATCCAGTTAAGTTTCAACATTCATTGTTCTTCAGTACAGTTCTTATTGAAAAGCAGAAAGTATGCAATTTTTAAAACAGATGAAGCTCGGCTTCACCCCATTATCTATATCTGTCACTTTTCAAGATAAAAATATCACAAATTTAAATTTTTGAAAGTGAAAAAAAACATGGGAGTGTTCAAACCTTTAACAAGTCTGCATATACTAAATGAAACGTGAATATATTTGTGGAAAAGCAGATAAAATGAAGGAAAATACAAATTTATTCACTGTAAGTTAGATTGTGGGAAGACTGATAATGGATAAATAAGGAATGCATCAGATCTGTCTCACTTTTTTAAAGGTATTATTTTCATTTTATTGTTATTTTCACAAAAAAGAACAGCAATTGATTTCTATTGAGCATTTGTACAAATATTAAAATGGTTCCTAACCAAACCCAATCCACCACATGCTCCAAACCCCATCAGAATCCATGCATTACAACATCTAAGCTAAGCCCTATCCTGTCAAGGCCCCAAACACAGATGTCCCATGCAAATAAGTCTGCTGGAGTCTAGTCAGCATATCTAGTAATCCTAGGTAATACATACTCTTCCTCACCCAACAGTCTCCTGTAGTTCTCATTCCAGGGTCAGTCCCCACCCATTTCTCTTGCTCTGGCTTGATACCTTGTCCACAGGTTTACATGTGAAAGTCACTGCTTTTCTATGTTCATGCACCAGCCTTCGATCTTACAATTTTTCTGCTTAAAAGAAAATTCTTCATTTTAAATATGTACCAATACTCTTACCAGTGAGGCTTATATTTAATGATTTGTATAGAGGAAAAAATGCAGAAAATAGTGCTCTTGGCCTTTGACTCTCATTCACAAGTGCAGCACACACTAATGGCTCAATAACTGTCTCTTCAGAGATGTATCTTAGCAGAAACTATTTAAAATGTGAGCAAGGGTGTAGAAACCTATTTTGAAAGTGGAGAAGTGATCTAGTTGGCTGTTCTAGCAGCAATGCTGAATGACAATTGTACTTTACTTGTAATAGAAGCTACCTGAACATGATCTTTATTTTTCAAGTGTAAATGATCCATTATAAGTGGAATAAAACTTGTTAACATGAGTTTTCTCAGAGGACGTGAACAGTCTGTCATATTTTACATAAGCATAAATCACCTGGTAATGAGACATTAGTTTATGACCTACTCATTGATGTGTTTTAGTACATGATATTGAATTTTGTGATATAAAGTATATCCCTCTATGACTTAGCCTGTGGGGTGTTTTTAAGCTGGCTGCTTCATTATTGCAAGCACATACATTCATTACAAAAATCCCAAGGTTGATCTAGTACAGAGGATTCAAACTACTTTCATTAACATTTCCAGAAAAAGAGCTCACATTTTGCATGCTGATAAGCAGTTATTAGGGCATTAGGGAGCTAAAGATTGGCAAGTCAGGGGATAAACAAAACCACCAGGTAAACATGGCTTATCTTAATGAGGAATAGCAATATTACTTACAGTTTCTAGGAAGTTTCCAAATTCTGTACTATCTTATATTTCAGCAATTACAAAAAATGCAAAATTGTCAGTCAACATGCAACAATCCACCTGAGAAAACCTAGTTCTTATGAACAACTTTAAAAAGAGACTATTTTTGATACTTTAGAGTTCTGATAGTTTTAATATTGCAATTGAATCCTATTTAACAAGGAGTTTTACTGCTGTGACATTAGTGCTAGTACATGGTACTCCAGAACTTTCAATCAGAACTACTTTATATCTAAATATAATAACAATTTTACCATCATAGTTCCAGTTTCTATCAAAGAAAACACTAATTTTACTGTTGATATTAGGGTTAATTTTCCTAAACTTCATAGCAATTTACACATAAGTTTGTGATTTTTCTGAAAATTTGGTGATTAAAGCCAGAAAGTATAAATATGAGAACAAAAATTATAAAAATTATTATGGGAGATGGAATATAGCCTGATATTACCAGTTTTTGTGGTGGGTCTTGCAATTTCCGTAATCCTTTAGATATGAAGAATTTTGTGAGTCCCAAATACCACAAATGAATAATGGTTTGGCAGAACATATTAGCACAAATTAAAATTCAAAACTAAACATTTAATTAAATTTTCAATGATATATAATTTAAGATTCACATGTAGTTGTAAGAAATAATAGAAAGAAAACACATATGCCATTTACCAACTTTTTTTACTGGTAAAATTCAACAAAACTGTAGTGCAGTATCATACCAAAATATCAGCATTAATACAATCAAGACAGAGCACACTTGCTGCTGCCAGGGTCCCTCATGTAGGTCTGTTATAATATAACTGCTAGCCTCTTATCCCCTACACTTCTTAATCCCTGGGAGATATTTCCACAGTATTTTCATTTCTACGATTGTTTTGGTAAACTGAGTGATACCATACGTAAATTTCTAAGTCTCACATTTTACTCAGTATAGATATTTGTAGGTTTGACAAAGTTGATACTGCATCAACAGGTTTTCCCTTTTTACTTCTGAATCACATGGCATTTTGTGGTTTATCTTCAGGTGATTTAACAACTCCTCAATGCAAAAGGCTTTGTGGTCTCAAACATTGCCTGTGCTAATGTTTTTCTTACTAAACTTTTCAGTTCTGTCTCTGGAATATACAAGATGAAGGAAAGGCTAGAGAACTTACCATATACCATTACTGGATCCTGCTGAGCCAAGCCACTGTGTCTTATGGTCTTTCAGAAATTTCTTACATTTTGTTTACACAAGAAAGCTAATTCTCCTTAATGAAATTATAGTGCCATATAAAGTATATCCCTCTATGACTTAGCCTGTGGGGTGTTTTTAAACTGGTTGCTTCATTATTGCAAGCACATACATTCATTACAAAAATCCCAAGGTTTAAGTCCATTGTTAGGAACCAGAAATTAAGGAAGGACATTTTAATGATCCACAAAGGTATTTGAAATGCTTCTTCAAAGCTTACTTTAAATAAAACCTAAAGTATAGGTAGGAGAAAATTTAGTAAAACCTTATATTTTATATAAGGTCAAATTTATCTTAGGTCAAAGGAAACAAATTAGTTGAATAACCAACTTAGTTTGTTACTGCATTAAAAGTGAGTCTCTTATTATAAATGCTGTGTAAATGCTATCTATAGCAGTACAAAAGGAAGAATTGTAAAACCTTGACATTTGGGGTTTTCATGCTGTTTTTCTGCCACTGTGCCATTGTCCAAGATTTTAAAAGTATGTGATAATATACTTGTTAACAAGCTAAATATAGTATTATTAATTTATTTTAGTTATCAATGGGATGCATGAATTCAATGAATGCAAGGAAAGTCAAACTAAAAACCTATTTTTAAACTTATATATGGGTAAGAAACGCAAGATTTCTAACAAACTCACCCAACCTTACATTAAGTGACTTGGCCCAAATCTAACTTGGCTTTTAGCATGGACAACTGCCTCTTAGAAGATTCCAGACATTCCTCACATTTACAAAATATGTATATGTTAGATCACCATCACCAGGAATATTTACACTTCATTCATATCAAGGTCCAGTGATATACAGATACCTGATCCATCTCTTAAACTGGTTACTTTAAAAATCATAAAATTGAATTTTGATTCTATGATTAGAGACATGCAGCTATGCCCAGGGATATTTGCACTTCATTCCTATTAAATCCACTGATAGAAAACTGAGCCATATATTAAACTGGTTACTGTAAAAAGAATAAAACTGAATAATTTGCTGTTACAGACACATGGGTATACCTAGGATTGTTTCATCTGTCTGAAACATGAATATTCAGAGGTATTTTTTCTAGATGTTAGGAGTCACCTTGCCTGAATTTGCCCTCGGTTCACCTGGTCTCATGGACACTTCCTCCCAAATATCTCTGAGTGTCTTTTCCTTAGCACACACTAGTCATTAAAATATTATGCCTACATATCCTCCACCCATATACCAATATTACAAAATTACATAAGCGGGAGGTTAATTCTCAAGCCCATTAAAGTATTCACTTTTAACCATACTGCTGCTTTCATATAAAAAAGAAATATAACATAGACAATGCTCAATTTGCTTTACACCTTGAAGTAATATAAAATTAAAGTGGAAACGGGGAAAAAAGACTGAGAGAAAGATGTAAGACATGTATGGCAGAATTCAAGAACGGGGTCGGGTGGGGGACATGAAAAGGGGAATGTGTCTATGGACAAATGAGGCTTGTAGCTTCCTCATTTGCTATGCCTGGGGATAGTATTTAGGGTTCTGAAAACTGAGAAATGATGTGGGAAATACGCAAAACATCAATTAAAAAAATAAATGTATGAAATGAGCAAAAGTTCAATAATTTTTTTAAAAGAAAAATAAATATTTTGTTAAGGATCCACTTACTGTAATAGTATGTTTGAATAAAATCTGTGCTACCTTCTTTGCCTCTTGTCCAGGTTTACCTATCTCTGATATGGGGGATTCATGTGTGAAAAAATGAGTAGATAGCTCATATTCAGGGGACAAGCACAGCAAGCCAGCAAGCACTGCAGTGCCTCTTTCACTCCAGAGTCCATTTGGGCACCAGCTAGTGCTGCTACTATTGTTGCTTACTGTCTACAGACCATGAGACAAGAGGAGTTAATTAGAATAAATGAATAAATAAGTGGGTGGCCTTAATATAGTTCATTTATATTTTGTTATTTGAAAAAGGGTCTCACTTTGTAGGCCATGCTGGCCTGGAACTCAAAATCTCGCTGCTTCTGCCTCCTAGAAGCATACTCATCTTATAAATTATTTAACTACCAATTTGGTATGCAACTCTATGTGATTTTGAAGGGTTCTGAGTTGTTTGTAGCCTCCTCATTTGCTATGCCTAGGAATAGTGTTTGGGGTTCATATGAGAGAGTTGTTTCATTTATCATAAAGGAATGAAAATAATATCATATAAATACCAAACACAGTAAGTAGAATGGCTTAAAGGCTGTCCTTGATAATATGAAAAAGTATTTTTATAATTCAGCTTAATGTCAAGTATATGGCTGAGCATCTGTCAACCTGACACAAATAGAGTCACCAAGTGAAACTCAACAGAAAAGTTTTCCAGATTGGAGTCACCTGTGGACATGTCTGTGAGGCAATTTCTTCATTGCTAATTGATGTCAGAGGGCACATCCTTCTGTAGATGGTGGCACTAAACAAGTAGGCCTGCCTTGTATAAGAAAGGTAGCTGAGAAAGCTAGGGAAAGAAACACAGTCAGCAGAGTTGTCCCTCAATCCTCCTTCAGTTCCTGCCTTACTTGTGTTTTCTGCCTTGGTTTCCCTCAGTCTTGGATAGGGATCAGAATATGTAAGTCAAATAAACTCTTTCCTTCCCCAAGTTGCTTTTTGTCAGTGTTTAATCACAGCAACAGAAACAAAACGTAGATAGAAATTGGAACATAAGCTATTGCTGTGACAGCTTTGACTACACTGTTTTGAGGGGGATTGTGGTAGGGTTTGAAGTTTGGGATAGAAAATCTACTAAGACCAAAAATAAAAAAGGAAAAAAAAAAAAGGCTGGGCATGGTGGCAAACGCCTTTGATCCTAGCACTTGGGAGGCAGAGGCAGGCAGATCTTTGTGAGTTCAAGGCCAGCCTGGTCCACAGAGTGAGTTCCAGGACAGCTGAGGCTACAGGGAGACACTGTCTCGAAAGACCAAAAAAGAAAAAAAAAAAAAAAAAAAAAAGAAAAATCTACTGAATGTTCAGTGTTTAATAAGTTGTCCTGTGGGACCTTGGGAGATAACACTGTGAGAAATGTATATGATGGAGGTAGCTTGTAAAGATTCAAATGGAAATGGAAATAAATACTCTCCCAGAGACAGAGACTTGTGTATGATATATTGCATTAAGGACCTGTGGTTTCTGTTCATCAGAAGCTGAAGAGTCAGTTGTGATCAGATGAGAACAACACCATTAAAGAGAAAACTTTGCATTACTATAACAATTGATGCTGGTTAACTAGGGATGAAAAACAAGCTATAATTAATAAGACACCAGAGTTATAGTGATGAAATCTACTGAATATTATTTCCCCACTGTCAGCAGACAAAAACTATGACTGAGGAGGGGGCATGCATACATCTCAGGCTGGAGAGAGTACATTAATTTGGGTGAGGGGCAGTGGGGCGAGGTACAGATAGGGAAGAGGTTTATAAATACCATCACACTTTATTGTATGAAAATTACAAAAAATCAATTAGTAAATGTAGGCTTCATGAGGAGTAGATTAGGCTTGGGACAATGAGAAGATAGAAGAAGATGGAGATGGAGAGGCACTCTCAGTTCAGTTGCATCACAGGCTCCAGGATATTGAAGATAACTGGATCATGGTATGACCACCAAAGTGATGGTGAAGCAAGAAGTGTGGAGTGGAGATGGCCTGAGCCTAAGGGGCAAGCTGTGTATAAGTTGTGGCTGCAAAGTCAGAAAAGGGAGGCTATCCAAAACCTTTGGAGCCCAGAAGTTTTTGAATAATACAAGATGCTGGACATGGAGATATACTGGTGAACTGTGGTATGGCTTCATTACATGTGCCTGCTTCTTCCCCTGTGAAATAAAATTAATGTAACTTGTTTTGTTTTTTACAGGAGCACACAGCTAAGATACCATGTACTTTCATGGGACACTGAACTTTCAAAAGACTGTAATTTTTTTAAAGACAGGATTGTAAAATTTGGAGTATGCTTCACTATTGTGATATTACCATGAGTTCTTGGGAAGAAGAAACAAAATTTGTATGGCTTATAGGAATGTGTCTGTGTTTCAGGCAGACAAGAAGTCAATTGTTCTGTTTATCTTTTGTCAACTTGACACAAACTATCTATAGTCATCTGGAAAGAGGGACCTTAAATTGAAAAAATTCCTAGATCAGATTGCCCTGTGGCCATAGCTGTGAGACATTTTATTAATTTTTAATTATGATAAATTTCAGTTTTCCTGATTAAAATATTGCTGCTCATATATAATGAAATAAGACATATCCATATATTAGGATCATAAGTTTTATTTATTTATCTTAATATTTGATTGTGCAATTCATATAATAGATCCCAATTATATTTGCACACTCTCCCCGTCCATTGATACGGGAGATTTCTGATATTGTAGATGCCTTTATCTTTAGGCAAATAGGCCTGACCTGTATCAAAAATCAACTTATCAAGCCAGGTGAAGCATTCTGATAAGAAAATTCCTCCATGGTTCTGCTCAGTTCCTGCTTCCAATTCCTAATTGAGGTACTGCATTGGCTTCCTTATGATGGGCATTAACTTAGAAGATGTAATAAAACATTACTATGTTAAGCTACTTTTGGTCATGGTATTTCACATAGCAGAAGAAAAGCAAACTATAACAAACAAATATTTCATTTCTAAACCCATAAAATTTGTGATTACTCGTACAAAGCATGAACAAGATAGGGGCTATCAACATTTCCCCAGAAGTGAGAAATGGATGCATAATTCTCCATTCCTTGAGGAGCCACTAGCAGTTAATGAGTTTCTGAGGACAGTCATTCTATCAGTGGTGTAGCCACTGGTAAGTTACTTAAAGTTCAAATAGCTCCCCATCCATGTTTATGAAGACAACCTTAATTAAACTTGATGGGTCACAAAAACATATAAGAAAGTAACAAGGCGGGGGCTGGAGAGATGGCCTAGTGGTTAAGAGGCTGTGCGCGACCACTCTTACAGAAGACCCGGGTTCGATCCCCAGCACCCACATGATGGCCGAGAGCCATCTGAGACTCCAATTCCAGGAGAACTCCAGTTCCAGGGGAATCTGAGACCCTCTTCTGACCTCCGCAGCGTTGCACGACACGGGTGCACAAACCTGCATGCAGATAGTACATTGATACACATACAGAAATAAATTTAAAAAAAAAAAGAAAGTAACAAGGCAAATAGGTATGCTCTATCATTTTTCCACGTTTGAATGGCATTATTAATGGTTGCAGATGAATAATATAAGAATAAATCCTTGGGAGAAGTTCTATGGGTGCCAGGAGTCTCAAACTCCATTGAGTTTCTTTTCCAGAATATCATCATATATCATATGAAGTCTCTCTCACTCAATCACAGTTATTAGTACCCAGTGGACAAGACAGAAAACCCTGCCCTTAATTTCCATTTGCTTCAACTATATTTGAATTGTATCATCATGCTCAGTTCCATAAAATGAGGGTTCTTGCAACTTAACAATTGAGAATAAATTACCTGTTATTCAGTCTTTACTTAAAATGTAACTATCTTTTGAATCAAACTGTATCTCGTTTTTAGGTACACTGCTCAGTCATTTTGCACATGAGCCAGATTCATATCCTTTATTCTGCTTCTTATTTTCTCTTTTCAAGATGTGCAATTTTTCATCCTACATCCTAAAGTTCTTAGCTTCCATGAGTTTGTCTTTATTAATCATTTTATTTCTACAATCATTAACTTCCTATCCTTTAAATAGATGACTTGTCAACCTAAGCACACTGTCCACGCATTGAGTAACATATGTTATTCTGTGGAAAATACTAGTTGTATTTCGGGACAACAAGGAGGCCAGTTTTTCATTAACTTTTTGTTTATATTCAGTTCTTTTGCTTGCTTGCTGCTTACTTCCGCCCTTCCTTTTTCCTTGCTTGCACTGAAACAAGTTCTTATTAAGTCGTGCTGACTAGTTTGGAACTCAATATACACAACATATTTCCCTTAAAATTTTGGTAATCCTCCTGCCTCTGCCTGCTGAGTGCAAGTATTACAGGTTTGCACCACAGCATCCATGGACTTATATTTTCCTGAGGTAAAGTATTAAAATTTTATCTTTTATTTATTTTTTTTCTTTTTTTTTTAATTAGTTTTTATTGATGCTTTGTGCATTTCATACATTTTTTCCAATTCAGTCCAGGCTTATTTCCCTTTCCCTGCCCCCCCACCCCCCACCCCATCCCAGATCATGCATTCTGCCTCATAACTGTCCTGCATCTTTCTCTCATTTTTTTTTTTTCATTTTAGCTATAAGTATAATCCATGAGTACAAGCATCCTTCTTCAAAACCTATCTGCAGGCTGTTGTGCCAAACACCTACAGCCCCACATCCAGGGGGTGACAGGTTGTTTGTTCAATCAAAGTTGATCAAATGAGTGTCCAGACTAATTGCTGTAGTTCACCATTCACCCAATCGCAGCCCTTACATTCTACCACACCCCCTCTTCCGCAGGTTGTTCCCTAGGCTTAGAAAAGGGGCACAGGTGGATGAGAGGTAAACAGTCCACTCTCTCTGGAGCTGTTGACTTGGACTCTGGTCAATTCTGGCTGTTTCCTTTCATGGGCTGACAGTTTGTCCAGGAATAACCTTTCGATCCTACTAATGAAGAACAAGCAATTAGATATATAGGTATTTAAGCAGCACTAATAGTATGGTAGGTTACTAGCATAGACACATGTTTGGATATGTTAATCCATGAATTACAATTTCCCCCTGTTAAATATGACAGGGTCTTACTGTGGAGATGTTAAAATTTTATCTTTTAGACAATAATAATTGCCAATAACAAATGGTTTAATACAGTTTGTGTATTTTAAGCCATTGAGGCTAAATTGTTCTCTTTAAGACTGTGTCATTCTCCTGTTGGGTTGATGAACTATATCCTAGTGGAGAGCCCTGCATATCATTGAGAGGTCTATTAGATTAGTCTCCTAAATCCTAGAGCCATAGACATTAGTCTACCTATGAGGCATGAGATTTGTATACCTCTCCGGAGTAAACCTATGCTGCTATAATATTATATAATGGTTATGATTATAATATATTATATATATAATATATATTATATATATATATATATATGAAGGCTTAAACAGTTATTTCTTTATTTGAGCTGTAATTTAAAATCGAATTGTTTTCTCAAGGTCAGTTGACGATCTGGTCCTCAAGGTAACTCAGTTTATTTATTTATTTATTTTTTAGGGGAGAGCCTCTGGCTCCTTTTGGCTTTTCTATCACCAGTTCCATCCACTTGATGACACAGTTAGATCTTGATAGACTTGCCTTCTCTTTTTGAAGCATTAGCAGACTTTCCTCTTTATAGGCTGGACACTGGCTGAAGTCCCATTAGTGGACCTCCAAGACCTCCCTGCACAGGAAGAATGGTGACTCATATTTGCAGGACATTTCAAGAGATGCCCCCATGCACAGTCCCCTGAGACTTAGCTGACTCTGAGGGCAAGGAACAAAGTTATCCCTTAGGTCCCTCTGCAAAATTGGTATGGGTATTAACCTTTGTTAATTTGGACTAACTGTGTGGCCTTAAGCATCCAAAAGGAAAGTATAACCAGAAATAAATAATGAGAAAGGTCTGAGAAATTGTACTTCAGATACAATACTTGAGAATCCTCCAAACCTTCAATGCCAGATGTGGCCTACTAAGATATCCAGCTTGTGGACTGAGCGGCTACTGGGATTTCAACCTCTTCAGACTGTAGACTGCTGTTGTTGGACTATCCAGGCTGTGTTATGGAGGCCAGTGCAGGAAAATCAAGACAAGACACACGCTTGCTGGACCTCATTTGGGTGACTGTTCTAATTTCTCTTCCATTGCTGTGACAAAGCACACTGACAGACACCAAATAGGGGAGGAAAGGGTTTATTCAGCTCACATCTCCTGGGTCACAGCTCATCACTCGGGGAGCCCAAGGCAAGAACTCAGGACAGGAACTTGGAGGGAGGAGCTGAAGCACAGGCCATAGAGGAATTCTGCTTACTGACTTGCTCCCCTGGCCTATGCCCAGCCTGCCCTCTTACACAATACACAACAACCTGCCCAGGGTGTCACCATGCATAGTGGGCTGGGCTCTCCCACATTGTTCTACAATCAAGACAATACTCCACAGATGTGGTCACAGGCCAGTCCAATGGAGCCAATTCCCCAATTAAGGCTCCCTCAACACAGGTGTGCAAGTTGAAACTAAAGCTATCCAGCACAATTGACCCCTTGTCAACTTGACACACAAAGCACATCACTATTAAACCACCACTTTTCCATTTCTTGTCCCCAAAATATGATGTTAATATTAATCACAACCTAAGACAGTACAACCTTCAAAGCCCCACAGTCCTTAAAACGTCCAAACACTTTAAAGTTCTGTCCTAGTTTGTCATCCATTGGTGTGACAAAACACTCTGACCGACACCAACTTGGGGAGGAAAAGGTTTATTCAGCTTACACCTCCCGGATCACATTTCATTACATAGGGAGTCCAAGGCAGGAACTCAGGGCAGGAACCTGGAGGCAGGAGCTGAAGCACAAGCCATGGAGGAATGCTGTTCACTGGCTTGCTCCCCTGGCTCATGCCCAGCCCGCCTTCTTATACAGTATACAACAACCTGCCCAGGGTGGCATTACTCATTGTGGGCTGGGCCCTCCCACACTGTTCTACAATCAAGACAATACTCCACAGATGTGGTCACAGGCCAGTCCAATGGAGCCAATTCCCCAATTAAGGCTCCCTCAACACAGGTGTGCAAGTTGAAACTAAAGCTATCCAGCACAATTGACCCCTTGTCAACTTGACACACAAAGCACATCACTATTAAACCACCACTTTTCCATTTCTTGTCCCCAAAATATGATGTTAATATTAATCACAACCTAAGACAGTACAACCTTCAAAGCCCCACAGTCCTTAAAACGTCCAAACACTTTAAAGTTCTGTCCTAGTTTGTCATCCATTGGTGTGACAAAACACTCTGACCGACACCAACTTGGGGAGGAAAAGGTTTATTCAGCTTACACCTCCTGGGTCTCAGTTCTCACTCAGGGAGCCCAAGGCAAGAACTCAGGACAGGAACTTGGAGGGAGGAGCTGAAGCACAGGCCATAGAGGAATTCTGCTTACTGACTTGCTCCCCTGGCCTATGCCCAGCCTGCCCTCTTACACAATACACAACAACCTGCCCAGGGTGGCATTACTCATTGTGGGCTGGGCCCTCCCACACTGCTCGACCATCAAGACAATACTCCCAGATGTGGCCACAGGCCAGTCCAATAGAGCCAATTCCCCAATTGAGGCTCCCTCAACCCAGGTGTGTCAAGTTGACATTAAGATAGAATTGATGGTTGTTTGGGGCTTGCCAAGGAGGAACATTCAAGAACTTCCTTGGGTAAAACCTGACATCTTTGGGTAAAAGAAAGAAAGAAAGAAAGAAAGAAAGAAAGAAAGAAAGAAAGAAAGAAAATCCTTCAACTCAGGTGATATGTGTATGTATGTATATATTTATATATTTATGTATTTGTATATATTGAAGCAATATAAGTTGAAGAAAAAAATGGAATTTCCATGTTAAAGCATCACTGTATTTTAATGCTTTTTTGGTATCACAAGTTTCATTTATGTTACTTTGATGCTATGTGTAAGCTCAAGTTCAACTTAAAATAAAATAAAATTTAAAAAAAGAAAAAATAACCTTATAAATATACTAAAACCAATGAATGATATATTTTAAATGCTAAAAATTTAATTACACATTTCTTATGAAAATAAGGGACAAAGACATTGATTCAAAGTGAATACAGTATCATTGGTTCTACTACAGTGCATACAAATGACTTACCAATGAAATAATAACCCAAATGCTCAGATTAAAATGTCCAAAGATAGGATTTAAGAGATGGTACATTTATTAAGAGCACTGCAGGACCTCGGTTTAGTTACGAGTACCAACATGGCAAGTTAAGAGTACCTGGGACTCAATACCCTCCTCTGGCCTCCAGAGTCATCACACAAATGGGAGGACTTACATTCAGGCAAATCACTCATAAGTAAAACAAAAGTGAAACAAACAAAAAGCTATAAGTGGCACAAATACTGTTGTATACAGTGTACAAACAATTTTTATACTAATTGCATGCCTGGACCTTTATCAAAGACTTTGAGCTTAATGTGATTGCACATGCTTATAATCTCATAACATGGGAGGTAGAAAAAGGAGACTCCAGTTGAATGTGATCCTCAGATATATAAAGTGAGTTCCCAGCCAATTTGGCCTACATGAGACCCTGTCAAGTAAAAATAAATATGAGACATTTCATTGTGTTGTTTGAGACTCATTTTTATGGCTTGCCTTAAGGTAATAATATGAGCAAATCATTTTATTTGACAAATTCCACAGATAGAGATTACCTGACTCTTTTGGCTAAATGAGGAAAGTACTTCAGTTGTTTGGAAGCTATGCCATTTTCTAATGCAGATGTAGCTGCATCACCAGGGCTTTCATTTATAAATCTAGTAGCTGAGGGTCTCTCAATTCATAATACTGTGGGTACTTCTGCTTTTCAGGACTGTAATGGTACATATACTTATCATTGAGTGTTGTAACCAAAAATTGAGTGCTCCAGATTTCTGCACTTTCAAAAATCTAAAAGGTAAGTGAAAATGCTGTGGGTGACTTCCATTGACCCTTCACTGAGAGCTTGTAAAATCAATCCTATTCACTCATTAACTGAATGAAATTAGTATGATTATTAATAATTTGAAAATATGGCTATAGAAAAATAGCATTTATATATCCATTTACATTATACAGATGCTGTGGCAAACACTTGATGCCACTGGCTGAGATATGCTGAGTGAGAAGGTCAGGTTGTTATTCATTCATGTACCCAAGTGTTTAGTGAAGAGCCTACTGACCGCCTAAGCACACTTGATTCAGTTCAGATGCCACTCTTCATGCTCAGCAAAATGACTGCTTATCCCATGTACTGTTCCCACGTCCAAGCATGAGTTTGTTGATTATGTTTTATGTAATATAATCACCTTTGAGTGGTACAAGTTACTTAAAATCATAGCTGCTCGTAATGAACTATATGAAAATTGGTGTTTAAAGACTATATTATTTAAGCCAGGCATGGTGGTGCACGCCTTTAATCCTAGCACTTGGGAGGCAGAGGCAGATGGATCTTTGTGAGTTCAAGGCCAGCCTGGTCTACAGAGCAAGTTCCAGGACAGCTGGGGCTACAGGGATACCCTGTCTCAGAAAGACCAAAAACAAAACAAAACAAAACAAAACAAAACAAAAAGACGACTATATTATTTATTATTTTCTGTATCAGCTCTTTATTTTTCTCTGTTGTTTAGCCTAAATATTTCTAAAACATTCATAATAGTGAAAAAATTTAAAGTTGAAATGACATCTTCACTCATTCAGTCCCAAGATTTTCATAAAAATCCTGCAGTAGTGAATAAGGGCCATGAAGCTATAAATCGTCAAAGGCACACTATGACAAGAATCTACAGGGCTGGAGATCTGGCTCAGCAATTTCAAGGCTGGAAAACACGGACTGCTGACATGGCTTCCATTCCCAGCACCCACATGGCTGCTAAGAACCAACTTTTGAGATCTCCTGAGCCCAGCGGAAGTTACCGGGCACAGACAGAAGAGCCACCACCCCCCCCCCTACCCGCCTGCCAACTGAGATTACGAAGAAGCATCTGAAGGAGGCAAGCAAAGCAAGCCTTCGACACAGTGAAGAGGCATTTAGGACTCACATTGGAATACAGGCAGGGAGAAGCCCATATGCCAGGATCACAAAGAAGAGACTACACTGGAAAGGGGCAGGATAATCCCACGCCAAGCTTTACCAACCCTATGGAAGACTCCTGCAGTGGGATCCCTCTGGGGATGCCCCAGGACACAGACATCAGAAACACAATTGGGAACATACTTAAAGAACTACAAGATCATAAAGAACAAATTAAAGAACTAAGAAAAGAGAATGAGGAACTCAAGAAGGACCGAGAGAGAGAGAATGACAAGCTCCGGAAGGAAGTAGAAACACTGAAAAGATCCCATGCTGAAAAAGAAAAAGAAACCAACCAGCGAACAAAAGAGCTACAAAAAGAGATCGAGAAGCTCCAAAAAGAAATAGAAACACTAAAGAAATCAGAAGAGGAAAGGAAAAAGGAAATCAAACACTCATCCATTCAAGAGGAAAGGAATGAAAAAAGCCTCAGAAGCAGAATGGAGGAAGCAGAACAAAGAATATCAGACCTGGAGGATAACACAGAACAACTAAAAACCTCAAGGAAAGATTATGAAAAATTTAAAAATACACAAAAATGGAACAACCAGGAGCTGTGGGACACTATGAAAAGATCAAACCTCCGCATCATAGGAATAGAGGAAGGAGAAGAATCCCAAGAGAAAGGTATTGATCAGATCTTCAACAGAATAATAGATGAAAACTTCCCCAAACTAAAAAAGGACAAACCAATACCAATACAAGAAGCACATAGAACTCCAAACAGACAAGATCAGAAAAGAAATTCTCCACGCCACATCATAGTTAAAATGCTAGACACCCAAAACAAAGACAAAATCCTTAAAGCCACAAGAGAAAAACAACAAGTGACCTATAAGGGGAAACCTATCAGAATTACAACTGACTTCTCAACGCAAACTATGAAAGCAAGAAGAACCTGGAGCAAAGCATTCCCAGTGTTAAGGGACAATAGATGCCAACCCAGGTTACTATACCCAGCAAAAATGTCAATTATAGTTGAAGGAGAGAGAAAAACCTTCCATGACATAAACAACTTGAAAGAATACATGTCCGGAAAACCAACCCTTCAGAGAATACTTGAAGCAATTCAAAGAACAGAAGAAAGGAGCAACCAACCCCAGGCACCTAGAAAGAGAAATCAATAAAAGCATAACTGCAGAAGTAGAAACCTAAATCAAAACCGCAGATGGATAATAAGGCAAAAGGAAGCAACACAAACCTATCAGTCATAACCTTAAATATTAATGGACTAAATTCCCCAATCAAAAGACATAGACTGGGAGACTGGATTAGGAAACAGAATCCATCGATATGCTGTCTACAAGAAACACATCTTACCTTCAAGGACAGGCACCACCTTAAAGTGAAGGGATGGAAAAAAATATTCCAAGCAAATGGTACCAAAAAGAAAGCAGGTGTTGCTATTTTAATATCGGATAAAATAGACTTCAAAGTAAAAGAAATCAGAAGAGACAAAGAAGGCCATTACATTTTCATCAAAGGAACAATCCACCAAGAAGATTTCACAATTATGAATATATATGCCCCAAATTCTGGTGCACCAAACTTTATAAAGACAATTCTCCAGGACCACAAGTCACAGACTAACCCCAGCACACTCATAGTGGGAGATTTCAATACCCCACTGAGTCCTTTGGATAGGTCAACAGGACAAAAAATAAACAGAGAGACATCTGAACTGAACGATATGATACACCAAATGGACCTCATAGACCTCTACCGAACATTCCATCCTAATACCAGAGAATACACTTTCTACTCAGCACCCCACGGAACATTCTCCAAAATCGACCACATCCTGGGACACAGAAGAAACCTCTACAAATACAAAAAGATTGAAATAATTTCATGCATCCTGTCAGACCACAGTGCAATGAAGCTCAACATCAACACCAGGACAAGCCCTCCTGCCTACAAGAACACATGGAGACTAAACAACACACTCTTGAATAATGAATGGGTCAAGGAAGAGATAAAGAAAGAAATAAAAACATTCCTGGAACTGAATGACAATGACAATACAACACAACAAAACTTATGGGATACCTTAAAAGCAGTCCTAAGAGGGAAATTTATAGCCCTGGGTGCCTACATTAGAAAAACAGAAAGAGCACAAGTGAATGATCTAACACTACAGCTAAAAGCACTTGAGAGGCAACAACAGATGAACCCTAAACGCAACAGACAGGAAGAAATAACAAAAATCAGAGCAGAAATCAATGAAATAGAAACAAAGAAAACAATACAAAAAATCAATGAAGCCAAAAGTTGGTTCTTTGAAAGAATAAACAAGATAGACAGACCTCTAGCCCAGTTAACAAAAAGAAAGAAGGAACAACTCCAAATCAATACAATCTGTGATGAAAAGGGAAATATCACAACGGACAAGGAAAAGATCAAGAAAATTATATGGGAATATTACAAGAACCTATATTCTACCAAGTTTGAAAATCTAGAAGAAATGGATGAATATCTGAAATCTTGGGAATCACCAAAGCTTGGCCAAGAGGAGACCAGCAGCTTAAACAGACCCATAACATATGAAGAAATAGAGGATGTAGTAAGAAGCCTCCCAACTAAAAAAAGCCCAGGCCCAGACGGTTTCACAGCAGAATTCTATAAAACATTTCAAAAAGACCTACAACCATTATTTCTGAAACTGTTTAGAAGTATACAATCAGAGGGAACTCTCCCAAATTCCTTCTATGAAGCCAACATCACTCTATTACCAAAACCAGGCAAAGATACAACTAAAAAGGAGAATTATAGACCCATCTCCCTCATGAACACAGATGCCAAAATTCTAAACAGAATACTGGCAAATCGCATACAGACCCACATCAAGAAGATCATCCATCATGACCAAGTTGGATTCATACCAGAGATGCAGGGATGGTTCAACATACGAAAATCAATAAACATCATCAAACACATAAACGGAATCAAAGACAAAAACCACACCATCATCTCAATTGATGCTGAAAAAGCCTTTGACAAAATCCAGCATCCCTTCATGCTTAAAGTCCTAGAAGGAATTGGATTGGAGGGATCATTCCTCAATGTAATCAAAGCCATATACAGGAAACCCACAGCCAATATCATCCTAAATGGGGAAATGACAGAAACATTCCCTTTAAAGGTAGGAACTCGGCAAGGCTGCCCCCTATCACCACTCCTCTTCAATATAGTGCTTGAAACACTTGCTAGAGCAATAAGGCAAGAAAAGGATATTAAAGGAGTACTAATTGGAAAAGAGGAAGTCAAACTATCCCTATTTGCTGATGATATGATTGTTTACTTAAGGGATGCAAAAAACTCCACCAGAAAACTCCTAGAAACGATTAACAGCTTCAGCAAAGTGGCAGGATACAAAATTAACCTTAGAAAATCAATGGCCTTTCTTTACACCAAGAACAAGCAACTGGAGAAAGAATTCAAAGAGACCTTCCCACTCACAATAGCCTCAAAAACAATAAGATACCTAGGAACAAACCTAACCAAAGACACCAAAGACCTCTACAACAAAAATTTTAAACCCTTAAAGAAAGAAATTGAAGAAGACCTCAGAAGATGGAAAAACCTCCCATGCTCATGGATTGGGAAAATTAACATTGTAAAAATGTCCATTTTACCAAAACTCTTGTATAGATTTAATGCAATCCCAATCAAAATCCCCAAGAGTTTCTTCACAGGCTTGGAAACAAAAGTTCTTAAATTCATTTGGAAAAACAAAAGACCCCGAATAGCCAAATCAATCCTGAGTGAAAAGAGCTACACAGGAGGGATCTCTATACCAGATTTTAAACTATACTACAGGGCTATAGTCATAAAAACAGCCTGGTACTGGCACAAAAACAGACCTGTTGACCAATGGAACAAAACCGAAGATCCAAATCTGAGCACATACAATTTCAGCCATCTCATATTTGACAAGGGGGCCAAGAAACCACAATGGAGAAAAGACAGCATCTTCAGCAAGTGGTGTTGGCAAAACTGGATCACCACTTGTAGAAGAATGAAATTAAACCCCTACCTCTCGCCCTGTACAAAAGTCAACTCCAGATGGATTAAAGACCTCAACGTGAAACCCCAAACTCTGAAGGTGATAGAAGAAAAAGTTGGCAGCAGACTACAAGACATAGGCGTAGGAAAAGACTTCCTAAATCAGACAGCAGCTGCACAAGAATTAAGGTCGACAATTGACAAATGGGACCTCATCAAACTCAAAAGCTTCTGTACATCAAAAGAAACAATCAAGGAAGTGAAGAGAAATCCCACAGAGTGGGAGGAAACCTTCACTGCAGATACATCTGACAAAGCATTGATTTCCAGAATATATAAACTACTCAAAAAACAAAGAAAAAAGAAAACAAACGACCCGCTCAATAGATGGAGCAAAGAACTGAACAGAGACTTCACAAGCGAGGAATTAGAGATGTCTGAGAAACACCTCAAGAACTGCTCAACATCACTAATCATTAAGGAAATGCAAATCAAAACCACTTTAAGATATCATCTTACTCCAGTAAGACTGGCTAGGATCAAGAAAACAAATGATACCAAGTGCTGGAGAGGTTGTGGGGAAAGGGGAACACTCATCCACTGCTGGTGGGAATGTAAACTCGTACAGCCACTATGGAAAGCAGTGTGGAGAACCCTTGGAAGACTTGGAATGAACTTGCCACCCGACCCAGCCATACCACTCCTGGGCATGTACCCTCAAGACTTACGCCACCACAGAGATACATGCACGGCCATGTTTATTTCAGCTCTCTTCACAATAGCAAAGAGCTGGAACCAACCTAAATGCCCCTCAACTGACGAGTGGATAGAGAAAATGTGGTACATCTACACAATGGAGTTCTATGCAGCAGTAAAGAAAGACGACATCACGAGCTTTGCAGGAAAATGGCTGGAGCTAGAGGACATCATGCTGAGTGAAGTAACACAGTCCCAGAAAAACAAACGACGAATGGTATCCCTCATCTGTGGATGCTAGTGCCAATTACCCAGTTGTAAGTATTTCTTGTGTAGGGCCCCCTGAGCTTTTGTACAAAGCAGTTGAGCATAATGCATTTTGGAAACAACAACAACAACAGAAAAGACTGCATCAAAGAACTGACTGAAACAGTGAACTTCTCAAAACAGTCAACTTCCCCATGGGGGGGGGGGCTGGAAGAACCAACTTTAAGGTGGGTGTGGTGGTATACGCATTTAATCATAGCATTTGGTAGACAGAGGCAGGCGGATCTCTGTGAGTTCAAGGCCAGCCTGGTCTACACAGTGATTTCCTGGCCAGCTGGGGCTATAAGGAGACTGTTTCTGAAAGACCCCACAAAAACATTATACAAGATACAATAGACCCTAGCTTTCGTTATTTCCCTCATGGTTGTCACTAACTGGCAGATTCCACTACCATGTTTGCATCTCATGTTTTGTACATCTCAACCACCATCTTTCTATTCCTTCCTCCAGCTCTAATTTTAATAACTTCACTTCACAAAATTAATCAGATTTGTCAACTATTTTGCAATACAAACCTAAATAACTATAAAGCCTCTAAAATGAACAGAAATTCTCTGCACATGTAATTTTGACTTTGCTTTTCTATATGTGTTATATCCACTTTCCTTTTTACCTCTACCAGAAGAGTAAAATGATTATCAAAAAATGGTAGATACAAAGGTAAAAAGATTAAAGTGACTAAATAACAAAATGAACAGGCACATTTTAATTCCTATGTGGTATCATTTTGTTGGTTGGGGTTCTCTTTCTTTGTTTGCTGCTTTGTGTTGTTTTTTTTTTTGCTTTTATTTTTATTACCAATTTCAAATCAATATTCCTATGGTTTGTCCCTGAAGTACCCCAGAAAGCTAATAAGTTGCTAGCATATAGAAATTTTGGAAAATGATTGGAGATTTAGGGTTATGAATCTTCCAATAGATTAATCCAGTTAAAACTGGACAACGCTCTTGATAGATGGAGGGGGGCTTAGCAGGTAGGCTCTTGTTGAAGGAAGAAGATGATTAGGCATGTGCCTTTGTGTTTTGTCCCTGACACCTTCATGTCTGTCTCTCTACTTCCTGGCCATCATTAGCTCTGCCAATTTGCTTTGTTGCACACCTGTAGCCTCACGATCTTTTTTCTGAATATAGGCTGAGAGCAATAGAGCAAGCCAGTGACAGAATTAAAACACTGAAACCTGATACAAAGAAAACCCTTCTTTTGATTATGTTCTTCTTCCAGATATTTGTCACATGAAACTATGTATGGCTAAATTACGCAAGGCTCATCTGAAGAAAAAAAATCATACAAAGCAAGTTACAAAGTAAGTATCTCTGGTCTGACTCTGGTGCCTGACTCAGGTACCGCAGTTGGGTCGTGTGTTCAGACTCAGGCTCCAGACCTGATAGGAACACTTGGAGCAGCGCAGCTCCAGGCAGGTAAAAGCTTAGGATAGAGTGACTTTTGTGGTGCTGGACTATTGATTTTCTGGTCTGTGGCAGAGGGCCTGGTGACTGGCAGGGGCTAGCTTGGAGCCCTAAGCCTGGTGGGTCACCCTTACCACCTCGCAGCTGGAAGGGGTCCTGAGCTTGGGTCTGACTCTCGTGCCTGACACAGGTACTGCAGTTGGGTCATGTGTTTGGACTCAGGTTCCGGACCTGATAGGAACACTTGGAACAGCCCGGCTCCAGGCAGGTAAAAGCTTAGGACAGAGTGACTTTTGTGGTGCTGGACTATTGATTTTCTGGTCTGTGGCAGAGGGCCTGGTGGGTGGCAGGGGCTAGGTTGGAGCCCTAAGCCCAGCGGGTCGCTCTTCCCCCTTCGCAACCAGAAGGGGTCCTGAGCTTGGGTCTGACTCTGGTGCCTGACTCAGGTGCCGGGGAGCAGGCTAAGCCAGGCATTCCCCCCACCACCACCAACAATTGGAATTGAGGAAGAGAGAGTATCCAGTGGATTGGATTAGGAGAACTCTCAGAACAGGAAGGGAAGAGTGACTTAGACTTCCAATATCCAATCTATAAACAAAAGTGAAAGCCTGAAAACCTAAAGAAGTCAACACTCCATAAACAAGGAGGGTGAGAGCAAGAAAAAAAAATAAGAAGGAGTTAAGCAAAACAAAGCAAGCTTTCAGCCTTCAACACACTGAAAAGGCATTTGTGATTTGAATCACAAAATGGAAATCCACATGCCAGGGATACAATGAAGGGACAACATGGAAAAGGTGCAGGATAATTCCACACCAAGCTCTACCAACCTGGTAGGAGATAGGTACAATGGGATACCCTTGGAGGTGACCCCAGAAACAGACATTAGAGGAATAACTGCAGATCTATGCAGAGAAATCAAAGAACATAAAGAAGAATTCAGAGAACTAAAGGAAGGGATTGACAAACTCCAGAAAGAACTAGAAAGAGAAAAAAACAAACACCTTAAGGAAGTAGAAATACTGAAAAAGGAAGTCAACCAACGAAGTAAGGAGCACGAAGAAGAGATTGAAAAACTCAAAAAGGAAATGGATATGTTAAAGAAATCACAGGATGAAATGAAAAAGGAAATAGAACACTCATCCAATCAAGAAGAAAGGAAAGGAAAAAGCCTCAGAAATAGAATAGAGGAAACTGAGCAAAGAATAGCAGATCTGGAAGATAACACAGAGCAACTAAAAAACTCAAATAAAGATTATGAAAAATTTAAAAATACACAAAAGTGGAACAACCAGGAAATATGGGACACTATGAAAAGATCAAACCTCCGCATCATAGGAATAGAGGAAGGAGAAGAATCTCAAGAGAATAGTATTGAGCATATCTTCAACAGAATAATAGATGAAAATTTCCCCAAACTAAAAATAGACAAACCCATACAAATACAAGAAGCACATAGGACCCCAAATAGACAAGATCAGAAAAGAAACACCCCACGCCATATCATAGTTAAAATGCTAGATGCCCAAAACAAAGACAAAATTCTGAGGGCTACAAAAGAAAAACAAGTCACATACAAAGGGAAACCCATCAGAATTACAACTGACTTCTCGCCTCAAACCATGAAAGCAAGAAGAACATGGAGCAAAGCATTCCCTGTG